>PYAF01005012.1:1050789-1092281 GCA_007407185.1 Glycine tomentella
ATGCTATATAATATATTAAAATTAATTATATATAATTAAATATATAATAGTTATTATAATATTTAATAAATTACATAATTAAATTAGATAAAGTTCGACAATTTTGTTTCTTATATTATTTTTTAATACAATAATTATTTTTTATAAATGCAATTTTTATTACAGAAAGATTAGTCAGTCATTTTTCCTATTTCTTTGTTATTTTTTGAAATTATTATCAATATAGCAATTTAAAATAAAAAAATTTAAAATCCTTATAAAATTAATCAGGATAACTTTATTTTCTTGTTATAATATAATTCATTATTTGTTATGCTATTAGGATATGATAATAATATATACTATCATATTGTTCTACTGTATTTTGTATTATAGGTTGTGTTAGTTCTCTCTATCTATTTATATTATGTAATTTATTAAATATTATAATAACTATTATATATTTAATTATATATAATTAATTTTAATATATTATATAGCATGTGTACATTATAATATATTTATATAATATAATAATATTATTATTAAAAATAAAAGATTTATATATAGTACTATCTTAATTTAAAACAAAATACATGTACATATTATAATTTTTTTTAATCAACATATTATCTTCTTACGTATATATTTAAAACGTTTTTAAAAATAAATTATTATTATTCAAATATTTTTTAAAGATAAAGATTTGAATGGCAATTATAATTTTTTTAAAATTAAATAACTTGTTTCTAATTTTAAGAAAAGTAACAACATAACATAAATAAAATACAATTTTGTATAAATTAGTTAAAATTATATTTTTAATAATTTTCATAATTAAAAAAGAAATCAAAATTTAATTTTTAGAAAATCATATGTAATTTTAGTGAAATAGTATTTTTTTTCTTCATTTGAACATAAAATATTCAGTTTGGACGACCTTTTATCATATACTACGATGATATCATGTTCCGATTTAAACATGTAATTTAACACATGTTAAAAAATAGAAGTTGAAATCTGCATAAATATAATATGAGAATAAATAATAAATTTACGAAACATGCAAATTATGTCAGAAATCTAAGTCTTCGCACATACTATTATAAAAGCGCATAGACAAGACAAACCAGAATATTCAATTTAGTTTGGTTTGATTAACAATTACACATTAAGACACAAGCAGAAAACATGCCTATTGTCAGCTGATTAAATGAAATGTAATGCAGCCTTGGACAGCAAACGGTGAGAAAACAATTTTCATCTGTCTTCATGTAGAGAGGCACAAACTGCACACACCTAAAACATAGACAAAGTTTGAGAATGTAAAAAATTCAGCTTGTTTACGCGATTTCTGTCAAACTCATCTCATCAGTGGTCTGAAACATCCTACAACGTAAGAGAAGCAATATTAGCCAATAAGCTTTTTCACAACTTTGTAAAAATTACCTTCATAGTGACTTACCATATTTTCTTTGTTTCCCTGTGCATTATTATCTTCAGCATGGGTAGGGCTGATTGGAGCTGTGAAAGAAAATAATCATGAAGTGTTGTTAGACTAGCTGAACCCCAAAAAATAATCATCAGAATCAAAATTGAAATATTGCTGCATTCTTGCCTTTTATAACATCAGATTTTTTTCCTTCTTTCTTGACCTCGCTTTTTTCCTTATTGGTTAGTTGCTTAGTTGGCTTTTCTGGATTTTTAAGCAACCTAGAACTCCCACTGTAAGAAGCAGGTCTTGAATTTGCAGAGTTCTTCTTGAGATTTTCTCTCAAACTGGATCCAGGGTTATTCTTTTGGCTAGTTTCCTTCTTGGTTGACTCTATTTTAACAGGAGTAGGTTCAGTTGATTCGGTGTCCAAGGGATTTTTCTTTTGGCTAGTTTCCTTCTTGGTTGACTCTATTGTAACAGGAGCAGGTTCAGTGGATTCAGTGTCCAAGGGTTCGGGTTTCAGTTTTGCAGTCTCCATGGTGGATGAAGAACTGCAGTGTACTTCTTCATCATCAGAGGATCGAGTTCCCTCTTCTGGTACCTGTGAAATGCTCTCAGACACTTGTGGCTGCTCTATATTTTCAGCAATGTCATAGCTCTGAAGCAGCTCTTTCACTTCTCCAAGTTCAGCAAGCTGATGTCGTTGCACATAAGACTTTAGCTCATCTTTCATCTTCCGGAACGGCTATAGTTAATGATGTTGAACCAAAGAATCATGAAAGGGAAAAGGGTTTAATTATTGAATCGACAAAAAAATAAGGGCAAGGATAACTGCTGCAATCCATAGAGTGAATTAATAATAAATCTATTTGAACTAGAAAAAAAAAAAGTTAACTAGATTGATTATGTGTGTTTCTGTATTTTGTATTTTCCTATGAAGAATATGAATTTATGGTTTTACCTCACATCTTGCCTCCGAGGCAAGTTTGAAGAATCCAAGTGAAACTGTGTGCTTATCAGCAGACTCAGAGAGCTTGATCTGGTTTAGCCAATATGAAGAGGAAGATAAGAGATTGAACTTCATTCTGCTCGATGTACTGGAAATGTCAGAGGCCGGTGTCTGGCTTCTGCTTTGAGACACTTGGCCTTTACCAGACCTCATTGTTCTGCTCTCTGAGATTGGGGTAATGTTGCCAACCAACTTTGGGTTTGGAGTGGGAGATGCTGCTTTCACAGGATTGGAGAGCCTTCTTGGTGGTTTAGCACTAGTAGACTTGTCCTTGTTGCCAGAGAAATCAAGACCACCTACACTTCTGCTTACGTGTGGAGTACTTAACCCCCTGAAAATGAAAGTGAGAATTTTTTTAACATATATATTCCAATTTCACATCTCACAATCACAAAAGCCAGTTGTTTTCATGTTGCCTTAGGAGACAGTGCAAACAGCAAAGCAATTAAAAAGTACTTAAATTAATGTCAGAACTTAGTAGTGAGAGATATAAGAGTGCAGATAGATATAGTCATTAGAATTGGTAGAATATTTGGAGATCCCCAAATTGTTTGTTTTTCTTTTAGATACAGCCTTCGAAGTTCCAACATTACTTTTGGTCCTAATTCCCAAACACGTGATAGATGAAACAATGGAGCATCGGCCTGCAAATTGGACAATGTTTAAGGCCTGAACTTCCAGAAATATACAAAATTTGCAACCTCTTCGAAAATAAAGTTTAAACCAATCATTTACTAGATTAAAAACAGCCTTGTACCAAAGTCTCTACTGACCAAAACTTCACTATTTTAGGCACTAAAACTTAAGAAACATTTTTTATGTGGTGTATATAAGTCAAGAAATATAGTAACAACATAAACCAATGTGTCTAATAAAACCGTGTAAAGTCCATAATCTATTTTTTTTTTTCACACATGACTTATTCAGTTATTCCTAAAGAAGTCTCACATGTAGGGAGCAAAAATGAATACTTGAAACAAAAGAAGCAAAAAAAACACTGAATCACATGTTCTGTATTCCTTATTGATGCAGAAAATACCATCCATATGAAAAGCCAAATTAGTAAGGTCGAACTTCAATATTTCAAATCAAGTTCCTCCAATTCCGATAATGTAATCCAACATAATAGCAACAAAACGTAAAAAAAAAAAAAAAAAGTGCTACCTCTTAGATTCAGAAGAAATGGAGCGATCGGATGCGGTATCTTGCTTGTTTTCCTTGGATTTAGAGGACGAACGAAGCGCGTATCTCTGAAGCTTGGGTCGGGCAGAATTCCCTGAAACAACAGAAGCAAAATTCAATTGCTATATCCTATTTTACTAAACTTTCACTATCACTGTCTACAAAGACACGGATAAATAGTGAATAAACAGAACCACTCAAATGGGTGAGAGAGAGAGAGAGTACCAGCAGAGAGGGGCTGTTCCTTCACGGGTTCTTCCATCGTCTCCTTCTGAATCTGAATTGAAAAAACAACACTGAACGAAGGTTTCTTTTACTTTGTAACTGCTCTTGCTACGTTTTGTGTTTGAATGGAACCATAAAAATACGAGAAACGCGTTTGATGGGGATTTATAAGGTTGTCTCCTTTCGACACGTATCCTGTGGCGTTGGAGCGGGAAAAATAGGAACGCAAAACTCAAAATTTGGTGTAACGGATGAGATGATGACGTGGAAGAGAGAGGGTTTCGCAAATTGGGAGCGGGGTGGCGTGGGTGGGACCCATTGCCACGTAACATTTTTTTGTTGGAGTTTTCAAATTTCAAAACACAATAGTTTGTGATTCATTTGGTCTTTGCTCCGTTAGGCTTTACAGTTTTGCATATTTCTGGCCCACTCTTCTCATTGGACCAGGATGTTAACCTGTTAATGATTCGTTCTGCTTTTACATTTTACATGTTAACCTTTTTACATTCTTTATTTCCCCCCCTTAAATATGTTTTTTCCACTCAAATTTGAGTCATTTTATTTATAGTTTTCCAAATTTAATAAGAAATAAAGAACTTTTAATTTGTGATATTTTCTGTCACTTTGATTTTTGATTTTTATATTTTAAAATACTATTTTCTAACGATTTTAAATTATCATATTCATGTCATTATATAAAAAGAAATAAAAGTGATTAATAAATTTTTCATTTTTTTTACTTGATTTAGATAGTTTTTTACTATTAAAAAATTCCACTTTAAAATATAAATAGAAAATATTTTTTTATGATAAAAAATTGTTACAAATTATAAATATGTTATCCTATGTTTGACTTATAATGTGCAGAAAATATTAAAAAGAACATTTTGCATATTTCGAAATTAAAAAAATAACTTTAAATTTAAAATACTAAAAGTAAAATGATTCTAATTTAAAAGAGTAAAAATATATATTTTTTTAGGAAAGTGAATTATTTCATTTCATTTATTTATTTTAAAACAATAAATACACTTAAGTATATGAAGATAGTCCATAAGACTAGCATATCTTGTTGTAGGCCTAGCAATTGAATGAGCCACAACAGTCATTTTTTTTTTACAAACTCGACTGAAAAGTTTGAATAAAAAGAAATTAAGAGTTAGTTTGTTTAAATTTATTTATTAAAAAATGTTTATTTTAATAAAATAATTTTTTAGTGTATTTGTCTATATTCATTTTGCTTTAAAAAAATAATTCCCTACTTATTTTGAGAAATAAATCCTATTTTCTTATTAAAAAAGTAATTTTTAAAAAGGTTTAGAGTGAATTTGTTTAAACTTAAGAGAAGCAATTTGCAAAATATTTTTTTTAGTAAATAGGATTGTTTCTTAAAAAAACAAAAGCAATGTTTTTTATTTTATCAAAAATACCACGATCTTACACTTTTTCATCAATTTTATTGGTTTGGTCGACAAAAATAGACATTTTATAATGGTTTACAATACAATTGACGTGAAACAATAAATGTTTATATTGGTTGTAGATGCAAGTAAAAGTTGAGTCATTATTAACATTTGTTGCATATATAAATATATATATTTATATTTATTATCGTTACAATCGATATAAAAATGTCTATTTATATAATTTTTGTCCGATTAAATTAAGTTGATAGAAACTATACGATTGTAGTATTTTTAAACAAATAAAGAATGTGATTAAACTTTTTTAATAATTGAAGGACCTAAGTGAAATATTTTAAAACAATTGGAGGATCTTATTAAACTTTTTAATAACAAAAAATTATTTAAACTTTAATTTTTAATTATAATTAATGAATGAATTATATAATTAAGCCTTTTAAAAAACACTTTTTTTAATTGTTTATCTTAAGTTTAAGCAAACTGACAATAGGTTTCTACACTGAGTAATAATTATCCCTATACATGTTCTTTATCTTATCCACCACCAACTTACACTCCAACTCACATATTACCTGAGTCAGACCAAGGCTGGTTATCCACTGGATCGCTAGAAGTAGGCCCAGTGCCTCACCCTCGAGTAACACAAATCTTGCTGCCACTAATTCACCATTGAAGTTATGATCGCACATACCCTAGTTGGTTGTGTTAGTTGTTTATGAAATGTTGCATCTATGTTGCATTTAGTGATCCCATCATGAGGAGCCTTCCAATTAACCACAGCAACATCAATTTGATTTAGAAGCTTGTCAATCCTCAAGAAACTGTTTCGTCGTAGTAGTTATATGTTGTGATGAATTGCTTCTATTCTCTCAAAGCTTTTCATTTCTTTCGTTCTACATACTCTACATGATCGTGCCCGCTAAAGCTCATTGCTTCATGGTTAGATTCTGAAACAAATGGAAGATGACCTCCTCAGCCGAATGCCAGTGGTCCAACAACAATGCATTAATTCTATGTCTCAAGCCTAACTCATGCTAACATTGGTGGCTCTTTCCACAAGTGAAAAGCAAGTGTCACAAATTTTCTAATCCCTCCTCACAGTGAACACGAGTTGAAGGAATCAATGCCTTTATCTATAATGCTTTATTTGGGAGACGGATTTTAGAGGGGAAAGAAAGAAAAGAAAGAGAAAGGTTTAGGTGATGACATTTCTTTGTTTCAGAGTTTTAATTTTTGAGGAAAATGATTTGAGGATTTTTAAAACTCCTCTAAAATTTTCCAAAGCCTAAAAATTGTTGTTCTCTCAATTTGGGGGTTTTTAGAATGAAAGTAATAAAATTACTATCCTACCTCATCCAATGTTAATAAAATTACTATCATATCCCAGTGTTAATAAAATACCAAAATACAAAATATTAAATCACAATTCAATAACAAAATTATAAAAGTATCTTATTAACTTTTCATTTGCCTCTTTTAATATATTTTTAACTCTCAAACAAGGAGGAATAAACTTTCCTCATTTTTCTCCATTTCTTTTCCCTCTCTTTCCTTTGAATCACTTTCGTTCCCTTTCCCTCCTAACTCTCAAAGCTTAAGTCTCATTCTTGTGGGTATAACATCCTGGCAACCCTCCAAATGAAAAGTTTTTACCCTCGAATGAACTTTTACCTTCCAAATACGGAGCAATGCAGTATCCATCAACTTGTAATTGATTAACATTAATGATTTTTTCCATTATAACTTTGTAGACAATCCTAACTAAATAAATCCCATCAATTTTCTGGGGTCTCTTTTTTGTTTTTCAAGAACCATTCGTTTATATTTACTTTTGTTTTTAACCGAAAATTGAGAGAATAAAATTCTCTATATGTTAACATTTTATTTTAGCCATTATTTTTACATTACATATGTTTGGATTAAATTCGAGAGAGCTTAACAATACCTTTATTTTGAAAGCAACATTTTTCTCCATTTAGTATATTCAAATTTATTATGCATTGAAAATTAAAAAAAAAAAACTTTTATCCTAACATAACTTATTTCTTTTAGTGGCTAAATCCATGCATGTACAAAAAGCCAACAAATGATTCTTTTATTTTATTTTTTTTTCCACTCAAGAATAAAGCATTTGTTAATAGAAATATTACACATTGCCAAACACCTCCAAATAATTATTAGAGAATGATAATAAAACCTTCTATACTCACTAGTCACTTCATTCAACTAAGATTTGGAGTATTAATTTGCTGTTGTTGAGATTTTCTTACAACTTAGATGATATAGTACCTATAACAACCAATCAATGAAACCTAAGTGGGTGTCTTTTTCTTTTTCTTTTTTGTTTAAAACCTAAGTGGGTGCTTGTTTCAAGTTATCTTGGTTTATATTCGGAAATAGAAGTTTTATAATTTTTTTTGCTGACTTCAGAAAATCTATTTTTATGTTTGTTAAAAGATGATAACTTTTTAATTTTATTTTTAAAAAATGATAATTTTTTTACTATATTTAATTTTCGGGAAAGTAATATCTCCACACCATACTCTTTTTTATTCTAGAGAAAGGGGTTGGGAAAGTGAATTACAGGTTGATCGAAATGCTTCTTGTTGGGTAAAAATACGGATATTTTAATTTTGTAGGCACTCCACGTTCATATATTTTTATAAATACTCTCTCATGTATAATGAATATAATAAAAAAGAAGGCTTAATTATATTTTTTATTTTTATTTTTTTACTATTATTACAAACTAATTTGGTGTATTTTATTTTTAATTTTTTTTAAAATTACAAATTTCACCTTTATAGATAAGTTGATGTGATAATGTAAAAATTGAATAAAATTTGTCAAAAAATACAAAATTAAGGAAAATATGAAGTAACAATGAAGTAAAATTTATTTGTTGAGAGTAAAATTTATTAGAGAAAAAATTGTTAAAAAATAAAAAATTAAAATCAAAAGTACAATTATGTCAAAAATTAAATACAATATTTTAGTTATGATTTTTAAATGAAATTTAAAATTCTGTGTTGATAACTTTAATAATAATAAATGACATTTAAAATTTAAAATAAATATTGATTAAAAAACTTCAATTTTTAAATTAATTAAAGTTTAACATAAAAAAAACACCTATGCCCGCCCTTAAATACAAAACCGGCACAAATACGGTGCGTTTATTACGAGGAGTAATAAGATGGGGTCAGTAATTGCACTACTCTACCGTCGCCTACATCCTCCTCCATGTTTCTCTTTGTCGCACATTCGACGCAATCGACCACACTATTCGTGCCAGCGTGGCTCCCATACCTTGCACCACGCAACCCACCTTCGCCAAACGCCACGCGCTTCCAACTTGGCTGTCCATCTTATTCCACCAACGGCTCAAATTTACCGAACGCGCTACCGCGCGTGAGTTTATCCATGTCCCGGGGGGCCTAAGCGTCATTTCGCTATGCTTCGGAATAAAGATTAAAAGAAACTGGAACACTTGGTTTTGAAGTAACTGCACTGGGACTCCCCAGAAACAACCCCTTTTAAATCACACACACCCACTTCCTTTTTCCTTCAGCGTGTCCTCGTGTGTAGCACAAACTCTCATTTCCACCCTCCGATTAAACTATTCACTTAGGTCAAGATTCAAACCGCATCAAGTCATTGCATCAGACGGTAAGAACGAGGGTTTTAAAACATGTTAACGTGAGCCTAGTGGCACCTTGTGATTCCCGTACAAATTATCCAACCTTTTCAGTTTCCATTCAGACATTTTTTTTGTTTTTTCAAATTTCACTCATCCAGCTAGCACAGTTTTACAGAAAGCAGCAACAAACAAAGCAACCACAAAATTTTTATGCAGCATTAGATCAATCTCTTTCTCTCTCCATCTCTCTCTTCCAAGGTACACAACCTTCGTGTGTTTCTCTCTCTACTCTTGTCCACTTCAGTGTTATATATTTCTTTTCTCTTCTTGCTCTAAAATAGTAAACAAAGCAAATGAGGAACTGAAATAATTATTTTAATTTTGTAATCTCATTGTTTGGTTCTGCTTCACAGGAATGGTAGATTTGAGGTGAAGAGGTTCCACATTAGTCAGGTAATCCTCAGATCTAGCTTCACTCTAGCTCTTTAACACCAATTTCATGCACTGATTCATGGACCAAGCAGTGTTCTGTGCCTGCTAGTTCTTACTTGTATGCAGATCTTGTGGATTCACGGGATTCTAGGGTTTCTATATTTGTGCATTTTGAAATTCGTTTTTTTTTTGTTTGCTGTTCGTTAATACATTCTCCAGTGTCATGGCATTTTACGTGGAATGTTTTAATTTCTATTTTATTGAATTCGTTGTATAAGAGATTTTAGTGGCTGTGTTTTCTGCTTCTGTTTCCTTGATTGATTACTGTTAAACTGTAATTTGTTTGGATTTGTTGTGCTTAATCAGAACTCAACAGGTAGGAGTAGGAGGAGTTCGAGAGATCGAACGTAACTTGCATTGTGATTTGTCTCATCATTTCATTTTTTTCCCTACGCTATTATTGTCGGTGGCTTATACTCCACTTTTGTTTTTCTAGTAGCGGTTTTGCGGTGGAGGTTACGAAAAAGTCAATGAGTGACGGTGCATCACATTAAAAAGGATATAGATATGATACCATTTTTTTTGGTGCTGTATTATTGCATTAGAGAAAAGATATTATTAATTGTGGATGATGTCTATGTCCATTTACTGTTGATAGTTGATTGGTCATTAATTATGTCATCCTTAGTGGTTTATAATGCCTATTTTTTAGTAGGGAAATTATATTTTTCTATTGTTAATTACGTATTCATTAATGGTTTTTCTTTTTTGATAAGGAAAGCTACTATTTATTCTCTGATACTAACAGTATCCTCATGGAAGAAAAAGCTGTTGTTCGGTTTCCCATAAAAGTATTGCCGAAAGGGAAAACAAGTTACCAATATATGAGTTATTTTCTTAGCATAATTAAATTTAATGAGATGGCATCACCAGATGCACTTTTATAAATGGGGACAACTGAAATTTATATTCTCCTAAAACATATTTTTGCTTAAAGTTCTATGTTATCTTTGACGTGTTTCTTAAGGTATTACTTGAATATTACTATAAATTGAATGAGATCTCCTTTCCTGGACTCCTAAAAACTTGTCTTTTTGAAAATCATAGCATTTTGTTTTTCTGAATACTTTAGCTTACCAGCAATGGAGGGCATGAGTGTTTCAAGAATTTATCCCACCAATATGCTTGGCTAACTAAAGGAATTGAAGAGTTTAAATTTTTTTAAGTTGCATTGAGTATAGTTAATTGAATTTGGTGTTCTAGTTAAGCAGCCAAGCAGGCATCTTGCATGTTTTCAGGATTATTTACTTGTCTATATACAAATTTACAAGTATGAAACAGTAACCATAGGATAGGAACAATTGAGAGATTAGTTTTTACCTTCTTCTGTTACAGGTTCCGATCTCACAATGGGGAAGTCACCAGGAAAATGGATCAAAACTGTACTGTTCGGGAAAAAGTCATCCAAATCAAATATTTCAAAAGGCAGAGAGGTAGTAGTAATATTATGATAGTTAAGGCAACATCACAAGTCTGTTCAATGTTAATCTATATTCATATTTCTTGAATGCAGTCACAAATATGCTTCCAAATTACATCTTTTTTTACATGACATATAGCCAACTCTATTTTTCTTTAAGAGAAATGCCGCACACTTTCAAATGCACTCTTTCTACTCTCTCTTTTATTGGATAAAATTTATTGAAAACTACAAAATCATAAGTGAGTTTCATTGAGTAAGAAGTATGAGATCTACAGAATTTTTGTGATTTCTATCAAATTTCAACCAATAGGAGAGGGTGTGTTGCTAGTGCTCTTTTTCCTTTAAATTTTAATGCAAATTGCATCATCAGAATTGTTAATCAGCTGTTGTCATGGATACAGAGAATAAAGGCAGAGAGAAGAGAACACATATTCTGTTTTCCATTAAATATTTAAATGATAATATGATACATTTTGGTTTGGTGCTGTTCTCATGGGCTTAACTTTTGTTACTATTTTTGCCCTGTGCTGACCGTGTAGCACTTAGCAAAATTTGCAAATAACCTAAGATTACACATAGGAATTATAAATTGGTAATTGTTATGTTGTTGAAACACTATTAAACTCATTTTTCTTAGCAATAATGATAGTATTTCAATATGATCTTCCCCTTCTGTTATGAAATACCTGACTTGGTTTACTATAATTTCATTTAGAAGCTTGTTAATCAACAAGAAGGAGTAGTAGTTACCTCCAAGGTGCCAGAAACTGGTTTGGCTTTAGAACCAACCTCCGATACCATTGCCAGACATGAGGAAGACCTAGAACTGGAAAATAAAGAAGCAGAAAATGTTATACCCGGGAATCAAGAAATAGACACAATGGGATCAATTAATGAAGATGCTGCACTAGATCCAGAGAAAATGAGGCTGGAGGAAGCAGCTACAAGGGCACAAGCTGCTTTCAGGGGTTATTTGGTATGCAACTCTGTTTTATAGAATACTTTACTGATTAAAGCACCTCAATGAAATTGTGTGCCTTTTAGTCTAAAAACAAATTTGAACTGTAAATATGAAAAAGATGTTTTAATTTGTACCGCAAAAGAATAGTAAATGAGTGGAATTGTTTTTTTGCTATAATTGTTAACATCTGACTTGGAGGATTTGGTGGATAAAAAAATGAAGAGGTTTAGAGGATTTAATGTTAATTATTA
This sequence comes from Glycine tomentella, assembly GCA_007407185.1. Taxonomy (NCBI): domain Eukaryota; kingdom Viridiplantae; phylum Streptophyta; class Magnoliopsida; order Fabales; family Fabaceae; genus Glycine; species Glycine tomentella. Next base: position 1,062,811 of record PYAF01005012.1, read on the forward strand.
TTAGAGCTCAACCTTGAAGCTTCGTGTGACATTTAGAGTTATAATCCCTGGAGACTGTAATTTGTCTTTCCCCCTCCCCATTTTTTTTTTCAAATTTGGGACCTTATTTTATAAAATTGATCTGAGACTCTGACATGTTTATTTGTTGAGGGAAGGTGCCAAGTATATGTTGCAACTTTGTTCATTTTCTCTAAAATAAACAAAGTCATTAAGTTAATATCTTTCATTTTATAATTATTTGAAAAATTGTTTTCTTGAAGATAAAATTGGGTCTGTTTGTTTAAACTTATTTTTTAGAGAAAGTGATTTTTTTTAATAAAATAAACAGTTTTTTGCTTTTGTGGTTTGTTTGTTTAAACTGCTTTTGCTTAAAATAATAGTTTTATGCTTTTCTTAAGAAGCAAATTCTATTTGCATCTTAGAAAATCACTATTTAAAAAAGTACTTTTTTTTTTTTTTTTTTAATTTTAAACAAACGGGCTCAAACTCTGCCTGATTGGTGGTTCCTGCTGTTATGACACTCTATGGAAACCATATTTCATTGGTAAATTTGTTGCTTTCTTAAGTTTTTCATTGCTTCTGTCTCTAACAAATTGATAAGTGATAAGTATGTCCATGGAAGGTTGGCATATAAACAATTTCTTGACTTATTTGAACTGTCTTTGTCAAGTTTTGATTGTATGACTTATTTATTTATTTATAAGTAGTAATATTTGATATAATTCCCCAATTAATGGGAGTGTCCTTCATGAAGGCTCGGAGAGCATTTAGGGCCCTAAAAGGCATAATAAGGTTGCAAGCACTCATTCGTGGGCACTTGGTTAGGAGGCAAGCTGTTGCTACATTATGCTCTATGTATGGTATTGTCAAGTTTCAAGCACTTGTTCGTGGAGGAATAGTTAGACAGTCTAACGTTGGATCTGGAATCCAAGAGAAGTGCAATATATTGAACCCTCTGGTAATTTTTTCAAAAATTGAATTCTCAGTATGCAAGTGATAAATGTGCATGATTGTCTTGGTCAAATTATTCTTCTGATATTTTTTCCTCGATCAAATTATAGCTAAATGGTTCTATTAAATATGAAAGCATCTGGCCGAGCTAACAGCATATTAAAAAATGAGCACTTACTGTACCAATAGACCAGTTTATTTTGAGAACTATTCACTACTACAAGAAATAAGATGGTCTTTTTGTTGTCATCCACTACTTTTTCGTCTTAATCAGAAGAAGCTGGTTTATTATACTGGCTGTTAGGATTGTCTTCATGTTTTTTTCAAACTACTTATATACATGATGAAATATTGCTACAAGTCGAACAATCTCTATTAAACTATTTGTTAAATTTCTATTGAGTTTCTTTTGGTTGTTGGGTAGTGCACCAGTTAGTTATTGTTAGATAACTTCCAAGTTTATGAGTATTGACAAGTCAGGGACGAGAGTAGGTGAGGGAGATTGCATGTATAATATTTTCTAACTGTTGCTACTGCTAATTATTTTCCTTCTCAATGTGTTGTACCTTTAGGATGGTAAGCTTGTCAAGCCAATTGCTATATCCACGAAAATTACAAAGCTGTCTGCAAATGCTTTCATTCGTAAGGTAACTTACATTGCATCATGTATGTGTTAAGTTTGGCTGCTTATTCTGTATAAGTGGCATTTAGAATAACAGTAGTAAACTCCCTCTGATCCTCTTTATAAGAACCAAATTAAAAAAATTGTTTGGTCCTTTTTAGACGAACCAATCTAAAATGTTTCATGCATTAATTATTTTTACAAAAACATCCTTAATAATCATGAGTCATTTCTCTAATTCAATAAGGTGATCTTAAATTTAGAAAGCAAGTGATTTTCTAGTTTCTGCCTTGGTTGAATTTAAGTTGTATGGTGATCTTAACTCACTAATATTTATGGGTGGATATAGTTCGACCCTGCTGCCCCATATTACTGTGTCAATAATCTAGGGCCTGTACTTCTATAGTTCTATTACAATTTGTCTTTTTAATCTGTCAGTTAACTTGGGCATGTGATAATTTTGGTTTGTCATTCCAGCTTCTTACTTCGTCAACTAGAATAATGGTGCTGTGTTTGCAATATGTTCCTGGTGATCTTAACTCACTAAAATTTATGGGTGGATATAGGGCCCCCCGCCGCCCCGTATTACTGTGTCAATTATCTAGGGCATGTACTTATATAGTTCTATTACAATTTGTCTTTTTAATCTGCCAGTTAACTTGGGCATGTGATAATGTTGGTAATTCCAGCTTCATAGTTCGTCAACTAGAATAATGGTGCTGCGGTTGCAATATGTTCCTGGCGATCCAAATTCAGTCCTAAGTTGGTTGGAGCGCTGGTCAGCATCTCACTTTTGGAAACCAGTTCCCCAGCCCAAGAAAATTCGGGATACTAAGTCTCATAGAAAGCATGGCAATATTTCAGTTGGAGATACTCATATGAGCAAGTCAAAACGAACCAACAGGAAGCTTCCGACTGCAAGTTTTGACTCAGTCCCAGTGCAAGCAAATCCTGAATTTGAAAAACCAAAACGGAACACGAGGAAAATTCCAAGCCAACCCTCAGATCCTCCTGTGCAGGAAAATCCACAAAGTGAGCTTGAAAAGATTAAACGTAACCTGAGGAAAGTTCATAACCCAGTTGTTGAGAATGCTGTTCCGTCAGAAGTTGAATCGGAGATGCCAAAGGATTATTTGGAAAAGGCAACAGTTACCTCATGCCTTGCTGTTTCAGAACAAGAGGTCATTAGTTCTAATGAGAAGATCAAGAAGGAAGCAACATTAACTGTTTCCAGTGTGCCAGATATAGAAACTACTCCAAGACTTTCAGTTAGTAAGGAGGTGTTAGACACACCAAGCAGTTATCAAGTGACTGTGGAATCAAAGCCATTGACTGAGATTACAACTAAAGATAAAAACATTCATGTTTCTGATGAAGTAAAAACCGAGCCCATAGATTTACCAGAGCCTATCTGTAAAGATGAAAATTCTCACTTAACAAATGGAGATTTGAGTCACAAGGAAGATCAAATAGGCAGTGAAAACCAGAAGCCAAATCGAAAAGCCTCAATTGTAGCAAAGCAGGAACGTGCAGATAATGGTATACAGAATAGTCCTGCATTACCAAGTTACATGGCAGCAACTGAATCTGCAAAGGCAAAGTTGAGGGCACAAGGATCCCCAAGATTCGGACAAGATGGAAGTGAAAAAAACAACCATACTCGGCGACATTCTCTGCCATCCTCAACTAACAGCAAAATTAGTTCGCATTCACCTAGGACACAGAGACCAGTTCAATCCGGTGGCAAAGGTGGCCACAGAAGTGACAGAACTGTATCATCTTCAAGAGATGGGAATGGTATGATATAGTTCTTCCTATAGTGGTTTGGAAAATTCACCCAAAAAAGTATGATGGTTTAAATATATTGCACAATAATTTTAACGTATTTAAAATTACTGTTAGCTGAATTGGTAGATTAAATCATGCCAAACTAGTCTAGATTGCAAATTCCGAAACTGTACAGTTCCTTTTATTTACAGGAAAACAACTTAGCAGACGTGATCTTCCAAATTTCAATTTGAATCATTTAATTCTTGCGTGTCTTTTGTTTACTGTGATTGATATTCATCAATGGGTCTGTTCATCTTGCAGGAAAGGTAATTCAAGCAGAGTGGAGGCGGTAATTTGAGGAAGGCAGATGGTTCTGGAGAGGAACATGAGGAGGTCGAAACTGTGTGGTTTATATGTATCTTTGATGAGAATTGTTGAATTGATAGGACTATAGGTGTGCTTGAATTCAGGTTATTTCTTCATTTGCTGCATTTTGGGCTTTGAGGGTGATTTGTAAATTATAGGTTTCTAGTTTTTGCATGATGCAACTATACCTAAATTTAATTTGTGTTTTAAGCATGATTTCTGAGCTGTCCATATTGTGCTTTGTTTTTCGTACTTTTGAGTGTGTATGGTCATTATTATTAGCACGTACCTTGGCACGCGTTACCGATAACTTGTTTCGACCCTGAGTATGGTCTGGTAAGTGGTGACAAGGAATTGTTCGTGCTACATTTCTTCACATATCTTTGTGTTTTTTGGGGATTTCAACAACATATCTTCAAGGATAAAGCATCTTGTTCTGTTATGTTGACTTCTCACCAACCTAGGATGACAAAATCTTTGATGAAAGGATCTATTAGTGTACGCTTCCGTGTTAAACGCTTGATGTTAGAAATAGGAATGGTGGATTTGAGAGTGGAAACAAATCATTCTAATGTTACGTCGAGAATGGGCCACTGTATTTGCATTCATTGCATCCATTTAAGAGTGACACATTTCATAGGATTTCCACAATTGTTAAGACATTTGGTTTCTGATATCATTATCTTTCAGTACTCCTTAGTTGAGTTGAGTAGGGGTAAAATGACGTCAAATGGCAAAAGCTACAATTTAGAGGTAGAAAATTAGGTCCACACGCAATCCTTCTTTCTTTTTATTTTGTTTTATCTCCTGATTTTAGTTAGTGTTGCATTTAATTGCATATCAATGGTTTCTCAAAAGTGTACTGCAATTGTGGTAATATTATTGTTTGAGGGAAATTTCTTGCTCCATGAGAAAGGAGGTATTAAAAGAGATAACTAGTTGATACAAATTTCTGAAGATCTTAGAGTTGAAGAAACATTTTTAAGAAGGCTCTAGTTGAAAAATCTATATTCTATATCTATATAGAAAAACAAACCCTAGAAGCATTACTTTTTTTTACCCCTTTTAAAATGCTGATATGTGTCATTTTCATGGTTTTTTTTTGTCTTTTACTATAATTTATCTTCTTTTGCAAATCTCTTACGTTTTGACTTTCTTTCCAACTTTTTTTGAAATTTTTTTTTAGTCTATTTATTCTACATAAGAAAAAGTAACCCTTTTATTATTTATCCTACTCATTTTTCTTTCTTTATTATTTTTCAGTTTTTTTTAACTATTCTTTTTTTATATTCTTTCTTTTTCTTTTTCGTTTATGTTTTTTCTTTCCTTTTCTATATTTTTCTTAATTTTTTTCTTTTTTCTTTTTAAGTTATATCATTTCTTTTTTGTATTTAACATTTTATTCTTTATTTTTTACATTTTTTATTTCTTCATATTTAAACTTATACAACTATTTATAGGTAATAACTATATTGAGATTTTTTAATTTAATATTATATAAAATAATTTTAAATTTAAGTAGTTAATATTAAAAAGTAATTTATTATAAAATAATTTTAAAATACTTACCCAATAATATCATAAATTAACTAAGTTTATTTTTTAAAGATAAATACCATATATTATTCACGGAAAGTAATTCTGCCGCTCAACACCATTATGAACAAACCATTATGGTTCATAAATTAATATTATGCTATTTAAAATTTTATAATAAAAAATAATTTAAATATAATTAATATTTATTAGAAAATAATATTTTATCTATAAGTTTAATAACTTCATATATTATAATTTTGTTAATTAATATTTATATATTAAGGTTAAACGTCATTTTAACATAACTATATAATAAATATACTAAAATTAATTTGTTAATTTTTCGACTCTATCTTTAATAATTTATTATGAATTAATTTCATTGATTAACATTCATATACTAGTGTTGAATTATTTTACATAAATAACATAATAAATGTATTATAAAAACGTTATTAAATATATCTTTATTGGAAAATAAATTCAATTTATTTTCAATTTTAGTGTACATAAAATATTTCTAATTATTTATTTATTGCATAAATAAAAAATTATTTTTAGATACTATAAATAGCTAATTATATTTCTCTCAATATAAAAATTAATTGAATTTTATAAACAAATGTATTTTAAATGTGTGAAAATGAGAATAATCCATGCAAATGAGCGGGTAACTAGCTAGTAGCTTCCGAAAATAATCCCGTTGAAGATAATTATTTTGATTTTTAAGATAATTAGTTTGATAAAGTTATTAAAAATGTATTAACAAGTGCAAAAATAATTTATGAAAAATATGTCAAATGGACAGAGTAATTATGATAATGTTATTTATGATAATCGACTTAAATAAAAAGGTATTTTTCTTCTTAAATTTGTTAACTATTTACTAATTATAAACACTTTTTAAACTTTCTGAAGATAACTATCATGAAATTTCATGACTTTTTTTTTTATATATAACAGATTTTATTTAATTAAACGATATTTATTATTTATTTATTCGTAGTAGTAATTTATATGTCGACTGTGAAAATTTAATTGACAGCATATTTACGAAACAAATTATTTCAAAAAAAATATTATTTTAGTTTTCTAATATAATATTAATTATTTTTCATTTATATCTCTAATAATATTAATGATAGATAAAATATATAAATAAATTAATAATAATATAAGATTAATTTTATGACATAATTTTTTTATAAAATATTTTTTCTTAATAAAAATAACCTAGACAATTATTTTTGGGAGTAGGAAGTTATTTAGTCATTTAGTGCAACTGGGCAGAACCAGTTGTCCCTAATTAAAAAATAAAAAGGAGGATTTGGTGAGGTAGCATAACAGCCAAAGTGTCACATTTTTTTTTTTAATTCCTAGAATGCCACTATGCCTATAGAAGTTTTTGTCAAATGTCACGTGTCATAATTTGTTGGTCATGTGAGCCAAATATGTGGGCTGATGTGGCGGCGCGTTATTGGGATACGTAATTTGCTATATGTATCAACAAACTACTTGGTCTGACAGGTGACACTTAACAAACTTGATAGGAATGCGTATAAACTTCGAAGGCCATAACTTTTGACTGGAACGTCCGATTGAGGCGAAATCAGTGACCAGACGCTTGAAATAGCATACGAAATTTCAAGTGTCTAGCCACCAATTTCGCTTCAATCAAATGTTCTATTTAAAAGTTATGACCGTTTGAAGTTTATACACATTCCTATTAAGCTTGTCACGTGCCGCTTGCCAGATCACGTAATCTATTGATACATATAGCGAATTACGTGTTTCAATAGCGCACCACCACGTCAGTTCACATATTTCACTTACATGATCAACGAATTATGCCACGTGACATTTTGGCCTAAAACTTCTAAGCGTGGTATTATGGGAATTCTTTTTGAAAATTGTGGCACTTTGGCCACTGTTCCCGATGTAGCAAGCGTGCACTATAAATACGCAACACAATGGTAAGAACGCTCCCTTAACACAAATGGCAAATCCTGCTCCCGCGAGCTTCTGGACTCAGGCAAACGCGCTTCTTCGCAAGAATCTAATCTTCCACGTTCCAATCCCTTCTCCTTTTTCTTTTTCTTTTTCATTATTCTATTCTATTCGCCTCATTCAATTGTGCCATGCAATGATACTTTTTTATTTTTAAAATTAATTATTCATAGAAACGGAACGTGAAAACGAACGCTCGGCTGGTACTGTTCCCGGTGATCCTCTGCTTGCTGCTTTTCGCGCTCCAACGCCTCATCGATACGCAATTCGGTGTGTCCGCCTTCAAATGCGGCTGCATCTGCGCCAATAACACAAGAACCCAAGAAGAACACTCTGACTGCCCTGACTCAGAAAAAGTTTGTGGGATTCAGTATTCCGATTCCATTCAAGCTGCCTTCTGCGCCATTCCCAACCCCATCGGCTGGCCACCGCTCTTGCAGCTTCCGGCTCCGCCCAACCGCGCCGTGCGAACCCCTTCTCTTCCCCTTTCGGATTTGCCCGATGCCTCGTGCCGGAGAACCGACTCGTGTCCTCTTACTCTGCTCTTCACCGCACTCAATCACTCCTTTGCGGAAAGTATGCCCTAACATACAAGGATGGATCAATTCACATTATGCTCACACTGTTGTTAATTTTCACTCATGACTTGTTTGCTTGTGTTTTTCTTTTTATGTTACAGCTGTGTCTGCTAATATGTTTGGGAGTGCCTTGAGTGTAAGTGACTTCGCTAGTGATTTCTTGGCTAGCGTGGCCATGAATGTACTGGTGAGTTTCTTGCATGCTTTTCTCTTTTCATTTTGTTTGAGTTTAATTTCTTTGGACTGGGAATGTAATTATTTTTTTTGCACTGACAATCAATAAAAAAATCATGCTACTGATGACTGTGGGGTAGTTTATATAAAAGTCGACAAAATTATCATACATGATGATTTCTGATTGATTGAGGATGTTCCATTATCTTCTCATGCAGTACTATTTATTTACTTTTTTATTTTTATTCAATTTTAGAGATTAAGAAACATGTGTTGTCATTGTAAAAGGTTTTTACATTGACCACTAATCAGAAATCAATCAACAAATTTGTTTTGTGAGTCAATGACATTGTTACTGCATGTGTTATTTATTCTTAGTTTAGTATTGACATTTCAGTTTGGCCGCTTTTGCAAGTTTGTTTATTTATTTATTTTGTGAACTATGTTGCTGGTGTCAAAATGGTATTGATATAGGGATCTGAATCAAAGCCTGGAAGTAACAATTTTATTGAACCTGCTTTCTCTTCTGGTCTCCCTATTTATTATCTACAAACAAAGTGCACAGACACAGATAAATCTGGACTCTCCTTTCCCTCCCTGCCGGCAGCAGACAATGGTATGAAACAGTATTGTATTGCTGATGTACCTTGTAAATTGCTGTGCATGCTTCTTGACTATTTTATACTGGAAACTTGCTATCCATTGTGCCATTCTTTGATGGTTCCCACAAATTGCGTTGACTGTAGTGTATCCTGGATGTGTTCATGGCCATATGTTCTTATGGTTTTGCAAGTTTGGTGTATGCTTGATGATGAGTGGTTGCAAATGACAGGTTGTCAGAATATTTAACTGCAGGCTCATTATGACTTTTACAAAACTATTGTTTGCACTTTTTTTTTGTGGTAGGGGGGGCTAGATTGTTTGCTATTTTATTCCTGTGGCTATTTGACTTGAACCTAAAGGTCCATTCATGTTTTTTGAAAAGCTCGGGGAGCCATAAGGTTCAGAATAAAACCATTAGTGCAACCTTCGTCATGAATTTGAAATACTTGCACAATAATAATAATCTTATAGTCAGTTTTTCCCAATAAATGCACCCAGAAATTATTTGAATGTTTTTGCATGGAGTACACTGGCATTTTATATACACAATCTTGTTTCTCTGTAGACATGACTAGGGCCTTCTTCTGACTTATTTTGTATTGTTACTAATTGAATTTATTTTCCTTGATCTAGAGATCAAGTGTGCTCAGGCTCTAAATTTATGGCGTAATAGTTCTTCTAAGATCAACAGTGAACTATATAAAGGTTATCAAAGAGGTAACTCAGATGGACAAGTCAATGAGATAGTTTCAGGTACTTAATATCATTTTGTTTCAATTAATGCAATGTGCAGAAAATGGTACTTATTTTTGTTTTTTTGGCAGCTTTTGATTTTCTAAATTCAAATGGGAATAGATATAATGTCAGTATATGGTACAACTCAACCTACAAGCGACAAAAAGGATTTGGTCCTAGTAGTGTGTTATTGCGGATTCCTCGCTCTGTAAATCTGGTATATACATCTAAAACTTGTTTCAAATGTTGCATCCTCTTTGCTGTGTACTATGAGTCTATCTATTTTTTATATTTTATTATAGGATTAAATTTAAAATCAAAGCACATACTCGATTCATTATTGATGGAATGCATTTTGACTAAGGAACAACATACTTTCTAAAGAAAAAACTTGCTTAAGCTTAACCATTAAATTTTTCAAATGCATGATTTGAATGGAAGAAGTAAATGGAACTATGTTCATGATGCAGTATTCAATTACTGTATTGCAAATTTTGAAATTAATTGCATCAGTAAATTTCACTAAGCTAATCTAATAATAGGAATTTCAATCAATATACATTTTCCCATTTTTTTAATAGTATTCGGTCTTTATTTATCTGCTCCTGACAGATGATAATAGGGGACTGACATCTATATGCATGCAGTTATCAAATTCCTACTTGCAGTTTCTGCTTGGACCTGGAACCAAAATGTTATTTGAGTTTGTAAAGGAAATGCCAAAACCTGAGACCAGCTTTAGCCTAGAGATATCTTCTCTTCTGGGCTCTTTGTTCTTTACATGGGTCATCCTGCAACTTTTTCCTGTAAGTGCACATATATCTTAACATATGTATTCACTACCATAGACTATAGTTGGATAAATAGTACTAAATAAAACAATCGTTTGAGCTTGGTAGGAACTTCACGATTACAAATAACCCCCAATGTCTTTCTCCATTTTAACCATTCAACTTGTATCCTATGTGTAACCTCTTCAATTATCTTTTCATCATTTTGTAATATTGATCCCAAATATTTTAAATTTAGAAACCTGTGGCAAACATCTTTTCCTATTTTTACTTCCAAATCATTTTTCTCTTGGTTTTGGCTAAAATTGCAATGTGAAAAACTCTTTCATTCCAAAGTTTATCTTCTAAGCAAATTCAGAGTTAACTTCTTCACTTGAATCCTCAATTAAAACTATATTATTCACAAAAAGCATGCAATTAAGGATAATCTTGTGCAAAACTCTGGTAACCACATCCAAGACTAAATTAAACAAGACTCAAGGGTGAGCTTTATCTTATCCTTCTAGGAAAGTCCTCTATCTCGCTTTCTAGAGTTCTTACCCTCATAGTTACCCCATCAATATCATACATGTCTTGTATAGTTCGGAATAAGCAACTCAATGACCGCAATCACCTTTCTTTTCTTAAGTCTTCCACAATATTTCTGTTGGCATTCAATCATATTCTTTTTCCATGTTGATAGAAACCATGTTAGTCTCTTTCTTAATTTCGATAACTTTGCATCAACCCTCGTAAAAATAAATGGTTTCTGTTGTATACCTTTTAGGAATAAAACCCAATTGATTATCTGCAATCCTATATCTTTCTTTCGACTAGCACATTTATCTGTTCAACTTGATAAGCTCTATATGTTTGTGTAGGTTGTTCTGACATCACTAGTATATGAGAAGCAACAAAAATTAAGAATCATGATGAAAATGCATGGTCTTGGTGATGGGCCATATTGGATGATTTCATATGGTTATTTTCTTGTCATATCAGTAATCTACATGCTGTGTTTTGTGATATTTGGCTCACTCTTAGGTAAGAATATACCCATTGAACTGTTTTCTCTTTTTGGGATTTTCTCATTTTCTTTAATACTGCTGACTTTATTTTCAGGATTAAAAATCTTCACAATCAATGACTACAGCATCCAATTTGTGTTTTATTTCATCTATATAAACTTACAAATTGCGCTGGCGTTTTTGGTGGCTTCTATATTTTCAAATGTTAAGACTGCTACAGGTTTGATGATAGCTACTTATATGTTGTTCATAATAATGGATGTATTACTATTTTCTTTTCCCAGATCTGATTAGTGATTACTGACTTGTGTTCTTGATAATTGCAGTAACTGCATATATTGGTGTCTTTGGAACCGGGTTATTAGCTGGCTTTCTTTTCCAATTCTTTGTTCAAAATACATCATTTCCAAGTAAGTTAAGTGACTGTGGAATGATATCCATTACGGGTTATTCTTATGGTTTTCATATAAAACTTTATGTGCTCTATTAAGTCATATCTCTAGTTGATATGAGACTAAACGCCACCCTTGAGGCTGAAATTAAGGCAACCGCAAAGAGGCCACAACTAAAGTGGGCTAGGGGTGATCGCAATTAGACAGGTGCCCAAGAAGAAGCCTGTACACCTTTTGAATAAAGGTTGGTTAAACTCAGTCAGATTTAGCCAGGATGTTTACTAAATAGTCAAAGTAATTAGAGATGTAAATAACAAGGTGGGAAGAAAAACTTGAAGAGTGTATACTAGAAGGAAAATAAAGGCAGTCGGAAATTTAGGCGGGAACTTAGGTGGTTTAAAAGGTTAATTGGGCCAGTGGATAATTATCAAATTGTATAGGGGAAGCATCTTCTGGGAATAGTTAAGGATCAAGCCATTGCTTCAGTGTAAAAGGGAAATCCCTAGAGGAAAATGTTTTCCTTGATTTTTTATTTCAATAACAGAAAATTTTGTCTCTCCTCTTAATCTCTTTCCCTATCTATGAATTTCCGTGTTCTCCTCTTAGAGTTTGGGTTTAGGCTCTCAATCTCAAAAGCTAGCTCATGAAGTAAGGGTTGCCCTTGAATTATTTTGACTATATCACTAGTCAATATAGGATCTCCAACACACCCCTTTCACATTATGGACTGGACATTTAGAGAGTAAAGTTTGGATGACTAGGTATTTGAGGTTGTTATGATAACAACTCGATAATGGATGACCTGATAGGTTCAACAACAATTATTATAATAGACTCTGATACCATTTTAGAATTTGGGTTAGAGGCTTAACTCAATCCCAAAAGTTAGCTCATAAAGTGAGGGTTGTCTCCCACGTATTTACACTATTTTGGCCATATTACTAGTTAATGTGGGATTTTCAGTGGTTCTTATCAGAATAATGATTTGGCATTTGAAGTTGTCTATTTGCATTGGAGGAAAATCTACTGTATCACTACCAAATTCAGAAATTATTTGATTATCTATGAATTGTAAATGATGGACTGATAAGATCACTTATACCGTAGTTAGAACTTTTAACTACTTAAATTCACTTCAGCTGCCTTAATGAATTTTGTCTGTGTTGGAAGTTTCTTATCTTCTAGCCTTTTGATATTCTTCAGGAGGGTGGATAATTGTTATACAGTTGTATCCTGGGTTTGCTTTATATCGTGGGTTGTATGAGTTAGCACAATTTTCCTTTCAAGGGAGTAGTTCGGGGTCAGGTGGTATGAAGTGGCAGAATCTGAGTGAAAGCACCAATGGCATGAAAGAGGTCTTAATCATCATGTTTGTTGAGTGGATAGTGATTCTTTTTGCTGCCTTCTATGTTGACCAAGTTTTGTCGTCAGGAAGTAGGAAAAGTCCGCTTTTTTTCTTGAAAGGATTTCAGAAAAGGCCTCCTTTCCAAAAGCTTGATGCCCAAATGCAGGTGTCAAAAGTATTCTCTCAAATGGAGAAACCTGATGTCATCCAAGAGGTGAGTATTACTTAATACTGAATGAATGTATACTGTGCTTATGTGTTCACCTGGATTATTAAATTGAGTAAACTAAGGTCTACCAAGAGACGCATTTCACATGTTGGTTTTAGAAATTGATGTAATGATGCTGCCTCAGTGACGAGTAGTATTGTGATGCACAGCACTTCAACAACTTAGTAGTACAAGTAGGGTGAAACCTTAATCAAGCACACATTCCATAGTGAACCAAATAAATTTTGTTTCAATTACAAATTTTTTCTGTTTTTAAAAAATTATATTTGTGCTAAATTATGGGGATTAAGGTGTTGAAGGAGGAAAAAGAGAGAATAGAGACTGAATATTCTAAAATTAATGTCAGAAAGTGAGTTAAGAGCCTAACTCAACCCTACAAAATCGACTTATATAGTGAGGATTTCTCCCCACTTATATAGTTTATCTCGACACTGTCTTTAGTGAATGTTGGACTTCAACATGTCTCCTTTTGCCCACGGCTATATCCAGGACTGACCACAATTTAGGTGACTTTTCCAACATCCCCTCATGCTCAAGGCTACCTGCCTAGAGCGTCACAAACACAAGGACTCATCTAGGATGAAATCTAATACCATGTCAGAAAATGAGTTATGAATTAATAATGACTTAATATGATATGATCCATTATGTGTGTTTTGATGTGATATAGGAGACTTATAATCCTAATTAAGTTAAATATGGAAACAAATCTCTGAGATTTCTAACAATTTGTAACATGAAGGTTTGAGGACTTAATTAGTTTTTTCTAACCCATTAAGGTTTGGGTATATTGTATGAGGTCTTAAATTCAAACCTTGATGCTACTATTGTGCACACACAAAAAAAGCTTGTATTTGTCTCATAAATGTTACTATATATTTTCCCCGAAAGACCTCATTCATGTATCATGTATGTGTTACAAATCTGGTTGTACTCATGTACTCAATAAGTCAAGACTGAGTTATATGTGTAACGTGTTAAATGCTTTCTTCTTTTTCTCTTCAGAAGGAGAAGGTGGAGCAACTGCTACTTGAACCAACTATTAATCATGTAATTGTATGCGATGACCTGAAAAAGGTCTATCCAGGGAGGGATGGAAATCCAAATAAATATGCAGTTAGAGGGTTGTTTCTTTCTGTGCCTCAAGGGGAATGCTTTGGTATGCTTGGTCCCAATGGAGCTGGGAAGACCTCTTTTATCAACATGGTCAGTTAAAATTGTTCAACTGATATGTGCGTTGGAATTTGCTTGAGTTGTCTGAGCTGCAGAAGAGAACAGAATAAGTTTGAACTTTGAAAAATACCTTACGAAAATAGACTGTAATGGACTAAATTCACTAAGTTATGAAATTCTAATAGAATGAATCATGCTATGTTCTTTGAATGATTTTCTCCTTAAGTCATAAATCTAATGAGCTTTCGTGTGCTTATAGATGATTGGTCTCACAAAGCCAACCTCTGGTAGGGCGTTTGTTCAAGGCTTGGACATAAGAACTCAAATGGATGGAATTTATACTACCATGGGTGTATGCCCACAGCATGAGTAAGCTGGAAAATTCTTCTAATTCATATTTTTTTTTCTAAAACCAAACTTATAACTACTAAAAAAATGTTTTCTAAATTACCATTCTCTTTATACTGTAGCTTGCTGTGGGAAAGCTTGACAGGTAGAGAGCACCTACTTTTTTATGGCAGACTTAAAAATCTTAAAGGCTCAGTCTTGACACAAGTAAGTTAATTTGAGAGAATTTTTATTTTATTTTATTAAGATTATTATCAGTGTCTTAGGAGTCTTATCATTTAGGACCTAAAAAGTACGTAGTGTTTAGTTGTACTACTCTTGTACTTCCCAAAATATTAAGTATAAATAAGTGCTTGAAGTTATGGTGCTTCTACAACTCGTTCTCAATTATTATTTATTGCTTATTGCTTATTTTCTACTAAGAGCTGGGTCTGTAAAGAAGACGACTGCAATCATACAATTTGAACAACTTTCTTTTTAGCTATTGTTTGGCAGGGAAGACTAAAATGAATTTAGCTACCAATCTATTGCTGCAGGCAGTAGAAGAATCTTTGAAGAGTTTAAACCTTTTTCATGGAGGAGTTGCTGATAAACAAGTTGGAAAATACAGTGGAGGGATGAAGAGGAGGCTTAGTGTTGCAATTTCATTGATTGGGGATCCCAGAGTATGTTTTAGTTTTCAGTCCATTCTAATCACTTTTCTTTAAAGAAGATTCAACTTAGGTTTCCTTATTCTGTACGTGCAAAATTTTGTAAAGGTTGTTTACATGGATGAGCCAAGTACCGGGTTAGACCCTGCCTCAAGAAAAAGCTTATGGAATGTTGTCAAGCGTGCAAAACAGAACCGTGCAATCATTCTCACCAGTATTCTCTCACTCTTTTGTGGATTTAGAGTTTGAAGCACGCTATTCTGCTCGTTGTCCATTATTTGGATATACTCGGCTTGTTTTTGTCTCATGGTAACATAAACATTTTGACTCTCTCTACAATATTGATAATCCTTGGTTTTATGCTCTCAGCACATTCCATGGAAGAGGCAGAAGCCTTATGTGATCGATTGGGAATTTTTGTGAATGGTAACTTGCAATGTGTAGGAAATGCAAAGGAGGTAACATTGCTCAACTGATTTGCTGTATCAAAATCTTTTGCAAAATAAATCTGTTGGGTCAATGCAATTTATGCGAAACCCATAGATTGCACATGATTCTTGGATGCAGCTTTGAATATAGCAGATCAAAATTCCTATCGGATCAAATACTTTCAATGTCTATTCTTTTACTGCAAAGCAGAAAATGCAAATTTGAACTGTGCAGACTCTTTGATTTCTTATATAATACTTGCTATTTCTGTTGGTTTCTCATAGCTGAAAGCAAGATATGGAGGAACTTACGTGTTCACGATGACATCAACTTTGGACCATGAAAAAGATGTGGAGAACATGGTGCTGAAACTCACCCCAGATGCCAACAAGATATACCATCTCTCTGGTACTCAGAAGTTTGAGTTGCCAAAAGAGGATGTTAGAATAGCAGATGTATTCCAAGCTGTTGATGCCGCAAAGAGAAACTTCACCGTTTCTGCATGGGGTCTAGTTGACACCACATTGGAAGATGTCTTCATTAAGGTTGCTCGTGAGGCTCAGGCATTTGACACCTTGCCATAGCTGTCATACGAAATAAATTCTGCTCAAAACCAAATCAGTAAATAAATAAACTGCTACTCTGCTAACCGTGTAGCATAGAGTAGCTAGTAGTTAGGATAAGTAGTTCGGTCTAGTGGTATTCTATTTACCCATTATCCTATAGCCCCTTCCTAATTGTGAGATTAGTATAATCGATTGGCCTTGACAAATGCAAGCGTTTAAGTGATTTTCCTGCTGAGGAATTGCTTTGATGATAACATCAAGCCTGAATATTGTATAGCTGCGGATGAACAATTGATTATTTTGTTAAAAGAATGGTTTTACTACTCTGTGCGCTATACAAAACAGAGGTGAAATCTATATTCTTTTACCTTTTTTTTTTTAGAGAAACATCTATATTCTACTACTTATTTTGTGGATGTGAGTTTTATATTCATGTATTATAGAATAAAAAGATTGGGGGTGGGGGGGGGGGCGGGAGTAAAACAAAAAAATTATTAGAATATACTATCTGTTATTTGATAATATGATGGTTTTGAATAACTAATTTAAAAGTCACTAGAGATTGGGGGTGAGATCCATTGGCTAAAAATTAAAATAAAATGGGTCAAGTGAGTAAGGAAAAAAAGTTTAGGGACAAAATTGTAAAAAAAATTCAAAGATTTAATTGAAAGTTATCAAATAATTCAGGAATTTGTAGATTAATTTAGCCTTACTTTTTTTTTTATAATGGAATTTAACCTTAAAATTTACAATAAATAATTTATAAAATAAATTACACTTACCTTGTGGTGTTTATGATTTATTACAATTGTATTTCCTCTCTTGAAATACATTAATTTTATTTTTGCCTCCCCTAAGCTAACACTTTTAAATAACAGTGTTAATTATAAGTGAAATGTAAAAAATACCCTTCTCAATTAACCCCCTTCCCATCCATCACACAAGACTCATCATCCCCACAACAACACCACCCTCAGCACCTGATTGACCACCAACTCCAGGGTTAAGACTTTGACCAACAGATTCATCATCCCCATCAACAACCACCTCACCACCCTACTCAATCAGCTCAAAACCATTATATAGACTCACCCCACGACTCGCCGCAACGTCTAACTCTTTAATCTCAAACTCCTCAACCCCAACACCTCCGTCGAAGCCCTCAACAAATCCTCCCAATCCAAATAGTATATTACCCCTTCAAAGAACACAAATTTGTTCCTTTCTGCACGCAATCACAAAGACCTGTTTGGTGGAGCGCTTAAATTGTTTAGATACATGACTGAAAAAGTGGCATTGTTGCGTCGATTGAGCACTATGGGTGCGTGGTTCATGTGTTAGCTCGGATGTTTGCTGAATGGGTGTGGTTCATAGAGATTGATCAAGCCGTTCACATTTCATAAGTTTGTTGATGATAAGTGTGGTTCGTATTCAGTGACCAATGAGGAAGATGAGGATATTTTTGTCCTTATATTTCATTAAACAAGGATGTGTGTGATAGATTTTGGGTTAACAGAACTACATAAGTAACACTGTTAATACAAAGGGAAAATTGTAAAAATTAGGAAAGGTTTGTGTAGGTGTCCAATAAGGGATGCACGTATAATAAGTGTTATACATAAGAGAGAGGATTCTAAGTTGCTATTTGACGTAATTACATATTTCGTATTTAAGTTAGAATAATTTCATATAAGTTGATCTGTGTTTGGTGATTGTTAAAATGAATAATTTAAACTGTGCTATCATATAATTTTTTAAAAAAACTTTTGAATTTTTTTTTAAAAGTCATTAAAGTTTAATTTAAAAATAGAGATAAAATTATAAATTGAAAGAGATAGAAAATTAAAAAGAGCAATTACATAAATAAAATAAAATGAAGATACTTTGGGATTTTGGGATTTTTTTTTAGAAACTAGATTTTGTGATCTTAAAATATAAAATAAAGGATAAAAATTAATATATAACAAATTAGTGAGTATTTTTTCTAAGGGCATAAGCGAATTGGATTCAATCTACTAATCCGCTCAATCCAATATAATTTAATTAAAATTGTGTGAATTGAACTCGAACATTAGATTGGATTGATTTTAGTTTAACAAATTTAATTAAAATTGGATGGAGTGATTATCACAAAATTTTAAATCTAAGCACACCTTATTATGAAGGTAATACCTTATTTTAGACTTTATCTTTTATGTTTATTTTAAGATAATACATTATTTTATAAATGACATATGTGATTATATATTTATGGTTTATTTTTTTGTTTATCATATGAATAATACAATATTCTATAAATACTAATTTTTTAAAATATTCTTACTATTTTATTAAAAAAAATCTTATTATTTTTTCAACATACTTAAAGAGGTGACAATTTTTAATGACTATGACAACCAACTCAATCCTATTAAAGTTGGATTGAGTTACATTTGGTTAAAAAAAAAAAAAAGGTAAATCCAATCCAATTAAATTTAATTAGATTAGGTTGAACAATTGGCAAAATTTAATCCAACTCGGACACTTATATCTCTAATTTTGTGGTCTTTAGTTAGTAGGTTTTAAAGACAAGTAATTGAATATTATTTCAAATTTTCAATTTAATGCTTAGCTAGGTTCTAGTAATAATTATTTCTTCCATCCCATAATAATTGTTGTGAGAAAAAAATATGTCCTAAAATAGTTGTAATGTTAGGTTTTTAATATAATATTGATTTTTTTCTACTTATAATTCTTATAATATCATTAATGATATGAACTACAAAAATTAAAAATAAATTAATGATGATAATGTTAATTTTGTAATTATTATTATTTTTTATCTATTTATTACTTTTTTATATAAAATAATATTGGATGATAATTATAATGAGACAGAAGGAGGAATAAGATAAATTTTATTTTAGATTCTTCTTTCCTGAACCAATTATTTTTTGAAAAAATACTATAACTAATTTTTTAAGGGAAATAAATAGTTAAATACTGTAGAGACATGGTTTTTAATTGATAACTAATTTTTTTCTGAATATAATACAATTAAATAATTCTCCCCTTCTATATTTATACTTGTAAAATATATATAAAAGAAATCATTCAAGTTGGATCCTGCACAAATCTTTATTTTATTTATTATGGAGCCCCTTCAGTGCTTGTGACTTGGTGCCCTTCACTTTTTTATTATTTATTATTTGTAAATCTTTCTTTGGCGTTCAAAAAAAAAAACCTGGATCCTGCAAAATCATCTCTTTATAAATTTCTATACAAGAATGTACATTGAAAATAAACCATTCAAGCTGTATCCTGCAAAATCAACTATTTATATGTTTTTATACAAGAATGTACCAAATTGAAAATTTTATTACTATTTATTTTCAAGTTATGTATAGCAAAACTAGTTGAAAAAAATACTTGAAAGTCGAATGCTAAAAATTAGAATATGAAAATTGAAAAATTAACTCATTAAGTTACAAGTGTTCAATAAAACTAATCGTTAAAATAGTTAAAAAATATAAAATGACATACATAATAAAATCATGATTTATTTAAAAGTGGTAACTAAAAAATTGAATAAATACATTAAAAATAAAAATGGAAAAAATTAAAAGATAGTATTTTAAAAAAATATTATTTTAAGTAACATTTCAAAAAATATTAAAACTACCAAAAAAAATATTTATTTATAAAATGATCAAATAACTATTTCAACTAATAAAAAAGATAAAAACTAACTTAAATATCTTATCCAACATTAGATGTATTATTTCTTATTCGCAAACCATATATGAATTAAAGAGGCCGTAGATCCTCTATCCAATAAATAAATAAAGAGGCTGTGAAATAAAAAGGCTATTTTAATTCCTGAAAAAAATAAAATAAATGAACTTATAATATTATTTGCATCCTGTGTTGCTACCCGAGGTTGATGTAGAATTGTATAGTATTGTTCCGAACTTATTATAGTTGACGAAGTGACACGTATTATGGAAAATATTTTGTAAAAGACAAAATAATAGTATAAGAAACTAAACAACCAGAAACTCATTTTGGAAAGAAATAATTAATTATCCAGATCCCTTTTTAAAGCTATTTAATTAATTTCCTTGAACTAAATTTTATACTTGTCTTTTTTTCAAAATCAATATTTTTTTTTATTAATGTTTGGCTCATTTCCCCTATCATATAAATCCATAGTTAGGGGGTCATATTTACAGAGAAGAACTAGATATTTATTCAACCATGTCTAAGGTATTCTTGTTGTTATGTTTTCTCCCTGGGCTTCTACTCCTTGTTCAGGCACATAAACATCATAAGAAAATTGGGTTTTATGAACTGAAGAGAGGAGATCTTAGGTTGAATTTGACAAATTACGGTGCTACAATTATCTCAGTCATAACACCTGATAAACATGGTTTGTTTTCATCTTCTCCCCATTCTTAATTATGTATCTGTCACAAAATCACATGTAACCTTTTTGTTGTGTGACTTTTTTCACAGGGAAATTAGCCGATATTGTTCTTGGCTACGATTCCATTGATTCTTATAAGGTATATATGATTCATCAATTCTGGTTCAATTAGCCAATTGAAGAAGAAGAAAAAATATAAAAACAAAATAAAAGCTTCTTTAATTTATTATTCTGTCCCTTTATCCCTTGCTCTTTGTCTCTGGTTCAATCCTAAGGTTTATTTATTTATTCTGTATATAGTGTTTGATCAATTGAACAGTTTTAATCGATTTAAGTTCTGATTTAAAAACAAGTTGCAGCAGTACCTTCATTTTGTGTTACACTTGCATAAAAAAAATCTGAAAAGTTTATGTCGAAAGTGAACAACTTAATTTTCTTATCAATGATAATTCACCTGCATTTTACTCTAGAAAGTACACTCAGAATCTAAAATGTGGTTGTTTACTAGGACTATGAGGGAAAGATTATTTATTACAGTGAGATTTCTCAAACTTATGGGATTGAAATTTGTTGTAGAATGATACAGTTTACTTCGGTGCCCTAATTGGACGTGTGGCAAATAGGATTGGAGGAGCTAAATTCACTTTGGATGGGAAAACCTACAAATTGCCCGCTAATGATCACGGGAACACACTTCACGGTACATTAATATTAATCCATTGAAGTTTATGATAATCTACACACACCTCACTGATGCATTAATGTTGAGCCACTTGCATATATGAAATTAATGTCAGGTGGCACAAGAGGCTTCGGTGATGTTGTATGGTCAGTGAAATCCCACAAGAAACACCGTCACGTGACATTTACCTACGACAGTTTTAAAAATGAACAAGGTACCTACTTTAACTACTTGTTTGTAATTTGATCATGTACTTCGTGTGTCATTACTACATCTCAGGCCTTATGATTAGATGGATACGATAATATTATTGAAACTTATAATTTTTAAAAAAATTAATAACAAATTATAAGACAAAACTTGTATGCAGTTACTTATTTACTGCTTATATTATTTTTCAATGATATTTCGAGTTTCACTTTAATAATCCGCATATTTTTTTTATAAAATATTTTATTATACAAATTATTGGAGTGAAACTTTAGTTCTAATTGAAAAATTGAACGAACAATACCTATATAATTGTGTCTAAGTTTTGTTTTAAATGATATGATAAAATATATTTTTGATTCCTATATTATTAATGAATTTTATTTTTAGTTCTTCAACTTTTATATTGTGTAATTAAATCTTTGAACGAACTGTATAAGTGTTTTTACTCCTTTATCATAACTTTTAGAATTAAAAAGATGCAGAAATTGAAGAGTAAGTCCAAAGACTAAAAATATGTTTTTTATAAATTATAATATAAAACTTTTTTCTGTATACTTTTGGTGAAACTTATATGTAAAGATTAAAAACATATTTTATTATAAATTATATCATGCATTCTCTTAAATTAATTAATATACTATTTTACATAACAATATTTTTTCATTGACATAACTTGTTTTAAAATTATATATATTATTTATTATCCTCTTCTGTGCTCTAACTCTAAATATTTGCTAGGCTTTCCTGGAAAACTTAAGGTCTCAGTGACTTACATGCTCATTGGAAGACACAAATTGGCTGTGAAAATGATAGCAAAGCCAGTGGACAGAGCCACACCAGTGAATCTAGCACAGCATACTTACTGGAACCTTAGGGGCCACAACAGTGGTGACATTCTTTCTCACACTGTTCAGATATTTGGCTCACACATCACACCAGTGGACAAGCTTCTCATCCCCACCGGCGAAATCATATCTGTTAAGGGCACCCCTTATGATTTCCTTGAACCAAAAAAAGTTGGAAGCCAGATTCAGGAAGGTCTATATGACATGAACTATGTGCTAGACAAAAGTTTCAAAAAGCACTTAAGTAAGGCTGTTGTGGTGAGAGACCCTGTGTCTGGGAGGAAATTGGAGCTTTGGTCAAACCAACTTGGTCTGCAGTTCTATACTAGTGGCCAGTTGAATGCTACCAAAGGCAAGGATGGAGCCGTATACCGCAAGCATGCCGGCATTGCCTTGGAGACTCAGGGTTTCCCAGATTCTGTGAATTACCCTTACTTTCCATCACAGATCGTGAGGCCTGGGGAGATTTATAAGCACACCATGCTTTACAGATTCACAGCTAGCTAAATGGATTTTAGAATTTACAAATGAAGCTGCAATGCAATATGTTTAGTTTTGAATAGTTTTGAGTTGGCTTCCTATGATACATTTTATTTTTAGTTTTGAATAGTTTTCAATAAATATCGCTCTATGGTTCAAGTTTCAATTTGATTCGCTTCATTTTCATTATGGATGATGGTCTTCGAATATGATGATATGATATGGAAAAATTCGTCTCCAAGGCTATTTTTACACAGAAATAGGAGAAACTGAGATTGTAAACCAGAATCATTTAAATGCAACTAAACTGAAATGATGGCAGGAACCAAATGATTCCTCCTGATAGAGGATGGATAAGACAAAGCATTTTGATGCTGATAACATCTCTATGACCAAAGTTATGTACCTATAGGTAAAGTAACAACAGTCCATTAAACTCTCTCTCATGGGAGCTATCACCTAACATGACCCATAAAAAGAAGGATCTAACTTGAAGAGAAAATAAAATACACCATGAGATTTCACAACTCTTGAGGATGGTTATGATGTCCCAAAGGGGATTTTACCATAGGACTTGGCATGGACTTGTCTTCTACTCCAGATGGGCTAGCTGAATGTCTAATGGCTGGCAAGTGTTCCAAGGCAGCCAAAACCTCAAACATCTGTGGTCTAGTCTTGGCCTCACTAATGCATTGTAAGGCAATAATTGCAACTGCATAAGCTGCCTTCTGTGGGTATTGCCCTTCTAACTTGGTGTCCATAATCCGGAACAACTTCCTCCTATCACCCAAATAAGGTCTTGACCACTCTACAAGATTTTGTTCCACTCCAGATTTTGTGTTATCAATAGCATGGCGCCCTGATAGTAGTTCCAATAGCACAACCCCAAAGCTATAGACATCACACTTTGAAGTCAATCGACCTGATCAAAGATAATTTTGCAAGAAAAAGCACATCATTGCTAAGATGTCTCAAAAATAAGAAAATATTAAACCATTCCATATGAACAAATGTGAAAATTAATGTGAGCAATAGCTCATGAAGGGGGTAGAATGCACTTAATTATGGTATATGAAGAAATAGAACAATTACTTCATAAAGGGTAGTTAGTAGATAATTAAATAAATATATGCGTGAGTGTGAGTGATATATGTATATTATGTTTGTAGAAAATGCAGACTAGAGTAGTGAAGAGATTCATAGAATTGTTTTGATAATTATCTGGAAACTAATTTTATTACCGAGTGAAATGAATTCATTCATTGATATTTTTTAGGTCAGTTCCAAGGATAATCCCAAGGATAATGGCAAATGTACGTGAACTATTTTAAGATCAAAGGCTAATGTGGCAGCTAGATTTTTATTTTATAGAAACATAAAAAGCTCCACTTATACAAGATGGCCATGACGGAGAAGATGATAGAACTTTTCATGCAAGATGAGGAAAGACAGCTTTTCATGTTTTGAAAATTTCTCGTAGATTATAGATGTTCAGATGTTCATTTTAAGTTGGTTGGTTTGTCATTAACATTGAGCCTTTGGAAGATTTCATCCATCACTTAGTTGAATCACAAGTTTGAGTTATATCCATGAAATACTAACTTGATGTGAAACATCTATTAACAATTCAACATAAAAATCTAAAAGCATTAAAAATGAGCAAGATGATAGAAGGTAAGATTTTTCTATGAACCCAAAAGCATGAAAATAGATTTAAGCAAAAATCAAACCTGTAGCAATATATTCAGGAGCAGCATAGCCATGAGTGCCCAGGACTTGAGTGGAAACATGAGAATGATCACCAGTTGGGCCTGCTTTGGCCAATCCAAAGTCTGAGAGTTTGGCATTAAATTCCTGCATTTGTATAATAACGTGTTAAAATGCTGGACTACTAGAATATTGGAGTTAAAATGAACTTTCAATCAGCATTTCAAATTGGATGAGTCTGTTAAATTTAGGGACACAGAGAATTCCATAATTTATATATTTTGACCGGGGGAATGCCGGAGGGATCCGACAAGTTTCCGAAGGGCATTCCATCCCAGGAAGCGAAGGGAATGAGCTCGGCTGCTTATCCACCACACTGATCATTTTATTTAAAAATGCAGAAAAAGAAAGAAGGGAATAAAAAAAAAATAGAACAGATAGGAAATAAAAATGGCTAAATGAAGGTACCACCAACTGATGCATTATTTGCAAGTATTTTTTCCATAAATGTGCACAATAACATGGCAATGCAAGTGCTTAACTAACCAACGTACCGAATCTAACAATATATTAGAAGCCTTGAAATCACGGTAGATAATTTGTTGCTTTGAGTCATGTAGGAAGGAGAGACCTTGAGCAGCACCAATGGCAATCTTGACTCTTGTTGCCCAAGGAAGTGGTTGTGCGCCCTCTGCAATATTTTAACAGTTCAATGGTTGATCGAAGTGCAATAAAGTGGCACAGTTAAAAAAAAAGAAAAACATTTGGTGATAATGATACCAAACATATTGGACTACTTGATTTACAAAAGGTTAAATCATAGTACACTACAGTCAGGTTTGAAGTGTTTTTTACTTTCTGAAATTTAAGCCACTAAAGGCATCAACATACTGCGAAATATATGATCTTCCAAGCTTCTGTTAGGCATGTACTCGTATACTAGAAGCCGGTTATCTCCTTCTAGACAGTAGCCAATAAGTTTGACAAGATTTGGATGGCGAAGTTGTTCAAGATAGTTGACTTCAGACTGTAAACAAAGAGAACTATGATAAAATTTGATTAATTTGGAACAAAATCAGAAGGATTAAATGCGAATGGAAGTAACTTACCAGCCACTCCTTATGCCCTTGAAAACCTTCAGGCTTAAGCTTCTTTACAGCTACAACAATTCCAGATTTAGGTGTTGTAGCCCCAAAGGATTTACCATCATTAATCAACCCCTTATAGACATAACCAAATCCCCCTTCTCCAATAAGACTATCAGACTGGAAATTTCTAGTGGCCTTCTTAAGATCATGTAATGTGAAGGGTTTTAAATGTGGGGATGAAAGTATGTCCTCTTCAGATCTTGGAGTGGGGAGAACAATCTCAGGTTTGCCTTCATCACTGTATCCATGCCCGTTTTTTGGATTTGAATGAACTAACAAATGGGTGCTTCTACAGTGAACTTTGGTAACATCTGAAAATTAATTTTCATTTTAGTGAAAGGTATAACAACTTATTTGAAGCAGAGAAAATAAATATTTCCTCTAGGAATTTTATTAATCATCTGCAAAATATTAGTAAATGAGATGCATGACAAATTAAGACCAAAGAAAGACTTAGAGCCTACAACAAAGTTTGTAGTATATACTATATATCAAATCAAAACATATAAGGAGCAGGAGATTGTAACAGCTCTTGCTTTCCCAAGATAAGCACCACTAATCCAGCCATGGTTTTAAATTGTGGTTGCGGTGAGCCAAAAATCTTTACATTACGGATAATCACAAGAAAATGCAACTAATACAATCATAATTGTGGTCGCGATGCAATTATGGAGTGTGAAAGTATTTTAATGTTGTAGCCGCAATTGTGATTGCCAATTGCAATTTAAAACTATGAGTCCAGCCTACAACACTTTCTAATAAAGAGAACGCAATCTTAATTGTAACTTGCATGAGTAACAACTGTAAGGTACAATAAGCATACTCCCAATAATGGTGAGCATGATCTTCCTCGGCAGTATGGAACAGCCAATTAATCAACTGGGATTATTATCATGCCACCACATGCTTTGGATTACCATTTGATGCTGAAAATAATTCTGGTCATAAAATGTCAAATGTGAATAAATGGTACGTTACATATCTTATGTCTCCACACAAGTGAATGAAAAAAGTATATGGAGCTTTTTGGTATAGTTATTAAAGACCCCCAAAATTGGTCTCCTTCTGAAAACTTATGAAATAAAGGAAATAACCAAATTAAACAAATATTCTTAATTCATCAATGGTTATTCGTTATTGTCTTAAAAAAAACATAGAAGATGAGGAATTAAATGAAAATTTAAAAAAAAAAGTAAAATGTGAAACACTTGATTTGTAAACTAAGATTAGGTATGAAAATAGGAATGCGAAAAAAATGAGGGGTGTATTTAGACTCCAGTTATGCCCATATACTTGTCAAATTTCATCTCCCTTTCCCCCCAAAACAACAACAAAATTTCACTTTTCCCATATATTATGCCTTCTATAAGCACTGCCATGAATTAAACACACACACACACACACAATAGAAGCATTTATATTAAAGGAGTTTAATTTTGATACACCAAAGATTTTTAATTTACATTATCAACAATTAAATTTTTTACTAAATGGATCCCACAAATAACCTAACATTCTTACATTGTATCACTATTTCATAAAATATATGCACATGAGATCCACAAAATTTTTAAGGACCATCTGCTGCTTGAGGAATGCTTAACAAGCACCAGCTCCAATGAAAAAGACTCATTAAGCACTTTGTACTTAATAAACAAAGGAAAAATAAGCGTCATTAGGTGCCTAAGTGTAACTTTTGAAGTAATTATTATTATAAAAGTTAATATTCTTAAATATATGATATTACATGATTGGACCGTGTATAAAACAAATACGGTGTGATTACAATCTAATTAAATTTATATTGCATTTCACGGGAAGTGCCTATGTATTGTTTTAAATTCATAATCTTGATGAACAAATAACAAAGCAAATAAGCAAATGCACAAACCACTGTCATTTCCTCCAAAAACCCATCAGGACTCGGCGATCCGGAAACAGTGACAATTAATAGAAATTAAATATGAAAAATACATAATCTCTCAATTTCCGCAACGATAAAAGCATAAGACATGTGTTAAGTACGTAAACGTGAGGGAAAAATTATAATAACTTGATTAAAGAAAAACGTTACCTGCAGAACTGTGGTGGGAGTGCAAAGTGTCATCATCAACCATGCAACGAGTTCCAAAGCAATTTCCCATGAGAGGAATCAATTAACTCTTTTTCTGAAAAATCCAAGAAAAAGAAGAAAAAAAAAATCAATCTGGCTTAAGTCTTGTCATGCAACGTGCATGACATCTATCATAATATCTCGAAATGCATTATGTGTTGTGGTTCTTTTGCATCTTGTTCTTCTCCCGTGTTTCCAGAGAAGAAGAACACGAAAACAAAGAGAACCAGATTGTTGTGTTGAATTGTCTTAGTCTTACGTTTATAAATACTTGAAAATTTATAATTATTAATAATGAAAATTATCATATTTTTTGACAGTTTTATCTTTTATTAATTTTTTTTAACAATTGTTCCACTACTTTTTAATTAGTTACTCTTTTTTTTAACTTCTAAAGCTTTCTTTTTTAAATATATATATATATATATATATATATATATATATATATATATATATTATAAAAGAGAGGCACTCCCCTAGTACGTAATAATGACGCGCAACTTTATTATGTTATTAATATAGAGGGCAGTTAGCGGTAGCCAAGTGGCATGGACAAACATCCTCGACAATCAAGTTGCTTTCTTCCATAAATGCCCTAGCATGTTTTTTTTTTTTTTTTAACAATTTTTTTATCCACGATAATAAAAAGTGTCAAAGAATCTAAAACACTCACCTAGTCTTGTTGAATCAGGTGAACTGGACTCATTTAATAGTTATTACTCTTGTTAATTAGTTTGAAGTCATTCTAAAGGTTAAATGGTGGAATGTATACAAAAATAGTGGGTTAAGTTATTTTGCTTACCAAGTATTCTTTCGACAGATTTGAATTTAAGAAATTAATTAGATCTCGTGGATTTTTAGGATAAGTTTGGTTATGTTTTGTTTTGGGCCGTCCTAACTCGATATAATGTTATATATTCTTTTAAAAAGTATAATTTTTTAAATGTGTATAAATTATACAAGTTCTAGTTTTAATAAATACTTTCATCTTTTTTAATTATAAGATATTGTTAATTAACTCACGTGTAAGTTGATTAATTTAGTTATTAATATTAAATTTATTTATAAATTGTCATATTTTTCAAAAAGCTCTTGTAAGGACATTGATTTTGTTTTTGACAAACTTGTAACGACATTGGTTAAGGAGGTAAAATAAAATAATATTTAATGTAAAAATCATAAGTGAATATAAAAAAAATCATATGCAATTCGATTTTTCGCATCTCAACAAAAATTCTTATCTTTTTAGTTTCTTAACCAATACTTTAAGGATATTAGTTAATATTTGTCTTTTCAAAATTACTCTTAAGTAATTAAAGCATGGAGAGATGATAATATTTCATTTGTCCCTAATTATAAGATCATCATTTTCAAAAAAATGTTTGTCCATTTTCATTAGATCATTTTCTAATTTTTAGATGCATTAATTATTTTTTTTCATATACCCCTACTTAATTATTCTCTTCTCAAACATTAATGAGAAATAATTAAGTAGATAGAAAGATAAGAAAAGAATAATTTTAAAATAATAGTATAAATAATTAACAGATTTAATGTGATTAACTAAATTAATTACTTTTTTTAAGGAATATAAAGTAGTTTG
>PYAF01005012.1:1097306-1136607 GCA_007407185.1 Glycine tomentella
ACAAAATTTCAAAAAATATTTGTTTACCCCCAATTAACGGTCAAACAAATTTTCAACAACTAAAAAATATTAGAAGTTATTTTTAGTAGTTGGGTTTAAATAAGAATTATTAAAATAATTAATTATTTTAAAAACTAAATATTAAATAAGTGTATTTTTGTTGAATGAATAGTTGAATACTGCTACTATTAAATATATGTATCAAACATTATTAATTATACATTTCTAATACAGACATTAAATTCTATTAATTATATATTTATAATACAATTTACTTGAACTTAATAATTTCAATTATGAATTATGTAAAAAATAATATGTATATATTTAATATTTTCCAAAATATTATATCATGTCTTCTTTGAATTTAATATTTTTCTTAAATCAATTATTAAATTTGTATATATTGTGATCTTTCTTTCCATTTATATAAAGTCTCAAATTAATCTTTCTTTTATTTTTTCTCAATTCAATATACTTTTGTTCTTTTTTTAACTTAATATATTTGTTGGCCCAACGACTAATCCCTCAAAATGTTAAAATCCAGACTTTTCCCAACAAATTAATGTTTATATAAAGTCTCAATTTAATCTTTTATTTTATTTTTGTTTAAATTTCATCCTTTTCAGTCAAATATAATATTTTCAACCGTTAGAAATTTTTATTTTTAATCATTACTAAGACTAATAGCCTGATAATAAAAATAAGGACAAATTGAAATTTTAAAAAGAGATAACGAATAAAATAAAATAAAAATAAATAAATATATAGATAAGATTAGACTTTAAATGAACATAGATGATTATGATCTTAGTTAGATAAACTTTTCAATAAATACTCATGAGTGATAAAAATAAAAATAAAACTAATTTATACATTTTAATTTTTAGAACAAAGAAAAATGTAAGTATAAATTACATTTAATATTTTTTTTAACTTTTTTCTAGATTGTTGAGGATATTGTTCTTTTTAGAATAAGACCATTAACTAATATGTCAAAGTTATTATAAATTTCGACTAATCTAAATTAAATCCTTATTAAATTTTAGGATGTAAAAGTTTTATGAGGATTCACCTTTTCTTTATTTCTTCGGATGTTAAACTGTCATGAGTCAATATATGACAGTCAAAGAAAATTAAATTATATCTAATAAAAAAACTTATATTTATTACTCATAAACGCTCCCTTGATTATTTATAAAGAAACTCCCGCTTTGAAACCCCGCAGTTACTCTAAGGTTGAAATTCGAGAAGAAATAA
This sequence comes from Glycine tomentella, assembly GCA_007407185.1. Classification (NCBI taxonomy): domain Eukaryota; kingdom Viridiplantae; phylum Streptophyta; class Magnoliopsida; order Fabales; family Fabaceae; genus Glycine; species Glycine tomentella. Next base: position 1,098,567 of record PYAF01005012.1, read on the forward strand.
GAATAAAAATACTCAGTTTAATAAATATGCTCAAGACAAATACAAAGAACGTTTAATAGAAATAAAGCCGTTGATGAGGTGGGATCAAATAAATAAAATTATGAATGAGAGAGAGTGAAGTAAAAGAGAAAAAAACACAGCAACTTAAATACCGCTACGCGAGTGATAGCATGGCGAGTTTGCAACAAACACGTGCTGAAAACGGGTGTTATAGCAGTTTTGAGTTTCTCATGAACATTGAACAGTGACACTTTCAACACATTATACACTACTCACAATTGGCCCCACCATCTTTCTTCCATTATTATTTCAATATTTTTTTATTATTTATATTATTTTTTGTACTATAAATAAAGGTTACTATTGACATAGACACACAACACAAACACCAGTGAGAATCTACTCTCACAGTCAGTTGCAGAGGTTGGCGAAAGAATAGCGATTCATATATATATATTTAGAGAGAGAGAGAGTACCCAGTTCAGTTTTCGAGTTCCTTGTGCTAAATTCGTGAGCTTTTCTTTCAACTCTCTCTCTATATCTCTCTCTCTTTCTCCTTTTTAGTTTGTTTTTTTTTTCTCTAGCTTTTTCATGCATGGCCATGTTTGTTTGTTTTTTATGTCAAAATTTCACGACCGAAAAAAACGGTATAAAGGGGTGTACTGTGGTGGATTGTTACCAATGCAAATAGTTTTTTAATGGAATTAATGGCTGAGTTTTTGAATATATATATATATATATATGTATGTATATATATATATATATATATATATATATATGCTTGTTGTCGTTTTGATTGAATTTTGTTTATCTGATCAACTCTCAGAATTGCTGCATTTTTTTGTTCCTGCCTAGATTCCTGTTCCGGATAACCGCTTAAGATCCGATTTCGATAACTCTCAATTTTGGGGGGTGTTTGTGTGGATTTTTTTTTCGGTTGTGATTATGGTTTGTGGCAGACTGGTATGGTATGCGACGGATGTTCATGGCTGGGTCTTTAATCTCTGTGTGAATGCACTAAATTATCTGGAAGCGTTTTGGTGTGACTTTATATTAATTTTTGTACTCATCTGCATCACAAAAAACTTTAATGTGTGTTCGGATGTCGGTCGGAGAACTCCAAAGTATTTTTACTCTCAAAGCAATAAATTCTTACTTCTTCATTTTATGTCTCAGAATTCGAGAATATGCATTGCAATTCCCAAAAACACGTTCTCAACTTTTTATCCAAACATAACCTAAATTCTTACTTCTTCATTTTATGTCTCAGAATTTGGGAATATGTGTTGCAATCCCAAAAAATACGTTCTCAACTTTCATCCAAACATAACCTAAGTCAGAACTGCCAGTATCTTGTCGTTTGTGGTTTTCCATTTGATATATCATTTGCATGCTTGTTAATTAAGGGTATTCTTTATATTTGATGACTATGGAAAATGTTGCTAGCTAGTAAAAAAAATTGACACACTGGAGCTAGAATCACTATTATTCAAGTGAGAAAATGACATTTCACTTGAATTTTAATTTTTTTTTTGTTATCATCATATCCACAATTTCCATCTAATTAAAATGTATTGTTGTTTCAAGGGACGTGCCAATTTGATGCGAGCAGGAGAATCAAATGGGTACTTTGGGATGCTTTTCAACTGAAGGAGATGAAAGACCTAGAAAGTTGTCGAAACTTTCAGATGATCCTGAGGAGGAGGATGCTATGCAGATTGATATGGTTTCTCTTTTGCCTTTCCAAGACCAAGGCAAAGGTCATGCAAAGCATGCACCCAAGAAGATGGGAAATGTGGAGCGTGACCCAAAATGGTTTGTTAACCAGGATGTCTCAACCAGTGTTCTCCTTCGCCTGTCAAGGTCTGAGTATGGCTCAATTGCCTCACTGAACAAGAGTTTCCGGTCTCTGATTAGGACAGGAGAACTCTACCGGATCAGGCGGAAATTGGGAATTGTAGAACACTGGGTTTACTTCTCTTGCAACATCCTTGAATGGGAGGTGTTTAATCCAATCAATGGCCATTGGATGCACTTGCCTAGAATGCCTTGCAATCAGTATGACTGCTTCGTGTTTTCTGATAAGGAGTCTTTGGCTGTTGGCACAGAACTTCTTGTGTTTGGAAAGGCAATAGAGGCTCCTATTGTTTATGGATATAGCCTCTTGACCAACAAATGGTCACATGGTATTCAGATGAGTGTTCCTAGATGCTTGTTTGCATCTGCGAGCCACGGCGAAAAGGCGATAGTTGCTGGTGGGAGTAATCCACAGGGCAAGATCTTGAGTGTGGCTGAGCTTTATAACTCAGACACCAAGACATGGGAGGCTCTTCCAAACATGAACAAGGCAAGAAAAATGTGTTCTGGCTTTTTCATGGATGGGAAATTTTATGCCATAGGGGGAATAGGGGAAGATGGTAATAGGCTGACATGTGGTGAGGAGTATAATTTGGATACAAAAGAATGGCGTGTGATTCCTAACATGGTGCCTCCGCGAATCCAGAGACAAAACGCTCCTGAGGCACCTCCTTTGGTTGCGGTTGTGAACAATGTGCTGTATGCTGCAGATTATGCACAGAGGGTGATGAGGAAGTATGTGAAAGAGAGGAACAATTGGGTCTACGTTGGAGGTCTTCCTGAGAGAGCATCCTCTACGAATGGTTGGGGATTAGCATTTCGTGCATGTGGAGATCAAATAGTTGTTATTGGTGGGGAAAGGGCTATGGATGGTGGAAGGATGGTTGAAATCAATTCCTGGATCCCTGCTCAAGGTGCACCACAGTGGAACTTGCTTGCCAGAAGGCAAATTGGTGGGACCTTTGTGTATAATTGCGCAGTCATGGGATGCTGATCGAGCTGTGTTTGGTTTTGGTCAATAGGGATTTCTGGATAAATTTCTTGTGAAAGGGGATTGATAGGTTCTGGTTCATGGGGGTAATATACTTGCCCTCTCTTTTTAGGGTAATTTCAGGTCTTATTTAAAATCATATATAGGTGAAGGTTTAGAAGGTTTACAGAAGTTCAGTTGGTGTATCTTTATCTTTATCAATCTTTATCTTTTATAGTTGGTCTAAGTCTTTAATTTCCTTTAAATTATCATTAGTCTTTTGTAATGTTGGCATCATGTATTTGAATGATTTGAGCTCTAGCTTGGTGCATGTTGCCCATTTTCATAAGTTCAATTGAAGCAATGCAGAATTGTAATTGGTCTTTTTATCGATCCCGTTTAGTTTATTTTCACATTTCTCTTTTTATCTTTCCATTTGTCAAGGACTAACTCTCCTAAAAGCTTAAGCTACTACGTGAATCCAATATTATTGTTATTATTATTATTATATGACCTGCGCGCACTCTCACTTAAGGGCTCTTTGAGCGTGAAGCATGGACAATGTACAGGCATATACTACCTTGCAATGCAATTTAACGTTTTATTGACTACTTGATGATAAAAACTTCATACAGTATCAAGAATCAAACCTAAAATTCTAGGTTGTGAGAGGTGAGGACTCATGAATGGTTCTAATTATTTTATCTCTAATAAAATTCTTCTCTTATCTTCCTAAACCTGTTTACGCTGCCATCATGCCACTGCCTCACCTCTCCATTCCTATCTTGTGAAAAAATAGGAATAGCATTTTTCTTACTATCTCTCATTTTAATATTCTTTCTGATCAAGCCTCTCAATTTATTTATACCTCTAGCTAAAAGTAGAAAGAATTACAATCCCCATCTCTCCTAAAATTCTAGGGATTCGTTGATAACTACATATATTTGTATTAGACTGAGTGCACTGATTTTTTAAAAATTTAAAAAGTTTTATATCATCATTTTCTATTTTTTCTATATTGTAGATTAAAATCTAAAATATATATTACATTCCTTATGTTTTCTAATGTTTTCAACAAAACAATCTTGTAAAAGCATTTTAACATGTTTTTGTTTTAGATGACAGTGCTTAATTAATTAGTTGCTCACTCAAGATGTATCATTAATTATTAACCATAATCAATGTTGTTCTACTTCTGCTCAATAGACTCAGTACAATAATTGCGCCTAATTTTTCGTTTAACCATTTTTTTCTCTTTTGTCTCAACGTGGTTGTAACTTTTGTAAGCTTTGAGGGCCTTATTATCACCTTCAGTTAGTGATAGTGATCCAATTTTCTGAATGTCAAATGTGATCTATATATTTAGTCATGCTCATTCCATATCAGGGGGCTGCATTAACGTATATGGATTTTGTTATGCAGTATCGACTTGGACTAGATTCACGAACTCATGCACTTGATGACATTGATTTGACCGATAAATATTTTAATTAGTTTATTAACATTGAATCTTCCTTATAAAATCCCTCCGATTGCTTCCTGTATTGGTACTTTTTTATTGGAATTTATTGTGTGAGCTACATTTATATGAATGGGATGTTGTTTCAATCTAATCTTGTTTTGGTTTGAAAGAATTAGGCAATTTGAAGATCATTTTATTTATTTTTCATAATTTAACAAGATATATATTGTGTTGGTAAGGAGAATATCCAGGGAGATTACATTCTTCTATGATTTAGTTAAAAACGTGCGAGGCTGTTTTCAAAGGAAATTAAAAAGATTGAAATTGTTTATGTAATTCAACAATTTCCTTATATTAATTGTTATGACTTTTGTCTATACTAGCAACTATGTTTTTAGAACTTATACTGTAGTAGTTAGTCTGAATTTTGAAGGCATAAAGAAATAAATGGAGTTAATTAATTGTTTACATAGAAAATTTAGCTTGCAATGCTGAAGTATAGTTTTTTTATTAAAAAAAAAAAGTAAGATCTAGATATAGAATAAGATCTGTATTCTGAAATTTACAAATGGGTTGGTGCTATATATCTAGCGTCATAAACCAGTACATGACAAAATTAATGCATTCAATGGACGCATTAACTTGTAATGAGATTTGGAAATTACAAGACTTCTCCAATCTTCTTTACTGTGTTGTTTTGTCGGTGAGTGGTGCAGTTTCATACCAATTATGTACATTTCATGATTATATATGTTTTTCGGAAAAAAAATTGCCGACGGCGTGCATGTACGAGAGAGATTATATCTTTAAGTTTAATTACCAATTTGATCCTTAAATTGTTTTAAATTATTTAATTTGATCCCTTAATTTTTAAAAATACATCAATTTAATCATTTTCATCCAATTACATTAACGCAGTTAGGATTGAGAATTTCCGCAGTTTTCCTTTATAACAAAGAACTTTATTTTTCTGAAACTTTATTCTTACCTAGGTTAATTTTTCTTCACACTGGTGTAAATAACTAAGTATAGTTATAAATTAGTCCCTTATGCATTAGAAAGCATTATTTTAAGCTAATTACGATCATACCCGCATAAATAGGTGCACAGTTTTTTCTTCTCGAAATGGGATCCATTGGTCTTCATGGTCTGCACCATTTATATTCAACCCGCAGCAGGTTTTCTTGTCTATTGCTATTGCTCCTTTGATACTTATTCCGCTGAGTTGGCTTATCCGTTAATGATATTTTATTAATAATATTATTACTATTTGTCATTGTAGGTTGTTACTTTTGGAGAACGAGGAATCTGCGGTAGAAGAATGAGGACAGAATTCAAAGAGCTTTTCAGTTACAGGCATGTAATGTAAGCCCCACATCGCACTCTGAAAAAAGCATCTTGGTTGGCAACCATGCAAGAGGTGCGTTTTGGGGTGTGGGACTGTGGGGGTATTGTGTTATTCGGTTGTTAAATATTGTTACTCACAAGAAAATGATTTAACTTGGTGCTGGAAATCGAATGGATTAAATATTGAATTTGTTTAAAAAAAAATAAGTTATAAGTGATCACATAAATGAATAAATATCATATTTTAACTCAAAACTCATATACTTATGAGTTTTATCTTTAATTATATGAAATTCAACATTTTTATTCCTAATTCTCATTTATATTTAATGTGAAATTTCATCATCTATTCCAATAGTTTGAAATTATGGACTATCGAAATACACAACACTAGTAAAAGAAAGAAAATAGGAAGTTATTAATCAGGATTGCAGTTCCTTCAGTTGCCATGAGTTTGAATGTTACTCCAAAGTTTGTTACAAGAAGATTTGACAGAAGATTATGACAACTACTTAATCATATATATTTTGAATAAGTGATAAATTGTTCATTTTATTATTAATTAGTTATATATTTTGAATTGGTAATTTGAATAAGTGACAAGCTATTACTATTCTATTTGTTATATAATATAACAACCAGTTGTAAAACCTGATAAGAAAAATATAATACAATGATTATTCATCTCATCAATTTTATCAGAAGTGAAATGAGACCCATCTTCATGTGTAATAGCTACCTATTAGAAAACCGTTACAGGGTTACATGGGTGTTTCTGTTTCATATCATACACTTGACCTTTCCATCTTCTCGATCGTACTTGTTCTTGCCTAATTTGGAGTTTGTACTTTGTATTTGTACTTTAACTTTCCTAGGTTTTTCTTCTCGGTTCAGACTGTTTCCTTGAGTTCATCATGCTGGGAAATAAATAAACCAAGCAGAAAAAGAATAAACACGCGAAGGAAAAAGAAATATTCAACCAAGGCGAAAACTGTTGTTGGAATCTAGGAAACCCGTTAACTTGGGGGGGGGGGGGGGGGGGGGGGGGGGGGGGGGGGGGGGGGGGGGGGGGGGGGGGGGGGGGGGGGGGGGGGGGGAATGTTGTATATGCAGTATTATTCGTCTTCTTGTCTAGAACAACCTTGTTGGAATATAATGTTCTGGTTTTTCCATTGAATTTTGGCTCATAAACCGAGTTGAGAAATAAGAAATTATGTTTGAGATATGAAAACTGTAATTATTAGCTTCTTAAAATTATAGTAAAATGCGGAACCAAACACGTTACTATAGGAAAGGCAAGCCATTCAGTGCGTTTGGAAATACGTCGAGAAAGCTGAAATTTTTTTATTTATGAACTATCATTCTTATGAAATCATGATTTCGTTGTTATATGATTTTTGTACCCTTATTATAACGAAATTATGATTATGTTGTTTACATAGACAACATAATCGTGTAAAAAAAGTGAAAAAATTACACAACAAAAATGTGTTACTTTTATAATGAAAACGTGTTTTCTTTAGTTATTTTTTTCACAAAAGATTAATTGCATAATTAAATTACCTTTTTACTTGAATTAATTTTGATACAAAATATATTAATGACAACACACATTACACTTTTTAACAATAATCAAATTAATTATTATATAAATCACCTTTTTTATTTAAAGGTAAATTAATGATGACATAAATTATTTTTTAATTATAATAAAAATAATATCATGAATTGATTTTATTATGATTAATAAAAATAAATTTTATAATAATTAATTTGATTGTCTTAATGATAATTTTTATTCAATTATTTTCATTTTAATTAAAAAAGATATTAAGTATTATTGAAATGATAAATTATATCACAATTTAATTACTTTAAAAAAGATAACTTTTATTTATATTTAATAAAAATCATAAAAACAAAAAATAAAACATAAAAAATACAATTTTGTTATATATTTTCTAAATAAAAAAAATACAATTTTACTATACATTTTTTAAATTAAAAATAAACACAAAAAAAATATTATGTCTTATAGATCACATCAAAATCTTATTTTCATATTGTACATTTATTTTTTGATTTAAAATTACAAGTAGGTAAGGAGAAGAGTAAAATGATCTTTTGGGGTACCAATGGTTATTAGTTGTTGTTTTTCTGAGCAAATTAGTTAAATGCCAAAGTCAAACAAATCTGCCTCGTGGGCTTTTTATCAATTTAAATTTCTTTATACTTCAATTTTACTGGAAAAAAAAAACTAACAATTTCATCTCATGGATTAATGAGTTTTGTCCAACTCAAAGGTCTAGTCTAAATAAAAGCTTGAACCATTGCGGACATGTACGGATTGGGTCAACTTAAATTCAAATTGGAATGGACTGAGCCCAATTTAGCAAAATTCTTATGAACTTAAAAACACACATTTTACCCAAACAATAGCCTTAAGATCGAATTAAACACCGAAAATAACTCTACACGCCCTACCTATTGCGAGGCTTGGTCAGAGACAGAGAAACCAGCAGATATCTTCATCTAGCCTACTTGCCAAATAATGCTTCTAAAGCAAATTGCTGCAATTTTTTTTCCTCCTATATCCGAAACTACGAATGTTCTATCAGTGGCTACATTAGTGGATTCGATAGATTTTCAGCTCTCCCTCCGCACAATTCAACAATCATTGCACAATTGATGTAGTGTGAAATTACAATACTTGTTAAACCACACTTAAAATCCTTCCACCTTCGCAGCACTGCCCAGCTAGACTCAACAAACAATCACCACACAAGTATTGAATAAAATCTAGAATTGGTGCCATTATGGCATAATGATTATACTATGAAAAACCTAGTTGTGCTCGTTGAAACCCTGGCATAAGGATTATACTATGAAAAACCTAGTTGTGCTCGTTAAAACCATGGCTGAACACAGGCCCCAAGTGTACTAATCCTGCCATTAATGAACCAAAACAATAACTTTGACTCTTTCGAGAATTTTAACTAATAACTAAATGTCTAATGCACTGGAAGCCTACAACCACCAATATATTAGCAGTTGAATCGAGTTGCAAGAATACAAGAGATCACCACAGGCATTGGAGCAAAACTTGAATAGTTAAGAAAGAACAGTTCAAAAACATGATATCTCAGGCACAGCTTTACCTCAAAACAAGAAACAAGGATGGCAAAATTATAACAAGTCAACCCATTTCAAAAAATCTAAAATGTCTACCAACACAGATAATATAAAAAAAAAAAAAAAAACACCACAAGGCCTAATTATCAGTAGCCATTAATAATTTAATCTTCGTCCTCCTCATCTCCGTCTCCACCAGCAGCCTTCTTAGCAGCAGCCCTTTGGTTCTTTCGCTTCACACGTCCTGGACGACCACCACCAAGTGGACTGGTCAGTGAGAAGTCAATGTGCTTCTGCGAATCAACCCTAACCATGAATGATGGGATGTTCACCACCTGTCTCCCAACCCTGCCACACCACAGACACCATCAAATTCCATCCCCAAACAAAATAAACACAAAATCAACATCGTATCAAACAGCATAGAATTCATTGAGAGAGAAAACCAATGCTAGTTTGACCAACTATGATCATATAATTATTGAGCTGTAAATTGTAATTATGAAAATAGTTTCCCATATAGGACCTGATACAAGGCACAAGTTCTTTTGAGAGTTTTTCTACTGAAAATATAGAACTTTTTAGCACTTCTAGCCTTGTATCCAATACACTATACAAACAAATAACAAGTCGAAGTGATAATAATTAGAACATTTCATAAGATCTCATAAAATGTGATGATTATTGTGAGAAAGTGAGGACCTGATGTGCCTCTGCCTGATGAGGACTCTGGCGTGGTGGATGGACTTGGCCATGCCAGACTTGAAGACGAGGGTTTGGAGGCGGCGTTCGAGAAAGTTCTCGACGGTGAGAGCCAACACGTAATCAAGTTTGTTCTGCGTCTCATCGAGAAGTCCGTAACGGAACATTCTTCGGAGAAGGGCTTCTCCCTCGAAGATACGGCGTGGGTTCTTCTCGTCGAGGGTCAACAGATTTCTGGCGTTGTTACGGATGCGGCTGAGAGCGTACTGAACCCTCCACAACTCCCTCTTGCAGCGAAGTCCGTACTCACCGACCAGCTTCAACTCGGCGTCCAAACGCTCCTTCTCGTACGGACGACGAGGCTTCTTGAACGTTTTCCCATCTATTCAATCCCAAACAAACAAATCAATAATCGTCCCTAGTCAATTTCATAGGAAATATTGATTTATCCTCCGATCAGAAACATCACAATCAGATTAAATGACATTTCACATAAACAAATGCACAGACTATAGATATGTAGATGCATTGAGTGGTATTGTGAGCAGGAACGAGTTAGAGGGTTTAGAGTACTTACAGTTTCGGTAGAAGGAAACGTGCACCATGGCTCTTCTCCGCCTGCTTCACAACCCTTACGGTGCACTAGGTTTTCGCAGCTGAACTTCATAACTTGCTTCTTTCTCCATTTTAAGTGATGCCAAAACCCTAGTTCTGGGAAGGCCGGGCTTTTCAATTTAGGCCCATTTCGCTGTTTTTTAGTAACTTTTTCTGAATTTAAATGCAAAAAAGTAAAAAAGACCTAATTTTGTTGTCACTTACCTTTTTTGCTAATACACTCCCCTTTTAAATTTGTTTACCCAAAATACCCTCTCACCAGATAATAGATCCTGGAAAAAAATTTCACTCCCCCCCCCCCCTCTTTTTGGAATCTAATTTTTACAATACAATTCTATATACTAACTAGTGTAATAACCTGTAAGATTTTAGGTTTATAATTTATAAATTCTTATATTATTAAGATTTTTAATATATATTTGCAATGTCTTTTATTTTATATATATATATATATATATATATATATGTGTGTGTGTGTGTGTGTGTGTGTATGTGTTGAATGAGTGTATGTATGCTTACAAGTATATAATTAAAATATTTAAGTAATTTCAAATAATAGGTACTTATGTTGAAGTCAATTTTACTTTATATATATTAAACATGCAATAATTCATTAGATAAGTTGAATAGAGATAACAATAATTAATGTGATTATGAAACTAAAAATAGTATTTTTACATTTAATACTTGTACTTTTCTTAAAAGGCACACAATTAATAATTTTGTTGAAGTCAATTTTCTTATATATTTATGTATAGATGGGGAGAGGAAGGAGTGAAAGAGGACCTATTTTTTTTTTAAAAAAAAAATTATGATATTAAATACACATATAATCACATCGCATATTTGAAAGTCATATAAGCCTGTAAATATGTAGCAAAATTGAATCCATAAAGACGATAACCTTTTGTTTAAGTGTCAACATGACAAGCACCACACAAAACAAGGCATAGGGATGACTTTAGTCAAGATTGTTTTTGCAGCTATAGTTCTTGCTGTAATAGCTTGCAATGGTATTTTCCTTTACATTTTAATTTATGTGCATATGAAAAAACACAAACACACACACACACACACACATATAGGTATATGAATGTGCTAATATTATTGAATGTGCATATCTTTGCAGGGCAATTTGGATTCACGAGTATACCAAGAATGTCACGTCCTAACGAATGTCACAAATTAAAGTAATGAATGCACCGTGATTTTACCTTATTGCAACGGAGAAGCTATTTGTCGCAATGGTTTTTGCATGAGTGACCAGACTAAGTAGACTAAAGAAGAATGCTCGACACCAGATTGTAAAAACATGGTTAAATGTGCAACGCTTATGTGTTTTCCACCATGTGATACTCCATATCTTAACATGGAAACTGGAGAATGCAAATGCTTGTGTCCGAACGACTGATATGTTTGAGATCATATCAATAATACAAAATGAATAAATTCAATAATTATCTAATTTGCAATTTCTATTCATGATATGCCGTAATTTTGTTATCTTTATTTGTTAAAAGTTAATGTTATGCATTTTTCTTCCCCATTATCTCTTAAAGTTTTTTTTTATTAAATTACTTAAGATTTGTAACATCGTCTTCTCATTGCAACCATCACAATATAATGTATAAGATCTCTTGAAATTGGAGACTTATGAGATTGAGACTTGAAAATAACACGAAAAATTTATTTGTTGACTTATAATATTTAGATCAACATGAAATGAACTAATCCTATAGATATAGAATAATGGACATATAAATGTGTCATAGGCATAATTTTAAGCTCGTCGCTTTGTACAAAAAAGACATAAGAAAATAAGTTCCCAGAAGTAAAGAGTGAAATCACATGAGTGCCTACACAAACAGTTAAGTCTACACAACTCAACTCTAACATAGACAAGACTAGACATACAAAAGCGACAATTAGTAACCACGAAATAGTCTATCTGATTCACCATGAGTCTAAAATATGGAGGTAGGTTGGGAAGCAACAAAATGTAAGATCATCCTCAAGTAAATGTGAGATGATATGATCATTGGGATTTGCTTTGGTATAACATGTGTGACAAAATGAATGTCATAAGTTCTCAATAAATGAACTTGTTGTCAAAACGACCAAATTCTCATTCACCTCCATCATTCAACTCAACGTCAACACAACCTACAGGTAACATAAAAGGCATATTGACTTTTTTTTGCATATAGTGATACAATGTGACAAGAAAGCAATAGGAAAACAAAAGAAAGGAAATAAAGGCTAGGTCCAACAAAACAAGTAGTATAAGAGCATTGAGATTGCACAAAATAAGTTTTGTTGAGAAAATAACTCTTATGAATTATAACACATGTTTATAAACATATAATGTATGTTTTGATTTGAGTTAAGACAATTAGAATTGATATATATTAATTCTTAATTAATTTAAAATAATATAAAATATTTTTATAAATTATAAAATGTGAATTTAATGTCGATCTAAAACATGAGACACTAAGTTAATTTTTTTAAAAGGAAAGAAAGTTATGGTATTTCATTTCAAAGTAAAGATTCAATACAAGTATGTAGTTTGTTAAAGACATGATTAAAACAAAATCTTAATGACCTAGCTAAAGAGTAGGCTACATGATTAACTTGTTTCCTTACAAAACTCACTTCCACCAAACTTGTCAATACTAATAATCTATAATTGTTGTGAATAATTGTGAGTATCTTTTTACGATGATTCATATAATATATATATGTAGTATGAATTTAACTTCTTTGTTTATACCTTTTTTAATAAATCAGATGTATTTTCTACATAGACAATTTTATTTGAGTTAGATAAAACTCTTCTGTAGTTGTTGATGATTTAAATTTGAGTTTATTGGTTAAACTAAAACAATTTTGCACCTATTTATTTATGGCTAGAGTTGGATAAATGAGTTTGGTCCCATGGACCACCCATAAAACCTACAATCTACATGATATATGGGTCTCATTTTTGTTGAATCGGTTTAAAAAGTGGATTTTTAGCCCACTCCACATGTTAAACGGGTTTTACACATCAGTCCATGTGTATTTTAACCTTTACTAAAAAAAAAAAAATAGTGTGTGGTTTAGTAAATATAGGAGTCTTTTATCACTTAGACTTGTTTAAATTATTTGTATTACATTATTTGCACTTAAATTTATTTGGATTTAGACTTTACACTTCATCTAATTTAGAATAGTTTGTTTAAACAATTCATAATTTTGAAGATTTTTTCTAAAAGAATTGTGTGAATGCAGGCTATAGGGGACAGGTGCAGGTTAAAAAATAAATAAATGGACTTCGCAGGGTGGGCTTAGTAGCATGCCTAGCTCTATTTATGAGGTAACGATTAATTACATTTTTAAATCAATAAAAAATCGTTTACTTATCTTTCTTCTATTTTTTATTTTATACTAAAGTTATACTTATTTCTTACTTTCAGCCGGCTGAGAAGGAGACAAAGCCTGCTTTGGTTATTTTGTTTTTCCAATTTGAGATATTAATTTTTCTGTGACGGGCCGGTGGATGTGTTTTACTTTTTAGCCTCTGCTGCTATAGACATCATGAGATTCTACTTTCCCACCTTCTTTACCTAAAAACAAAAATACTAATATTAATAAGTCAAAACACTTTAGAAGGCAATCCTTCCACCTGGCATCAAATAGTATTATTGTAGCATATTATTACTACTTTTACTATTATCAAATCAAGAAATTGCAAACCAGTGATATTTTTTTTTTTATTCATGGATATTACGGACAGTGTAGAAAGGAGAATTTTAAATTAATTATTAAAAGAATTGATTTCCCACCGGCACTGCTGACAGGCTAAATCCATCTTTTATGAGTCAACTAACCTTTACAATTCCTGCAGGCCAAATAGCGTGATGAAGAAGTGAAAAGTGTGAGCGAGTACAAATTCCAAATCCCACAATTAATGCAATGCTCACTGTCACACATTCCATTTCTCTTTCTCTCTCCCGAAATAAAAATCGAAGCTTCGTTGAGACCCACTTAAGATTTTTGTCCACTCAGAATCTTCTTCTTCCCTTCCTTCAAAAACACCCACAATTTTCTTCTTAAATTCCCATTTTTTTTCTATCTCTCTCTCTGGGTTATTAGCAGAAATGGCGTCGAGTATAGGCATGATGGACAGTGCCTACTTTGTCGGCAGGAACCAGATTCTGACCTGGATCAACAACAGGCTCCACCTCAATCTCTCACGCATTGAGGAGGTAACTCTCTCTGCACCCCTTTTTTATGTGTCTTGCTAAACTCACAACACCTTATAATGTGCTTGTGTATGCTGCTGCCATTGCAACACTTGGGTATTGATTTCACAAGTATTTGAGGACAATTATAACTTGCAAGAAGAATGTCAATAGTTAAAAAACACTGTACAAGTGTGTGTGACATCCATATCGTTTATGCTACTAAAGTATCTCTAGGAATATTATCTAGGATGAAAATGTACTTTTTGGTTCTGATCCTGTTTTGTTTATGCTTTTTGGCTAGGCTGCATCAGGGGCTGTGCAATGCCAGATGATGGATACGACGTTTCCTGGGGTTGTTCCAATGCACAAGGTGGAAACCTTACTCTGTTTTAACTTTCCTTCAGAGCTATGATGACATTAAGGGTAATTTTCTTAATGTGGGTTTTATTGTAGGTGAACTTTGATGCAAAGACTGAGTATGATATGATCCAGAATTACAAAATTCTGCAGGACGTGTTCAATAAGCTGAAAATTGACAAGGTATCTGTTTTTTTCTCATGATTGTATTAAGTAGAATACTTGGAATTGAAACAGAGCTTTGTTTTTGTAAATAATAAATATTGCGGGGATGGCTTATAATAACTTTCATGTGCAGCCGTAGTCAACATTTTTTTATTGTTTTTCCTGGGGACTTCAATGGAATGATTTACCACTAACAAACTTTTAGCATACGAAAAAAAATTGTGTTGATCTTTATCAAGGCCTAGATATTCAATTAATGATTCAATTTAATGGTGGACTTCATTCCAATTCTATCTCGCCTATTCTTTATTAATGCTTCCTTGTCCCCTTTGCCTGGCCTCAATACGTATCCTCAAGCATGAATCACTGACAGACTGAAATTTTGGGGAATTATCTCTTTAGGCAGGTGGCTTACTGGCTTAGGCGACATTAGAAATTTGGTCAAGGAAAAATTTGGTTTGCAATCTGGTTTTGATGCTTAACCCAGTTTGACTGGTTCAATAACTTTTTTTGCCAAAGGGTGACTTTTCCTCATATGATTGAATGGTAAATGTATTTTAGATAATAAAGTTGTATGTGATCAGAAACTAGTAGAATAAAGTACTTTGGGTACAATCACTAGCTGCTGTTTATATTTAATGGGACTTTAACATGACTATCCTGTGGCAGCATGTTGAAGTTAGCAGGCTTGTTAAAGGCCGACCTTTGGACAACTTGGAGTTCCTCCAGTGGCTGAAACGTTACTGTGATTCCGTGAATGGTGGCATTATGAATGAGTATGCTACTTGCTCTGAGTATCATTTCTATCATTTAAACAGTTCTAACTATCAATGAAGTTATATTTACTTGGATAACATGTAGGAATCCCTTATTGCATTATTACTTGTATGATACATGTCCACACACATACAGCATATCTTTCCAAACATTATGCCATGTATCTCATGCTGTACTGTATATTATGTATTGTTAATTTTTTTTTCTAGGAACTATAATCCCGTGGAGCGAAGGGCAAAGGTTGGAAAGGATCGAAATCACAAGTGCTCTGTGAAGAGCTCAAAATCATTGCAAACAAATATGAATATTTCTGGTTCAGGCAACACTCTCAGTCCTAACAGAACCTCTGGTTAGCTACTTGGTGTTTTTGAATTTTGATTCTAAGTTCAGCATTTTGCCTGATGGATTTGCCTAGTTATTCCTGTTCTCATTCTTTTGCTTTTCTTTTTGGTTAATTTTTTTTGAGTATAGGGACCAAGCAATTCAGGTCAAATGAAGCAGCAGGAGGAGTTAATTCTTCAGTAGAGATTCAGGCTTTGTCAAAAGAGGTATGAACATTAGATTCTCTGTGTCTATAACCAATCATTGCATTGGGGATAAGAAATAATCCTCCTATGAACATTTGGAACTGGATACATAACCAAATAAGTCCTTTAACTTACTGAATGATGCAAATTATGTTTCCATTTTTTTTCATAAAATTCTATTCTATACCAAGGCATTTGCTTCATGTAAGCAAGCAACTAAACATTATTGATTCTTCTGATGCTATGCTACCCTGCTGGTATTATTACATCTCTGCTCTCTCATTCTCAGTCTATTGACAATTTTTTTGTGCTTATATGGGTATTGTCATTCAAAGTTTGTTACTTGGTTATTTTAATGAAATAAATGTTTAATTATTTTTAGTTCTTCACTTTTTTATATTTTCCTGTAGATTACTGATCTCAAATCTGCAGTGGATCTCCTGGAAAAAGAAAGAGATTTCTACTTTGCAAAATTACAGGATATAGAAATTCTTTGTCAAACTCCAGAAGTGGAGAATTTCTCTGTAAGAATTCTAACAAAGGCTTGCATTGAAGTTTAATTATTTTTAGGCTTAAATACTTTTTTTGTCCTTACAATTTAGCTTTTTTTCAATTTCGTCCCTAGAATTTTCTTTTTTGTTTTAGTTCTTGCAAAATGTGTTTGTTTTGTTTTTCATCCTTAAAGTGTTTTAGATAATGCTTTAAATAGTGAAAAAATGTTTTGAATAGTAAAAAAAAATTATATCTAAAGCATTTTAAGGACGAAAAAAACAAACACATTTTACAAGGACTAAAACAAAAAAAAAATGGAGAGATGAAAATAAAAAAGCGCTAAATTGCATGAATAAAAAATATATTTAAGCCTTATTTTTATTCACATAGAGGTCATTTTCTTTTCCAGTATCCTTGTCATATCATATCTAATTTTTGTGCACTTAATATGGATATTATCTTCTATTCTCGTGATTTAGCCAATTAGTTTTCTTTGCTAGTTTTGATATGATAAAGCTAGATGGTGCTGCTACCTATTAGCATTTGAAACTGCTAACTGTTATATTTACAAATAATTCACTCTTAAACCTGGGTTAACAACCCAAAATACCTACAGATTATGTTCAATCATAGAGTATTTGACCACCAATGGTTGTTAAAGGTAAATTGAACATAAAAGAATGAAATAAAAAAAGAAGTATGCAAATGTAAGCAATAATTACATGTTCTCTATGCAGATGTCTGTAGCAATCAAGAAGGTTTTGTATGCTGATGATCCAAAGGAATCAGCATTAGAAGAAGCTCAGGATTACCTTAATCAAACTTTGAATGCTGTGGAAGTTGAAGCTGAAATTGAAGCCTGATTACTCCCAAAACTAGTCTCCTGTCTGGCATGCGTGATAATTTTGTGAGGCTCTTTTTCAACCAAACTGATGTCTTTGATTAAAAGAGCGTTGATCCTTCCCCATGCTGTGCCATAAAGTGCCCCGCATGATGAAAGTTATTGTATGGTGCATCAATTTTCTTGTAAGCATGGATTGATAATCAGATGATATAATGACTATTCTTTCCAACAAATAAGAGTTTAATAGTTCATCTAATAATCCTTTTCATCTATATCCAAAGGATTTCTCTAATGAACATCGTTTAACTATTCCCCCCACACTTATGACTAGCATGGAGTATACGTTTATAACTTGAGCAACTTGAGTGTACTACTATGATTGTCGAGGTAGGTAGGTTATGTTTGAAAAAATATTTAAGTCAGTTTTTAGTTTTTTTATTAGTAGAATAACTCACTGGATTTCTCAATTTTTTTTTAATAACTTCTCATTAATTTTTGACATTTTTTAAAATGTTATTGAATTTAAAATGCTAGTTTACAATTTTTAATTTTTTTATATTTTTTTCACTTTTATTTTTAATATATATATTTTTTTACCTTTTTTAAAATAAATTATGATTTGATTATTTTCATTATTATTATATATTTTGCAGTTACTTTAATATCTAGTTTATAGAACACTTATAATTTAATAAATTAACTTTTCAACTTTTAATTAACAATTAATTTTTCAATTTCTAATGAATTTTTCAGTTAATTTTGCAAACATAACCTTACCTTAACTGAATAACGATTTACATAAAGTTATGGTTTAAGTGAAGCAATATGATCCCTCGAAGCTGTGATGTTGTTGTTAGGGCAATTTAGTTCCATAAATTATTATAAAAATTAAAGACTATTTTCCAGAATAGAAGAAAATTATTCTTATTGGAACCGGCTCTTCTAAAAAAATGCTGCACACTTCAGGTTCAGCCGTTCTCGGTACACTAAAAAAAAAAGAAGTTTGTGCACCAATTACAAATTATCAAAAAGTATGTAATAAATTATATTATTCAGATTTTATCTAAATATCCAACAATATTTTTTTCTTCTTTTCACACATTCAATTAGTGGTGGTATTTAAAAACCATATATGTAGCTAAAATTAAAATTTTCAATAGTTTTACTGATTAACTTTTATAATGTAGTTAATAATTAATCATTTTCTAAGATAGTATTTTTAAAACACACTTGGTTTAATAGTAGCACAGAAAAATATAAAATAGAGTATTTAAAAGAACTTATAATGAGTTCCGATCGAGTAAGACAAAATTTTATATATGACAAGTTATAGTTCAGATTTTCACTCATTTCCTTTAAATGAGACCAATATATTTACCTTTATAACTGGTCTTTGATACCGGACCTAATGCTTTTCCTGCCTTGAATTGTGGTCTCACATTCACCCCTCCCCCTAAAATTTTATAATAATAAAAAAATAACTTGATAATGAATTTGTACATTATATTTGTGGTTATGAATAATCATACTATTAATTAAATTATTTTATTATAAAAAATGTATACCTAATTTATTAACAAATATATAAAAGATATTATTTGATATTTTATTTTATTTCATCTAATAATGAAGAACTTCAAAATATGACGAAGTGTTTTTGGTCTAAATAAATCTTAATTTGACACTCCTTTAATATATACACTCTCATGTAATGGGATAAAATAAAAGATAAAAAAAAAGAAATAGAAAAATAATAAATGTAATAGTTTTATAATAATAGATAAAAAGAATACTTTCTCTTTTGATCTTTATTTTATTTTTAGACACCTTTATCTTCAAGTGTCATAAGAAATTTATATATTAGTTTCTCCTAATGTCTAAATTTGGAATTCTTAAAAATGAATAGCTACCTATTTCTTATTAATATTTTGTACGGATTAATTTAATAAATATATTTTTTAATTTGTTTGAGTCTCATATTTTGAATAAAATATCTTATTTTTGCTTTGACAAAACTAATGGAAGGATAAATTTATTACACTTATTTATTTTCAGGGATAAAAATTTAAATTTTTATCTTTCAAAAATAAATTCTTTAATATTTTACACTTTCAGAAACAAAAATGACTATTATTCATTTAATCCTACCTTGTAATTAGATCCTTCGATTTATCTTTCTAATTCTCAGCTCACGAGAAACGTCGCTCTCCCTCACATCTCTCTTCCTTTTCTCCTTTCCATCAGAGGTTTGTTTTTACTCTGATTACTTTACTCATCCTTTTTCTCTTTGTTGATATTTTTGGTTTACTGTCTCACACTAATTTGCTAAATCTTTTATTACAAATTCCCTGTATTTTGAACACCAGGTGTATGACATTTTAACTATTAGAATTTAGAATTATTGGAAGTATAAAATGTTGCATGATGTTTAGATATTTGCAATTGAAGGTTACTATCTTAATTTGTTTGATGCAAAATATTATATTTAAACACGTTTCTTCCACTAGCAAAATAATTCACTAGAGGTTACTGCACATGGACGACAAGAATTTAAGTGACAGAAGCTGTAACTTATTTACCTTTGTCTCTATTTCCAATGAACCAATGAGTTCTATTTTTCTTCTCTCTTATACATCACTCCTTATGGCTTTTGTATTTGAATTATTTTGCTGAGTGTGTGTGATGCGGTGGTAGAGTTGAAAAAGGACAATAATCTTCCTATCAATTGTTTATCTTTCATTTGGAAGAGAATTTGAGTTGAAAGCAAAGATTTTGTTTCAATGCAGCTTGAACTAGGTGAAAAATACAGTTTGACTATATAATATTTCATTGGTGTACTACATATGGCATCTTCTAATTACTTCATTTTACTGACCAATAATGTTTTCAGTTCAATTAAATGCTCTGCATAGATGAAAGAAACCCTAATATTTTTGTTGTTTGTTTGTCTTCTTGCATGAAGCCTTTTTTTTTTTTTCTTAACTTTACAACTTAAGAGCTTTATTTGCTAAAAACGCTCTTAGAGTTCCTAAATACAGTGGGAAATTAAATAATTCTCTGCATATTGATAAAAGTAGAAATTTATTTCCATGTCTAGATTGGATCAAATCCAATGAGGTGGGAAGTTAAAATAAACTTGAGTTTGAAATTTTCATGCCAGAGAAAGGAGAGATGAAGTCATCCAATCAATGTAGATAGGAAATACCATAAATAATCTCCTGCTGTGGCAATTAATACAATCAGAGACACACCTTTTATGACTCCAAAGAATGACCCAACAAAGAATGACATGAACACAATCCCTACAGTGAGTGCAACTAAAGGCACACCTTTAATGCCTACTTCTTAATAATAGGTGGATGATATAGAAAGTAGATAGGACTTCAGTATGGAAAACTAGCAAAAAATTATTTGAATGTTGCAGTGTGAAAGCTTCGAGTGAAGCATGCCATACATAGAGGAAGTAATTGCATTTCTATAAGATTACAAGGCACTGTTTTATTTTAAAGAAGACACTCTAAGATTGCATTTCTGACGGTGCATAAAAGACATGATATTAATGATTTAAATTTTATTTTGATTATAACTCTCAGTCCACCGATCCCTTAAATTGTTTGAACTAAATTCTTAGGTAGGAAGGTGTTTATTATAACAATATAAATTGTGCCTACTTGATTTCAGTACTAGATGTTTTACTAACATGGGTCCATACATAACATGTGTATTATAACAATCTATACTTTTGACAGTTTTAAAGAGGCAAAAGAGAGGTAAGAATGAAAAATCAATTGATGTGCTTCAAAAGGTTATATCATTTTCAGTTGAAATATGAGGTTTGATGTTGCACATGAAAGGTGTGCTTCAGTTTCTTTGAAGACAAAGCATATGAAGGAAGTCTACATGCTACTTTGAGAGAAGCTTTGATAAGTACATCTAACTCTAAACTCACATGAAAGGTATTCATGTTTTCTTAATTCTTTTATATTTTTTCTATTTATTTATGCTCTGCTAACAGTAGCATGTTCTCTACTAATATATTATTTCTCTAATTTCTGATTCTAATTTGTGCTTCCCATTATGAAAGAAAATTCCACGCTGATATGTGCTGGGATTGAAGATGAACTTACTATTGCAGCCCTATGGAAGAAGCTTGAAGACTTACCCTCTCTTTCATTGAAATCCCAATATAATATAAATCGTTAGGCATTCATAGGAAAAATAAGGACCCTATCTTCTACTCCAAGGAGACAAGGATCAGCGGGTACACAAACATAACCCTTTTATTTTTTTATTTTTTAGCATCAAATCAGCATGGTATATGATAACCTGTAATGCACTAGGTTTTATGCACTTTGCATTTGAGCTGTCACTAGGATTCTTCAATTGCTTCCTCCAAATAAAGTGCTTTTCAATGCTTTTTATAGTTGATTGATTTTGTGATACTGATGTATGAAGTGATATATTTTCTTTGCTAAATATACTGAAATCATTAAGGAACATTGGGCAACTTATGAAAGAATTTTCTTTTCTAGATATGACTATGAGGTAGGTACGCATGGCTGCAATTGAAATTTAAATTTGTAACATATTCTGGCTAGTTTAGTTTTAGTTTGGAATATAGTTTTAGTTTTTTTTTTCTTTTTTTTTTTCCTCCTCTTTTCACCTTTTTTTATTTTAGTTTATTTTTTCTCTTCTTTATCTTTTTTCCATTTTTTTCCTCTCTCATTGTCTTTATTTGTTCTATTTCTGATTTATCATAGAGTTCATCTACCACCAACCCTAATTAATTTGAATTATAAGAATTGTTTATATTGTTGATAATGTTGCTCTTATGGGTTTTCTTTTTTTTTTTACATTTTCAATTAAATTTAAATTAATTTTGTCTTTTATTAAAAAAGTTTTTTATTGTTCTGATTTTCTCTCTCTCTCTCACTCTCTCAGCTCACTTATTCAGTTATTATCACACCCAATTATCTTGTTCCCTTATCTTTCTTACATTTATGTTTTTTTAAATATAAATTGAACCCACGTTTCTTTTATATAATCTCTTTAAGTCCAACGAAGCACCGAAACTAGCTCGTTGCTGGTATGCATGCTATTTTGCTAGGCTCTTTTTCAACCAAACTCAATGCTGCTGTCTTTGATTACAAGACGTCGAGACCGATGATCCTTCCCCGTGCTGAGGCCATAAAGTGCTCCATATAATTAAAGTTGTATGGTGCGTTTATTTCTTGTATCTTGTTAGCATGAATGGATAATCAGATGATATAATGACTAATCGCTCCACAAAAAGAGTTTATCTAATTATCCTTTCATCTGAGTAATTATTAGTGAATTTAATCAAGAAAAGTTAACTAATATTTAACTCGTCATTACCAGGAGTAAAAAGATTTAAAGTGCAAAATTGATAGAACCATTCATTATGCTATTATCCTTGATTGTTGATTCATAAAATATGTTCCTCAGACACTTTGGTATCTACACTTTATTTCTTTACACTTCTGAGGAAAAACAAAGGGGGAAGGAAATCTTCCAACAGAAGGAGGTTTAAAAAAGAAAGCAAAAAATACAAATGTTGAAATAACATTGCTACAAACACATCTTGCAAAGCAACATTTATCACTGTTCATTGCAATGCATCTCCAAATATCACTGTTCCTAACAAGGAAATTATCATGGAAATAAAATGAAAGAAAAAAGTTCCACCAAATAATCAAGGGATCAATAGTGGAATTTATGTAGTTAAAAGATCTAACAATGGTTGGGTTTTGTTGGTGGATATAATATAACAAGAAAAAAATCAACGAGTTTCTGCTGTTGTACTAACATTATATGTATTATATATACCATGCATGTCATAGCCATTATACAAAACATAGAAGACTAATCCGAAGCTAGTTACAGGATAATAAAAACTCAATAAAGGGATGGAAAAAAAAGAGTAAAGTATCACCACGGAGAAGGAAAAATAAAATATCAGCAACATGGTAACATGTACATGTATCCCCTTATCCACGAAAGACAGAGAAACTACATGATTGTACTCAATAAGTCTCATCATACATTGAATAATAACCGCCACCAGTTCTTGATTTGTCAGCCTGCAAAGAGATGGCACCGTTAGTATTAGTACAACAAATTGGATATACAAAAAACAAAGCAAAATTCCACACAAACTGGGTTTTCTACAGATGGAAATACCCTATTGATGATATTCTCAAATGCTTCAGTTCCATTCTCTTGGATGTACTTCTCTGCAGCAGTTAGAATATCATCTCGCTTACCCAAGGCGTCTTTTTTCCTTGGAACGTACCAGATGTTAATGGTCTGAGGATTGACATAGAAAGGTCTCACATAATGCTCATAAACATAAGCAGCACCGCTAAAGTAAGGAAGGACCAACCAGCAGGTTGCAATCAGCTTTGCATAAGGCCATATTGGAATCCTGAAATAAATATGTTGTGAAAATTCAGCCAAAAGTTAAATACTTTACCCTGTGCCCTTCTAACTATATATATTTGTCACAACAGAACTCATACAAAGCTTGATATAACACAAAATGCATTACAGTAGTTCAACATTCCCTAGTTACATTATGAAGTATTCTGCATTGAAGCCTTTTCATAGTGTCTTCCATAATACCTCATTGCATTCAAGCTTATATACTAATATGTACTTAGCAATTTAACAGCCTCTTTTCTAAATTTCTCTTCCCATATTTTACGTTCAAATTAATCATCAAAACACGAAGATTTAATGAATAACGCCAAATTGGCAGGTGGCCAAAGTCATCCAGCGCATAGAGATACTCTCTAGAAAGAAGAAAAAAAATCCGCTAAAAACTAGTAATATATTTCTAGGTATTTCATTAACTGCATTTTCTTAAGACCCAAAAAGCTACAGCCTAACAAGTTGCACCCAAAAAACCCTAAAATCTCAAGTCTCAAGTTTAATATGGCATTTAATGAGTGCTCACAACCTTCCAAAACAGTTAACATAAACAAGAAAAATAAAATCGATAAAAAAAAAAAAAAAAGGGTTAATACCATTCAAGGACTCTAGCAAAGGTAAGTTCAAAGAGTGTGATCAAGGAGTAGAGAACCCAGTAAGTGAGCCACTGCTGATCATCAATGGGAGACTTGCTCTCAATTGCCCTAATTGAAGCATATCTGCAGCCCAACACGAAAACCCACATCAATAATAAATAAATCAGACACAATAATTTGATCTCTCACAGGACAATGGAATAAATGCAGATGGAACATTCAGCAAAAACACATCGTGTATGTAAGGAAACGAGGAAGATTAAGATTGCACTTACAGAGGATAAACAAGACTAATGACAGGCCTGCAATAGAACAAAAAATAGATAACATAGGATATCAGTTGAAAAGAGAGAGAAAAAAGAAGCACATTCAAGAGAAGGTGTGATTTGAGAGAAAAGGAAGAGGGAAAAAGCAAAAGAAAACATACCCAGCAAGGACATCGAAGTTTTTGAGAAGAACCTTGAGGAAATTGCCGGCCCCAGATCCCATTATTGATATTTCGAGTGAGTGTTAGTGTTTGAGCCTTTGAGGGCCTTCAAAAGGAAAGAGAGAGAGAGAGTGTGGCACTGTGGGTTGCGTGTGAGAGAACAAAAGCAGAGACAGATGTGAGGAAAAGAAGGAGCGGTGGTGGGGAGGTCCTTTCCTCTGCACCCGAGACTACAATCATATGCCAATCTCACCCTACACTTGCTGTTAGTGACTTCGATTTCAATTATGGATGGGCTGGAATGCTGGACCACCGTGGTCCTCGGTCACTGATGCATTATACGAATGAGGCACTAAATCAGGCTGGTCTGCTCACCAAATAAACTAAACATCATTAAGAGTACAACAAATTTATATCCGAAGGTACAAAAAAAATAATAAGTTCATCCATCCGCTTTAATTGATGGATGTTACGTGATATATTTAAGGATAAATTTGTCAATGTTTTATATATTTAAAGATATATTTATTTGTGTTTTATCTAAAATATAATTTAATATTTATTTTTTTATTTTATTATTACAAACATAAAATTACAATAAACACTTGAAAAATTAGGAAAGTAATTATAAGTTAGAACAAATATAATAATAAGTATAATTTATTTGTTATTTTAAAATTTTTATTGTAACAATATTAAATAATAATAAAATCAAATTGTGTCTCTTTTTTTTTTTAAGAATTAACTTAATGATTGTGTATATTTTTTTAGTCTTATATTTTGGATAAGGTACTATCACATAGTACCTTACCCAAAATACGAGACTAAAACAAATTAAAATATATAGTCATTAAGTTAATCCTTATAAAAAAATGAGATTCCACTTGATTTTATCACTATTTAATATTGTCATAATAAAAATTTTAGAACAACCTATTAATCAATATTGTATTTATTATTATGTTTATTTTAACTTATATTTGTTTTCTTAATTTTTTAAGTGTTTATTGTAATTTTATATTTGTAATGATTAGAAAAGAAAAAAGATGAATATTAAATTATATTTTAGAAATAGCGTCGTCAAATTCGTTCTTAAATGTGTCATATAGGATATTTTAATGAACGGTAATAGACGGAAGTTAAAAAATGAATGAATTTATCATACCTTTTCACTTTTAAAGACAAAAATTTAAATTAATAGAGATTTGTGCTGCGGATTCCATTAGGTGCTAAATGACAATTAAACTGAAGATTAAGGAAAATTAACCTTGGTTTCCACATATCAACGATACTTGAATTGTTGCTCGTCATTTCGTGAGATTCCTTCTTTTTCTGTTTCTAGAGTAACTTCATTTATGTTCCGCTTGCTAAAAATGGAGAATAAGCCAAAAGTTTAAAGTATAAATAATTGGGAGAGTAAAAAAAAACACGTGCACTTTGTTTTTTTATTGGGAGAGCAAAATTTAATCTCTAAGTATATAAAAGACTTCCCACCAAAAAAAAAAAGTACATAAAAGACTATATATTTTTAGTTGTGTTTATTTTTTTTCATTAAAAAATTTAAATATATAAAATTTATTTGAGGAAAATGAATTTATCTTGTAATATTATCCATGGAAGGTTCTTTGAATTGATTCTTTATTGTTATCTAAGACAGACTCCCTACTATCAGACTAACATAAATGGAAGGTTCCTAAACTAACTCAGCTAAAAAGTTGAATGACAATAAAAAATAACTTAATGATTCTTATAACTAATTTCAAATTTGTTTTGTTTGGATGTTAAATTGTGTCAAGAAAAATGAAACCAAGGTAGATTAAAACAGTTTTAACCTTCGATTTTATTTATTAATTCGATAATAACTATAGATTATTCGAGTTTATCAATCATATTAATCCATTTTAATAATTAAACATGGGAGAAATAAAATTACTTATAATAAGTAAACGTCTACAACTTTTATTAATGTTCTTATTTTTAAAAAATACAAACCTTTTTTCTATATTAATAATTAAGAAGCAAAAAGTACTGATAAACTCTATTAGTGAAGTCTTTTATTGTTAAATAGTAGAAGGCTGTGAACATGAATTCCGACTTTGCTTCATTTGATTTGAGTTCTCCGTCCCTCTCATTCAACCAATAAAATATCAACAATGCATTCATTGACATGTTATTTTTTTAATGCATTTCTTATTATCAAGAAAATACTACTAGTAAATAAGGAACAAGACTTTTTTTTAATTTAATCAATCTTACGTTAAATTGTGTTAATAAAGTAAGTCAAAAAAATATATTGCATTTCTCATTTAACCATAATCTGATCCCATCCCACGAAAGTAGAGATAAAAAGTAGTGGCCAGCTTTTTCTTTTCTTTTATATTGAAAGCGAAAACACACAGGAAAAAATAAACGAAATTAAAAATAACTATTTTCCCATGTTAAGTTCCGAATAAAAAGTTTCTTAAAAACTAAGTGCCAAGTAAACATCAGACATGGTGCCATGGAAAAGCACCGCAAAAACACTTCTACAAGTAACTAATGGCTTTAAGGCCTCAGAAAACAAAGTAAAGGAGAATGTACTATAACTCGAACCAAAAATGAATACCTAGATAAGGCGAAACAGAAAAGAGTGAGATTCTACTAGATCATTGAATAAATATAATTTATACATGAAAGCTCCAAAGAGGCTTTGCTATCAGGAAAGCTAGTTGGCATGTTAAATCAATACTGAAACTATAACTCTAGAAAATACAAATTAACTTGAAGTTGGTTGCTCTCCAAGCAGTTGTGATGGCCAGGAATCTGCGGGTGTGGGATACCTGGCATGTGGTTTACTGACAACAGATGTAGATTTCGGCATGACCTCGGTAACATTAGGAGCTGGAAAAGAAGGTTGCAGATCAGGATTAAAGGGGACAACCAAAATCGCAGATCCTTGCTGCAAGTTAGGTTCTATGGTATGCAATTGGAGATTCTGTCCTGGAAAATTTGTCTGCTCCAGTGGCTCAAGTTCCAAATGGGGAGGTACATTAAGGTCAGGTTTACATTGACCCAGTCTTGCCTGTATCTCACCTTGAAGTTTCTCAATTTGAGTTTCTAGGCTACAATTCTCCTCTTTCAGCTCATTTTTCTCCATGGTCATCTGCCCAATGAACGCGATAATGTGAAATCCAACCAGATACAAGGATACAGTGTGACATCAAAATATCAATTTCCAAAATACGATGAAATGACAATTTGCTCAAGGAACTGGCTGAAAGATTACTTAAATAGAAAGGATTTCATGTCACACACGTATCATTATTTAAGATGAAGCACTCTCAACAGGGTAAACGAAGGAGTAGGAGGAAAAAGAGTGTCAATCTTACATAATTAGATTCAGACAACAGAGTGACATTCTCTTTCTTGAGGGACTCGATCTGACTGAGCAAGTCTTTTAGCAACCTGGCAGTTTCACACAGTATAGAAGCCTTTCCATTGTTCTCATTTAGATCTATCCCCACACCACCACCAAAACCGCCCAAAAAAAGGAAGATAAGAATCACTTAAGATCATGTTGAAGGCAACAAACCAAAACTATGAAGTTTGAAAATATTCAAGATACATGATGAAGGCACAAGAGGTTACCAAGTGCACTGGCAAGATCAAGAAAGAGATCGTTCAAATGCTCACGCTTCATTTTCTCCCTTTCAGCCTTGTGAATTTTCCTGGGGACTTTCCCTTGGTTCATTTTATCAGAAGAAGACCTGAAGCAAATCAAGTTTACAAGAACTGAATCCAGATGAAGAACCTGTAAAGTCCACATAAACTACTCATGCAAGAGACGAACTTGTAGTTCCACATAAAATACTCACGCAAGAGACAGCTAGAATGTAGTGCTATTAGACTATTAGTATACTACTGCTGCCACCAGCACTGCTTGTTATCAATAGTTCCGGTCAATTTTATATTTAAATTTGTCCTAACAAGTACAGCCCGATAAAGTAACTAATAGTTCTAGCTTTGTAGTTTAAACTCACAGAAGAATAGATATTTTATATTTACACTTGCAACAACAATTCAACTCAATACATCAAATGTTTCAGATCATATAAGGAAGTTTTCTCCAATTGAACCTAAGAATTACAAAAGGAATTGCACAATGAAGAAACTACCAGGGCAAATCAAATTTTTATTGCTGTATTCATGAAAACATTAGAATCTCTGACCTGTTTTTTGATGTCTCAACCATTGGAGCCGCACTCTCTGATCCCATGTGAACAAAGCCAGTTATGTGCCCTTAAGCAATTCTTCCAGCAACAAAATTTCCTAAAGTAGAAAAACAAAACTACTTCAATATTGTACTTTTTATTCTTATAAGGAAAGGAGAAGTAAATCGAACACCCCAAGAAATGCAAATTTCTTTTTACAGTCAATGAAAAAGTAAAATCCGTGTTTCCTGATTAAATCAATTCCCGTTATCACAATCCAATCAGAGAAAGGGGTAAAAAAACAACAAGCCAAGTTCCCAATTTTTAATTTCCACACTTCATAGCAGCCAAAAGAGAGCATCGAGAAATTCGAAGGATCAAACAGAAAACGACCGAATAGAAAAAAGAGGGAAGATTATTGGTGTGTGCAGAAAGAGGGAAAGTGGTTTTTCGCTTACCAAACTGGGGGAAGAGGAATGGAAAGGAATAGAATTGGAATTGGAATATTTGAGGATGGAATTGGAATTGGGAAAATGGGAATTAGGGCAGACGAGAGAGAAAAGAAGATTGGGGTTGTGGTGATGGAGTGTGGCGGGAGGGCATTGTCACGCGAAGGCGCGTGGCGAGGTCATGCTCCTTCGCTTCAATCAACAACCACC
Source organism: Glycine tomentella (assembly GCA_007407185.1). Classification (NCBI taxonomy): domain Eukaryota; kingdom Viridiplantae; phylum Streptophyta; class Magnoliopsida; order Fabales; family Fabaceae; genus Glycine; species Glycine tomentella. The sequence continues at coordinate 1,128,365 of PYAF01005012.1, forward strand.
AACGAGTTCCCCACGTGATCTTTTTCTTTTTTAGGTATTTTTATAATAATAATAATAATAATAATAATAATAATAATAATAATAAAACTTTTTTTTAATATTTTATTTTTGGTTATACATATTTTCTCTCAATTTAAATGGCATTTTTCAATCCGTTTTCATTATTTCTGTTCTACCTATGTGTATTTTTTCAGCCCTTCTTTTTTATCCATTTGCATAAATTTTTGATCCATTTCTCATTCATGTACACATTTTCTACTTATTTGAATACTTTTTTTTCTCCACATTTGTATTGTTTTTAGGTAGCTTATTAATTTTTTCTACATTTTTTTCCCTTTTACATATTTTTGTACTAACTTTTTTACTCGTTTTTACAATTGTCTTTTATCCATTTTAATATTTATTGTGACTCATTTGAGTCATTTTTTCTATTAATTTCTTTTTGTTATTTTCATGATTTTCCTTTTTTATTTTTCTCGTTTGTTTACATATTTTTCTCTTTTCCTTTTGTATATATCATCACATCATTCACATAAAATTTATATTTTTATAGATATTATTTATATTCTTTATTAAAAGTTCTTAATAAAGAATTATTAAATGTGTAGAACGAAAAATTAAAGTAATTTTATTTTAATTTTGAGTCTAAGCAAACCAAAAAAGTCAAAAACGTTCGGATACTAAAATTTCTTTACTTGCTCGGAGCCATCATCCTGCTCAATTGCTCATGCACGTATTATTTATTTATTTTTTGTGAATACGTATTATTTTAATTTGATTACTAGCTAATCACTCGTCTTGGTTATGTATTCCTTTCTATCAAATAGCAACTCAACTTTTATAATCCATCTCAGCATTGAAATAATGCAAATTTTATAGTTTATCATCCGCCTCATCTTTCATTAGGTCCTTATTTGATTAGCAAATTTAAAAGATCTTTAATTATTTAACTATTGTTGATCAGCATTTGAATTTGGCAATAAAAGTGATCACCTGAATTTTAAAAACAATTAAAAGTATATCTGAGAATAAAAAACTATGTAAATAACATCGATCTCTCACATCTCTTCCGTTTGTTGTGACTTGCAAGACAAAATCTATATACTGCAGAAAAAAAAATGTATCGTTTATATATGCAACAATAATGTAGTAAACTTTTTTTTTTCAGCAAAAAACTCATATAATTTCATTCTATAGTTTATATATGCAACAATAGTTTAGTAACTTCATGCATGTAAATTTACTTATATTTATTCAGACATTTTTTATTATATTATTTTATCTTTTATGTGTGAAAAACAAATATATAATTCGTTAAATTAATCAAAGGTCCTTGTATTATTAAAATTTCTAAAACTAATTTTCTGTATTTTAAATATTTATTACTACCATTAGATTTTTAGGATTTTAAAAAAATTCTAATCAAGTTAATATCCTCAAAAGTTTCAAGGACACTTTAACAGTATCGTTTATTTCTTCTTTTTTGTGTGCATTGAGGAGGGCCATAGGCCCAAAAAGAAAAATACCAAATGCTAACATTACCTAAGAACATTTTGGAGAAGGATATCTTGGATAGTTTGAGCCAATGTTTTTAAAATTTTTTAATGGTAGTTCATGAATTTATCCTACCATTAAAAACAAAATAATATTTTAACAGAAATACTTTTATAATTATTGAAATTATAAAAAATAAATCACAGAATTTAAAACATATAATTTTATTTCTCCCCATAATATTTATTCGTATAAGTTAATTTTTTCTATATAAAAGAAAAAAATATTTTTAGTCCATATCTTTTTGCTTAAACTTAATTTTGGTCTATGTATTATTAAACGAACCAAGTTAGATCTTCAACTTTTAAAAGTATGTAAACTTAGTTCCTTTTCATGTTTAAGCTTACATCCTCTGGACTCAAATATAAGTTAAATTAAATAATTTTTGTGCTAATTAAAAATTTAATTAATGTTATTTAATTACATTGATTATATTTAATAAATAATTTTTTTCTAAAATATCATTCATTAGAACTTGATATCAAGAATATAATAGTTATTGAATATAAAATCTCAATTAATTGAAAAAGAAATTTTTGAAATGATATCATTAATTAAATAGAGTGAAGGTAATAGGTATATAGCTAAAATTTACTTATATATCTGAGTTCATTATAATGATAAAAAATATATTTGAGTTCGTAAAACTTTTTATTTTATAATTGAGTACAAGGAGAAAAACATTTAGTGGTGATTTTTTTATCGTTATAAAGTTGGAAGGGTAACTAAATTGATACATTTTTTTAAGTTAAAAGACTAAACTCATTTGGAGACCAAAACCAAAATTAACTAAAAAAATACATGAAACAAAAAGACATTTTTTCCCAAAAATATTGATTCACTTTTCATGTTCTGCAGCGTTGGACAATTATGCAACGCAGATCCTTAACTGTTCTGAATTTTTTATATAGAAAACAAAAGCGTGTGGCCTCCACACTGATGGATCAGATCAAAGCTTTATGGTTTTTCCCAAGCGTGTGGCAGCCACCCATGGTGGGAACCACAGGATGCTCTCCCCGTTCATGTTTGTCACGTCATCTATTTACCTTTTACTGTTTTCCCACCCAGGTTGTTATTTTTATTTTTAAAATCGATGTAAATTAATTAGATTTTTAACTTCTTCGTCTGCTTGAAAAGAGTGAAAATAACTCAAAGAAATTAAGTGACAATACTGTTTGAAAGTCTATTCAGTTAAAATGATCATATTTTTTTATCATTCTGAAAAATCTTTGAACTTAAAAATATGACAAGTTTATTAAAATATGTTTGTAAACTTTATTTAACACGCCTTGTTACAAAAGAGACTTTTAAATACTTTTTGAGGTAGACGAATGCTTTGAAAAGGCTTGGTAACAACAGTTACTGTCTGACTGCAGGTAACAGACAAACGTGTTGATTTACCTAACTGGCTAGCCCAAGAATATTAACAGCAAATTTACATCACGAAAATGTTAATAGTATATCTCATTTTTGGGGTGTATGGGTGAAAAAAGAGAGAAAAATAGAAAATAAAAATAACGCAAGAGGAAAATGATAGATGTGCAAGAAAAAAATGGGATAAAAGTGAGATGATTGAGAAATTGAATATATGCGATAAAAATAACTCTTAACAGATGCATTAAAAAAAGAAAGACCCTTAACAGATGTATATATTGTAGCGGACGGTCAAAGTGGACCCAAAAGCTCTCAAAAGATGTGTGAAAAATTGCAGCATCACACCTCAGAAAATATGGAAGATCAGCAGAAGCCACAAATCTGAGCAAAGAGGCTTACATGGCTCATGGTTTCAGATTACCAATTAAAAAAAATTACAGGATTGGTGTTTAGAGGGCTATGTGTTTTAACAATTAAGAATACTGAAGAGAACATCACATATTCTTGCAGCCATATGCTGGATATAGTATTTCAGAGCGTCTCTTGTGAGACTTCTAAGTTGATAAATGAAGAACGAAATGTTTTAATAACATTGTGTAACTTTACAATTTACTAGTCATAGCTAGGTAATACAATTTTACTGTATTGACACACTATATAACAGATTTGAGTATTCAAATGGCGCTTACAAGTTACAAGTTGCTTTTCTGGTGCATGTGGAGGGAGTTCTTAAGTCAGCATCATGGTTTGTGCCTTTGTAGGAACTGTCCCATAGTTGACCTATAAAAGTATTTAATCATTAGTCTAGGCAGGTGGGTGTTGTCTTAAATTCTAACACAGATACAATGATTCAAGACTTATAGAAATGGCGTCAATTTTATTTATTTTTCTACATCTATTCATTGATACATAGATTCAAAGTTCAGAGATGAAATAATTGGTTGAAATGCTTAGAAAATAACCAACCAAATATGACCCAAATCATCAACATAAATAAATAAAAAAGGTTTCACAAATAAATTCACCAACTAGCAAAAGGTTATACCTGAAAGCATGAATAATGATTAATTGAGCTTTGCCGTGTCGGTGTTTCCTTCTCATGGTGAAAATAAAAAAGTCAAATTCTAGCATCAGTAAACCTGTATAAACAGAATAAATCATCAAGTAAAAATGCTATTAAGTATCTTAAACTTTTGTTGTAAAGCTAGAACATTTAGCTCCTTTTGTTTATGTCCGTCATGCTTCACCATTCTAATTTTTCACTGGATGTCAGAGCACACATCACAATCACACTGCTTTATGCGTGTGCAAGACCTCGGGGAGAAAAAGGAAGGAAGGGTTAATATCAAGGAAAGAAATCACGTCTCACATGTGCAACTCATATTCTACAATACATGTGTCAAGACAAGAGAAAGGAGACAAGAAACACGAGACCATAGCTTATGGAAATTAGCCTGCTATACTATACCAGCAATCTAGGCTAGAAGCACCAAAGTTAGCCTTTACTAATTTCAAGGTGCAGAGTGTGTGTGCGTGTTCCCAGCCACAGCTTGCACATTCATATTCTATCTGCAAAAGATGATGACGGTTTAGGTCAGATCACTTCCAGGGAGAAACGAAGATGTTGTGTCTTCTTTGGTGACAGATACTGATACAACATGAGTGCTAACATAGTACAGATTGCTAATCATCACACTGAAACAAGACCCATTCGAAGGTTGAAGCAATGTCAATGTGTTCAAACATAAAGAACAGTCAAAGAATCTAAATTCTGTTGTCATTATCAAGTGCTATAAGATGGTCCAACTATACACCTCGTCATCTTTTTCAAAGTATGGGTTAAAAATATTTTACTGCCTCCCTTTATCACACAAACCATATAAAAAGATAACATGATAATTGATTATGAAGGAGAAGATATATGATATGATGACCATCATGCTTTATAAAGAAAGGTGAACTAGGAAAAATTAAAAGAAAAAATGGATCAAAGTGTCTAATATTAGGAAAGTTGTAGCATAAAATTGAGCATATTGTTGACATTGTTCTAATGAATGGGAAATTATAGTTTTTTCCAGAGGATATTCCCTACTTATAGCTTTCAAATGCCCAAGTAAACCTAGTTCTGAATATATCAATAAAAGAATTTTCCAGAGATGATCAACTTACATCAGATAAAGGAAGCAGCAATAAATCAAAATTGAGTGCGACAAATAGAGGACCTTTCTTTTCTTTTGCACAAAAGTGGTGGACTTATTAAGTACGAGCCTATGGGGACATAAAATTCTGCCATTGACTTGTTTAATTTTCAGATTAATAATCATCTTTGGGTGATTATTGTCTTATTCTCAGTCCATAATCACTTGTAGGATTTTGAGGTAACAGTTATTTGTAACCCCCCCCCCCCCCCCCCCAACCCAACATCTCCAATCTATTCAATAAGGATACCATGCACAATTAATGTCCTTCGCCCAAATAGTGGAGCTAATTATATGGTACTTACACATCATTATTTAATTCCCAATTCATCCAACATAGCATACTAGGAAGGAGTATCATAGATATGCTACGGCCTATATATAATTTTAAATTTTGTGTCTTCCTAAAATAAATGATGATCTATCTTTAATCTCCAATTGACAATAGCTGAGCTAGAAAGTAAAACTAAAACTACACACAGCATGCACCTAAATAGAAAGAGAGCCAAAATGGATGCTCATTTGTTTCGCCATTTTAGAGTCCACATGCTATAGGTGCACCAGGCCAATAGCTAGGACAATTTCTCTTACTGATCACCAACATTACATGTGAGGGATGTGACTCACCGTGTTTGGGCAACTGCATTTTTGCATTATTGTACCTCCCAAAACTATCACTTGTCACTATATACATATATAAAGACAGAGACACGCGGCGTTACATTAGTGGTCTAGAAGTTAGTTATATATAACTATAGCTTCAAATAAGGTTTACTAGCTGAGCCTTTTTTTTAGCTGCTTCTTAATGATTAGGAAGGGTACCACAGGTTTCTTAAACACGGATGTATAACATATTCTTGGCTATTTGCGTCCAATAATCACAGATCTAGCGTAGCTAATAACCAGCCTTCTCGCTTTTGTTTTCATGAATTGGTTATCAAAAGGAATAAATGAATATGAACATATGCATCTAGTACTTGAGTTTCCAAATATTAGTATTTTGTAATTAATCTAACATCAGAAGATGAGACTTTGAAATTGAAACGTATATTATTCTCTTTTTATTTTTTCCTTATAATGGATATACCATACAGACAAACACTCCCTTTATCTCATTTAGTATGGAGTTTAATATTTTGACACTGGGGTTAAGAAGTATAATTAATATTTCAAATTTTATTAATCAAATTATCTCTCATTGATACTTTTTATTTTATTTTGTCACCTAGAATACATGGTTAAGGATAGAATGAGAGAAAAAAAATTAATGTTTAATTAATATTGTAAAATTACAACAAAAAATGGGGAAAAAATTTCCATAACGTGAAACAAAATGAGAGGAATTCAGGGAGTAGAGTTAAGAACACACACATGCTTGAGAAGCATTTATCTGCCGACAGTTATTGCAATTTATGATACTTTTATGATTTCATATTGCTTGAGTAGACCATAGTTATTACGAACTTGAATGTTTTGCTTACTGATTTCGCGGAGAATCTTGGTCTATCCTTGGCCAGATCAATCTGTTATAAATTGGAGTTAATTAATCAATTGCCTGGTTAAAAAATCATGCGAATTTGAATTGGGGAGCCATGTTCCTTTCCCATTTAATCATTTTCCCCCTCTAAATGCACCCAAAGCAATAAATGGGAAATGGGCTAGTTTATCTCTCTTACCCAACATGTTGATAAAAAGTGCACACACAGAAACTGAGTGGACGTGATGGTGGTGGGTCTACACCTCTAATTACTTTTATTTAATGTCGTAACTAGTAACCACTAACCTGTAGGCTAAACGCCAGTAGGGAGGCACATGGTGGTGATGCGTCTGAGAAACCATGGCAAGGTTAAAAGATTTTCTGGGCCCAAACAAAGGAATTAGGGATATTATGGGCCAAATATATAGAATCTGTTGCTTCTTAGCACCCACTTTTGTGCCCAAAATCTAGCCGAGCTGGTCTAACTCATGCTACATATTTTTGGGGTATAAGATTTACCTATATGGTATGGGGGACAAACCCTGTGCCTATGTGTACGGTGTCACTTATTAGATTCAGATCCATGGGGTACGACCCTACCCTTATTTTCCACTCAAGGTAAGCCAACATTTTAATTAGTACAATTATCTTATGTTTTTGACAAATAACATAACATATGTCACAAATCAAACGTTTCATTATCTGACAAAATAATAACAAATTAAATTATATGTCTAGCTTTAATTTAATTTAAACATTTGAATTCAAAAGGGGATATATACGGCTTCATGCTAATATTGTTGTTAATTGGCTTAAGGATCGAGAAAGAGATAAGAATGTCAGTAGCATGTGGGGTCACAATAATAGAGATACCCGTTTAACACGAGTGTCTTAGGATTTGTTTGGAACCACAACAGTTAAGTTCTTAATTATCACAATTCCTATTCTGTTTAGCACTCAAATTGGACTAGAATTTTCGGGTTAGTGCATGGTAAGCAGTGATAGTGGTGATCTTTAATAATTTTATGTTACTCGAGGTTTGAAGTTTAAATTGGAATGGGCTGGGCTAAGAACGTTAAGTAATGTTTAAGGAGGATTTTTTTTAGGGGATGCTCATGTTTTTTATTATTTTTTTAATTATGGTATTGGTATGAAATTATTCTTTTCAAAATCAATCATCAATCTTTATTGGAATCTTTTTTAGCGGATGCTCATATGTTTAAAGAATTTTATTTATATATTTTTTTTCATTAAAAAAAAACTTCGTACAATTTTTTAATATTTTTTATGATATATTGTTTTATTATTCTTTTTTTTCTGTCCATCTTCCTATCTCTCATTTTTTTACAATGCTCTCCTTGGAAAGTTTGACTACTTAATTTTGGTACTTATTGCAACTAAAAAAAATAGTGATATTTGAAAATTGAAACTAATACTGCAATGGTTGCCAATTAAAATTCACCAAAAAAAATGGATGTCAATTAACCCGTAAAATCCATAATTAAAACACTGATTATTATTAATCATTTAAACACAGTGCTAAAAGTTAGATGTCACAATTTTATTTTCTCTAAATTCAAAACTAAATTTTAAGGGAAAATGAGGCTAAAACTCTTAAATACTTAATTTATCTTTATACT
>PYAF01005012.1:1151348-1167489 GCA_007407185.1 Glycine tomentella
GACATAGCCATTTCAGCCATATGAACCAGGACATAACCATTTCAGCTATATGAACCCGGACATAACCATTTCAGCCATATGAACCCGGACATAGTCATTTCAGCTAGATGAACCCGGACATAGTCATTCCAGCTATGTGAACCCGGACATAACCATTTCAGCTATATGAACCTGGACATAACTATTTCAGCCATATGAACCCGGACATAGCCATTTCAGCTAGATGAACCCGGACATAGCCATTCCAGCCATATGAACCCAGACATAGCCATTTCAGCTAGATGAACCCGGACATAGCCATTCCAGCTATATGAACCCGGACATAACCATTTCAGCTAGATGAACCCGGACATAACCATTTCGGCTAGATGAACCCGGACATAACCATTTCAGCCATATGAACCCAGACATAACCATTTCAGCCATATGAACCCGGAACCCGGACATAACCATTTCAGCTATATGAACCCGAACACAACCATTCCAACCATACTAACCCGACATTCCAACCATCCCGGCTAAAAATAAAAAAAAATATTAATTAAAAATAATAAATAAATAAACAGTAATTAAATTAGATTTAAAAATATATTATGGTTTATTAGTTAGATTACTAATGTGATTATCTGTAGATTGAAGATAATAATTCATGCCTAAACTGGTACTATTTTATTTGTGTAACATACAGTAGCCTAACCATATTTTTGATACATATGATGTTATGTTAGAATTTGATGTGATGATATGATGATTCGAGTTTCTAAGTCAATTACGAGATTTGTGAAATCGGACCTATGATACCACAACTATAATAAAGATGTAGAGAGATCAGGTGCTAATACATGGAAATTCATGCATGATTAGCGTAAGACGGCCGCAACATTTTTACATACTGTACATATGTAGAGGCCATGTGCACCTGTGACCATTTCATTTCATGCATTCATATAGTTGCTTAATCATTTTATGGATTCATTTGAATATATTGATTATTTACTAACCTTCTAACGTGTTTGATAGTTTAGATTTTCCTACTGAGAAATTTATTTCCCACTAAATTTATCCAATATTTTATTTTAGATGAAATCAATCATACTGTTCCTTGATGCACTGGATATAGCATGGTATATTGATGAAGTCAGAAATTACTATGTTATAACTATGTAGCCTGTCCTACGTGCCCACATCTACTTTGGGACTCACTTTCCTGTCTTTAGTGAGGAGTTTAATCCACATGACCCCTTCTTACAATTTGCTCCTGTGTATCCTAACCTAATCACGAATCCTATAATCGTGATCAGTGAAGAAGATAGCACTGGAGAACATGTTTGAATAGGGATAAAGATTGTGTATTTTGTAAATAAATAACAGTGTTTGAAGAACTATGATATTAGGATGTAATATAGAAATAAAATGTAATGAAATATGATATATATATATGTATATATGTATATATCTAATTTCTTTTTACCTCAATTACGTTTAAGAAAATGATATAGTATATTACAATTACACGCATTAGATTATTTAATTAATTTAAAAGAATTTAACCTTAATAAGTAAATAAATAATTAAGTAAATAAATAAATAAATATAATATATAGAATAATTTTTAGGTCGTTGCATAAATATATTATTATTTGTTTTTTATAATAAGAATTAAGGATAATTTTGTAAGAAAAAACACTAAAAATAATATTTACTAAGATATGTTTTCCAAAAAAGAAAATACTTCTGAAAATTTGTGAAAATTTAAATTGGCCAAATTATGTTAATATTTTTAAATATTTAACGTAATTATTCATAATATTATTTTTATCATGCAAAAACCTTTTAATATATATAACACTAATATAAAGAAAGAGAAGTTAATTAGAATAGTATTAAAAATAGGAAAAATATTAAAAACAATTACTTAATTATATTAAACCTCGTAGAAGATTAAAATAATTTACACTTTGTTTATCTAATTTGTAGACTTTAATTATTCTTAAACTATCTTCTTTTAATTAACTTTTGTCGTTGATTAGAGTCATTATTCATGTGAAGAAGTCTGAACTCTGCTTTTAGACAGTTTAGGCGCTTTATATATCAACTCGGTTCAATTTCAATTTTTCCTATTTTTTTATAACTTCCAAAATTAATACCATCAACCAATCCAGCAAAACCAAAAAGCCAATAAAAATAAAATCTCTTTGAATTTTTTTAGACCATTTTTTTTTATGAGTGGTTGGTTCATTTTGGTTTTCGGTTGGTATTTTTAAAACTAAACTAATGCAAACCAAACTAATAATTTTAGTGTACTTGTACATTTTACATTATACCCTATGCGTTTTATTTCAACTTTCATCATATCTCATATTAATTGAGCAAATGTGTCAAATAATTAAAATTACATAAATAGAATTTAATTATTATGCACTGCCTGTAAACAAATTATATTATCAAATAATCAAAATAAATTATTAATATGATTTTTAAAATAAGTATTATAAAACTTATACATGATATGGATATTCAACTATTCCATCTAAAAATAAACTATAAACTAATCCAAAATAGATGAGATTACATCAAACTTTTAATAATTATTTTGAACCATTATTATGCATAACTAATCGATTTGAATCCGTTTTCGATTGATGTTTACAATAAAAACTTATATAAACCAAAATGATATTCTTTAATATACGTATATTATTAGATAGAGAAAAACTCTTTATTAATAACAAAATAATATCATATCATTATCCAATTGCAAATTAAACTATGATAAATTTATTAATTTTTATAATAATTATATTAAAAGTATCATAAAATTAGTTTTTAAAAGTTTGAATAAGTGATTCACAATAGATCATTTTGACATGAAAAATTTCTAAGAACTGGATCATCTAGATTTCGACCAAGTAAAACCAACAAATGATTCAGCTTTCTAATCGGACTGGCCTAGAAATCAAACAACGTCGCCTCAACTGATCTAGGTCACGTCATAAAACAACAAATCTATTGATGTGTGTGGTGTACTAGTGAATCATCTGGTATTAATTAGTTGGTACGTAATTGGTATTACTAATACTCGATTGTTTGGTTGAAAGGAACAAGTTTAAAAAATAACCCTTACTTTTCATTCTTATTATTTGATTTGTTAGAGAAAAGAGTGTACACATAAAAGATTGGCTCATATATATTAATTTAAGACTATAAACCGACCGAAATATAATAAAAAGATCATAATGAGATAATTAAATTTTTAATATCGTGTCTCATATATATGGCTCAATCACAATCTATAATTGTTTGTCTCATATGAACAATCAAGATCTAAAGTTTTTAGCCGTGATTCAAAAGTAAAATTTTAGAGGTGCAAGAGATAGAGTCATTAATCCAAAGAGACTTGATCCAGTGAAAGTGTTAGATTTGCAAGATATAAGAGTGTGTAAGAAAACTTTAGATGAAAATTTTTTACTCGATTTTTGTGAAAAACATCATTTTAAGGAAGTAGTTTACCCATGTCACTCAAATTTTTTAGACTGAAATTTTCTCTCCATATTGTTTTATTTAGAAAAAGAGAGAGAGAGAGAATGAGAGAAAAAGAGAGATACACGTCATTAAAAATAATGTGTTATCCTAAGAAAAAGATTAACATCAAACGTAACTTAAACTAATTTCAACCATTGAATGATAGAACTGCATACTATGCAATTTTGTTTTGTCCATTGCAGTTTTTCTTTAAACTCCAGAAGATAATTTCTTTAAATTAAGTCAAACGTACCAAAGAGGCAAAATGAAATAGTACTGTATTAGCTTTGGCCAAGCCAGAAATATAAGGCAGTCCACGTAAGAGCATCTTATCCGAAGAGAATGGAAAGGTCCAATGAAACAGCAAAGCATCTATGCAAAAGCGCCGAATTGAAAGTTATCCTATCAAATTGTTAAATTGACTGGTCAATATTGAAAATTTCGGACATAAAATCTAAGAATGTATATAGATAGATAATTTTATGTGAGGAAAAATTTATTATTTGAATATTTTTATATGAAATTTAAATTTTAAAAATTTTAAAACAGAATTTTAAATAATTAAAAATGTTAAATTTTAATTTTTATTTAAAAGGTGAAAAATTGAAATTATATTTTAAAAAATGTGAAAATTTAAGCAGTAGGTGATTCATGAATTTTGATCATAGATGAAGAGGAGGCCAAGGGAGGTCAGGAAGCATAGGAAGAAGGTTGCAGCCACCAGGATGAAGAGTGTCTCGAAGTCAGAGAAGATGACCCTGCACCATCGCGTCGACATTCGGACGTGAAGACAAATGTGATGTAAGTGGCAACGCATCAACGGAGGCAAGGATGTTGCTATAGGAGGATATCACATCACCAAGAAACACAATAGAACTAGAGATTTGCAAGGATTAAGGATGATTCTTATCCTCTCTATTAAGCGCTGCCTCAACCTCCGTCGAACCCCAACCCTGTTTTCATTTTCTTCTTCTTCGTCTTTGTTATGGCGGTCGTGGTTCATAGCATGCGCCAGTGGTGAGAACGAGAAGAGGATGATTTGGAATTTTTTTTAATATTATTATATCCAAACACATAATTTTGAGAATGAAAAAATTTTAATTGAAATATTTAAAATTCTTAAATTTTAAATTTTTTTAAAATTTTAAATTGTCTCATCCAAACAAATTCTAAGAAAATCAATAATACATATTTGCTTAGAATATCTAGAATTTATTATTTAGATGAATTGATTATCACAATTTTGTGAGACCATATAATTTCACATAAATTTAAATACTCTATATGAAATTTACTTAAATATCTAAGATTTTTAAAGTGAGTGACTAATTTAATTTTACGGGTCCAACAATGCTTAAAAATATTTTATTTATCATATAAAGTTTTTAAGCAACAATTACTTATATAAAAAATGCCAAGTCACCTATTTGGATGGGAAAAGAAGTTAAACAATTGCTTAAAGTTAAATAATTCATATAAATACTTCCATTAAAGATGCTCTTATATGAGTTGTTTATCATAATTTTGTGAGTCTTATAATTTCATATAAATTTAAATATTTTAAATAAAAATTCACTGTAATACTAAAATTACTAAAATGAATGCTTAAATTAATTTTATGAATTTTTCAATACTTGAAAATATGTTATTTATGATATAATGTTGTTAAACAACAATACTTATATAAACAATTCCATCTCATATGTTTCAGTGAAAAAAAAATTAAATAATATTATTTAAAGTTAAACAATTTATGTAAACACTTTATATTTGAGATGCTTTAATGAAACTGCTATCCGTGTGTAGTTAGATAATTAAGTTTTTCCGATTTAAAAAAAATAAAAAAATCAGATAATTAAGTCATCCTTAGAAGAACCAAACTGTTGAGTTTATAATATACTAATAGCTATGTTAAATCATTGAGCATAATTCTCAGTTTCCAATGCACACAAATTTTTACGGAACATGTCTTTGAATATAAGTTATAAATATTAAGTCTGACTTTGTAATTGACGACTGCTATATGTCACGCATATATACAGTAAAAAGTAATATTTTTCACTGGTTCTGATCTGCTATATCACGCGTGCAATTTTAATTTTTAAGAAGTCATACATGAATTAACGACTTCATAAAGTTGAAGCAAAAGTCTATTTCAAATACTAAAAAATGAAACGTGCCAGAGAAAGTCAACATGTGAAATAGTAATATTTTCCTCCACACACACACATATATATATATATATATATATATATATATATATATATATCAATATATATCAGCGCATGTAAAAGGAAAATCTGTGTCAGTAATATAATAGAATTTTTAAAACGGTACCATCTAAGTAATTAGTTTTAAAAGAACCAGCGATTCAACGTGGTGAAGACTGAGGAGATGTCAAAAAGTATTAGTGGCTGCAAAAAGGTCTCATAAGGATGGTCAACCATTAATATTTACCGAAAGCATTCACATTCACTACATTTTGGAATGATTAATGAGTTATCTAGAGCTCAGCTCGTGGCGTTGGAACAATCATACATGCATGTTAAAAGTAGTGTTGCATAGTGTGTTGTTGTTAACACTATATATGTTGTTTGTAATTTCTCTTGGTTGCATCAATGCATGATGCACTAAACTCTAGCCAGGGACCACTTTTCTTTGGCCTTAACCTTTTTTTAATGGTGCTGACTCTCTAATTCTTAAGGAAAAATGTAATTTGATTACTCTAAAATTTAATCGAAAAATAAATAAAATTTAATTAAAAATTATTTTGTCAAATATTAAATTCAAATAGTATTTGAAATTGAATTTTAATACATTAACCATATTTATGTTCAATCAGTTAATTTTTGTTTGGCGTTGAAGAAGAAAAAATTGCAGAGTTATGCAGATGGATGATTCTTTAGTTAGAAGCTCTCCGCTGTTTGTGGCTGCGCAGATGTATATTTTTTTTAAATAAATAAAAACAATCAGGTTGATTTTTGTGGGGTAATTAATTGATATTGTAAAAGTTAATTATTAATTATTTTAAAACTTTGCACACTCTTACATTAAGTTGTTGCATGGTATAGATAATTTAGTTTATTAATTCCTTTTAATGTTTGTTCAAAAGCTTGATCCTCAATTCATAATTAAAAAGAAGAAAGAACTCAAAAAAAAAAAAAAAGTTTGATCCTCAACTATATATTAAGCCATTCTCCTTGATTGTAGATTTGAATCTTTATGCTAACAAAAAAAATTAATAATTAATATTTACTGATTTAAAAAAAATCCTCTTTGAATTAAACAAAATTAGTACATGATAAATGAGTTCAAAATAAATTTTAAGCTTTTTTTTACTTTAAATAAAAAGAGTATATATTAGACTTTTTTTTATCAAAATATCCGAGACCCTTTTTGTTTTATAAAAACTAATAAAAGACAATTTTTTTTGTATTTAGACCTAAAATTTAAATATAAATTATTTTATCTTTAATCCAACTTTAACCTTTTCAAACATCAATGTCGTTAATCACATATATACTAATACATGCATACCCACGAGTGAAAGAAATTTGAATATAAACGGTGACCCTAGTGTTGTTAATTTTTATGCAAATTATTATTTACTTAAACAACAAATGACCATTTCGAAAATAAAAACAAACTTTTACTTATAAGTAATTGTGCTGGCCTGCTTCCAAACATAACATGATAATTAAGTCAATTTAATCCTACAGTCTCTTGTGTTTGAACTATATATGAATGGCAATGCATGGCGTGGAATAGTGTGAATGCCCTCTTTGCCCTGTGCTCAAACCGCTCTCACACCCTTGTATCCTTTCCGGCCATGGCCTACAGAATAAAATAAAATGATTCTCATTCAATTCTATTCCTCCAACAAAAAATTAATAGGGTAACATATCTTCTATCCTCATCTCCATAAAGGAATAAGAGCATCTTCATTGAGCTAGAGTTGCTTATGAGATTCTTAAACTCAAAAACAATTGCGTAATAATTCTTATATATAAGAATTGTTATCTATATAAGTAAATCATTTTTAAGAATTATGAGACACATTTTAAGTTCTTAAAAAGTATAACCTTAACTTGGAGGGGAAAAATTGTTAAAGTTCTTATATTTTATGTAATATCATTAGAATCACTAAAAGTGAATTAAGCAACTCTACCATAATTATACTATTCAAAATGCTTGATGATGAAAAGTTCCTACTTCCTGATATTTGTAGGATAATATCTCAAGAGAATTATTGAGTTTGAAGATTTTTTTGCGATATAATCCAAATGATTGAGATGAGTGATCAATTTGAGTAGTTGATGCTTTGGTAATGGATTCTTTCATGTGAAAAAACTCTAATAACAAAATCATATGTTAGAATGCATACATATGAATGCTAAATGGCAATACAATGCTAAATTGACTTATTGACATTAATATCATATATATCATTAATGTAAACTAAGGAATGTAGTTTTGATAAAATAGGAAGCGTAACATATATGCTATTTATTCCACTGAGAGGTAGAAAAAAGATTCTTGAAAATCTGTGCTTTCTACGTGCCACTTTTTCAGTGCACAAATATAGGATTTGGTCACGGCTTGTCACTTTATTCTCCAAAAGATGAATTCTGAATTGACGTTTTACTGTTCATGTTCCAGAATAATTTTCAGCACAGCATAGGACAATGGGGCATTCATGCATCAGCTAGCATAATATCTCTTTTGGCTTTTGCATTATGGTAGTTTCACTGTCTCCAAAAATAATTTGAAGTACATATATGAAGATGCCATGCCCTCTCGTGTGCCACACTCTGCCACAAAATTAAATGCCAAAGCCCTCTGTTACAATTTTGTTTTTGCTGTGTCTGAAAAAGCTGCCTCAGTTTCTAAACCCTCCTCAAGGCTGAAAATAACACTTCATTCTAAATATTTCTCTCTTTTTTGGACAACAATGCTTTGAGAGATCGATCATGGATCCACAAATGTGTATCAGTTTTGGAGCTGAACTCCAACACATGTTAGAAATGTTGTAATATGGTCCTGTAGATATTAAACCTGTAGAAGAAGGAAGAATGAAACTATTGGGAGAATATTAGCCACAGCTAGATTTTCTTGCTCAACTGGCTTTTTTTGTCTTGGCTAAGATTTTATTTTAGGAGATCATAGTCTGTTTGGACACATTGTCAAAGTACATATTACATAATTAATTTTTTTTACAGGCTTGAGACTGATGTACATGTGATTCTGATACATGCCCGAATGTTGTAATATTTACTTTTACACAATTATAATTATAAGGAGACTGTTATGTAATTCTAATATTTTGGGCCGAGAAAAGGTCATCCAGTGCAATTTTTCAGATGAATATGTTTTTCGACAATTTCAATCACATTTGGCATATATATCTGCAACTCCAAAAGAGATTAATATGTTTCATGAGTAATTGTAAATTATAATATCCACATTAAATCAATACCATATAACAAGTGAATAGTTAGTAAGATATGATATATTTTAAAATATATGGCATCGAAGTAGTCTCTTCTTTATGCTTATAGAATATTTTGTAACCCAAAAATATTATTGATACAATATTTTCTGAAAAAGGAAAAAAATACTAAACATCTTTTAGTTTATTTTTTCATTTTGATTGAAATTTTCACTATTCTTTTAGTTTAATTTTCTGTAAAGTGCACTAATCTTCTGAAAAGGAAAAAAAATGCTAAACATCTTTATTTTCTTTTACTTCAATACACCAATAAAAACATAAATATACGTGAATGTTAGCATAGTAATGAGAATTGATTCTGGAAATGTGATAAGTTCCTACAAATTGATTGATCAGGGTTCAAATTTTGGCTGACAAAGATTTTCTATTTAATGTCCAACAGTACTTCATTGTATTTGCAGAATTTTGTTTTTAAGAAAGTGAATCTAAGCACAAAATTTTATACAGTTTAGAAAGTAATATACAAGATAATCTTATTTAAGTTAAATAGATTACACTATAAGAAATAAAATTCTGTCTCCAAGATCACAAAACCGTATTGATAGCTTCAGCAACAAAAAAACCATGTTGATAATGCATATTAGTTAATTTTCTTTATCTATATTAACATTGCATACTAGACTAACTACATATTTTATCCAGAAATATTTTCCTGGACAAAAAAGGCTTAACTATCAGATCGAAGATTACTCAATTAGGGGAAGGAAAATAAATTGATGTTAGCAGCCTTGCCTTGTGGCTGTTGGAAATCGACAATCACACACAAATCGAAAAACAGAAAAGAGAATAGGGAAGAGAAATATGACACAGTATTTTACCCTGGTTCACCCAATGTAGGCTACGTCCAGCTTGTCTGTACTATAATCTCCTCACCCCAGTTGGCTTTCTGCTGACCCCGCCAACAAGAAGGGTTGTCATCTGACTGCGAAAGATGAGCCATATCCAACAGTGGCCAAGTTGGGTACACTGATGTTGACTTGATGTTTAACGCATTATATATACTTTTCACTTGCATACTACGTTGTGGTCAATTCGAAAAGGCCACCGATAAAACTCCATTTTGATTTGATGTGGTGCAAAGTTTGTGGTCCATATTATCCCCGCATAAAACACGTGGGTCTTGAATTTTGAATTATGTCTCTCCTTGCTTCGATGTGTCTCTAAGATGATATATACAATCCAAGTGAAGCCACAATTTTAATAGAGGCAACGAACATTGCTGGCTACTGAAGAATGAATATCCCAACTTGTTCCACTGGGCATTGCAAACATACTCGTAAAGCACCGACCAACCAAAAAGGTTACAAATATGCTTTGATTATGTTATGGGTATAATAGTGCACTAGCACATTTCAGCTGGTCATGACTTCACTTCACTCTATTCAACCTTGTAAAAGATTTTTCGTTAGCAAGTACATTTGCCAATATCCACGGGCCACTGACTAGTCAATCTTCTGAGCTTGTCATACCATAATAATAGATGCTGCTTGTGGTAAACTCCACAGAAACTCATGCAATACCATGCACAACCTTTTTTTATGTCCATAATAGAACCCACATCAACATCACCTGATATATATTTGTGCCCCCAGAAGAATTCATGGTCTCTCATGTCAAATTGCAATTTCGAGTTTAAAATTGAAAGGATGTTGTTAAGTTTTGCCCAAGATATCGATCGGGCTTAGTCACGGCATGGTTAAGCCCAATCGTGTAGTCTAGTTCCAGTTGAGTCTTCAGCCTTGTGTATATTTTTTTAAAAAAAAATCCTTGCGAGTATTTTCGTAAAATGTCACTAACAATTCAAGACACCAATTATGCTATTCATGCAAGTTGATGAATAGAATCGAACAAAATTGTGAGGAACTAAAACAAAAGTAAATGTCTGACATAAAAAAATGAGAAATCAAGATAATTAAGACAATAGAAAATAATGAGTGGGTGATTTGTAAAAAGAAAAAAAGGAGCGCAATCAACCAAAATGAAAGTGCATATATAAGTGGACAAGTAGGAGTTAAACAGGAAAAGTACCGCAATAAAACTTGACTTCTTACAGAGATAAAGCAACATGCCCCAATATATGTACAAAAAAATCGTATTAAAATCGTTGACAAGCGCGTGAGAAAAGCCTAAAATCTAAAGGTTTGGAGTGCCACGAACGACGTTGTAAAGAATACCTAGAATTGCCTGCATAAGTTCAAGGTACTTTTGAATCCCATGAGCCAAGAATGAATTTATTTCACATTCAAATGCTCGCAGGCTTCTGAAAACAGTAAATTTGAGGATATGGCAATCTTGTTCCGTAGTGCAAGCACTAATTATTGCATCAACATTAAGTAATTACATGTCACAATTGGAAGGCTCCACACGTTAACATGTATTGATGCTAATTGCATAGAAAAAGTCATAACTGACCACGACTGCAACTGTGACTGTATCTATGTTTAACATAAATTCAAATGAAACAACTGTGTTAAAATGGTTCTATATCGGTAGAAAAGGGATGGAAGGATCATTCCATCAATAGTCATCAGGTCGGAGGAAAACACATCAACATAGCATTTGAAATGGTTCTATATCGGTAAAATGCCTTGAATGGTAATCCTTATGCCAAGAAATCCAAATATACAATAAATACTGTAATTTTACTATGTAATTCCACAACAAAGAACCGATAGAGAGAGCTAGTATGTCGCTGGTATCACAAAAAAAGTGCACAAAGGCTGAAACCAGCGAAACAACTTCACAGGGTAATTAATAAATTATGGTCAGAGAACCACTTTCTATATAGCTCCACCTTGAGTTAACACCTCGAAAAAATGGAAACGGTCACCCAGCCTAAAAGCCTTACATACTCAACCAGACAAATAAACAGGGAACAGCACCATAATGCATTTTTCAACTGTGATTGCCATCCTCACTCCCAGCGTCATTCTCCTCTTGGTCATCATCTTCAGAGTCATCCTCATCGTTTTCCTGCCAATGAGAATTATACTTGATATGATGATATTTTGGAAGTTATAATGTCATTAATTTAAAATACACGTTAGCATGACTTGAAAACTTTAAGAATGCTATTCTTAGGTAAAATAGCAATCAGCAGGGTAACTCATCCTTTTTCTTTTGGCATCAAACATCTAAAAATGAGTTCATCTTCTTTGTTGTTTTCAGTTCATGAATATGATGATTACAACTTTTAGCATTTTGTTGTGTGTTCACAAAAAAATCTCTTGATATTGTTGAAATTATATACTTTTAGATATTGAGGGAGGAAAACAGATAAAAGAGAATGAAACACTGCGTTGATATTAACTTAGATGTATTAAAACATTTGTATATTGGATTTGATATATTCATAAAACCTGTAGTACTAACCCTTATTTATACTAATCATAATCCTAATTAATTAAGGAAACAAGTCATGATAGGATAAAGAAATATGGTAACTAATCACAAATTTACGACAGATAAAGAGAAACTAATACCAAGGATAGTCTAACATATTCTAATAAGATATAATAAAATATTTTCATATATTCTAGCAGTTATTAAAAAGGATTCACATCACATTGGTGATTTGACAATCTAAACTCTCAAGTTTCGTCTTCTAAACATCTATACTATACAAAAACAGGAACAGAAATTAAAGCATTCAGTTAAACCTCTGGAGTTCAAAATATGACTGCTGGAAGTGGGTTGTACATGCTCAACATTAAAATAGGCCTCGAATAATTGCATATTAAATTGCGTATCCATTGACTGAATTTTGGATGAATTCAGCATGGATCCAGCAATTGTCAGGTTCCATAAAACATAAAAAGCAATACTCCAATCATATTTGTCAATCACCTATACTTTTTGTAAGAAAAAATGGAACTTCAATTACCTCATCATCAGCTTCAGCATCAACATCCTCTTCATCGAGTTCCTGTTCCCGAGTCAATTTTTATGCATTAGAAACACAATGGAAAAAATAGCAAAAATAAAATGAATAAATATGTGCAATCTGAAAGTACAATAGCTATTCATAAAAGAGAAGATACAAAAAGTGAAAAGTTTAACTTACATTGTTGAAATAAGTGAGTGGATTTGGCCATAAATCATCCTTGATTAATTCTGCAACCTGCATTTAGAGTGAAATATTGCTTTAGGACTAATGTGATTATGTGAAGAAGAAGAAAAGAATATACCTAAAGAACTTCAATCTGGAAAGAATTTTATAGGACCAGAAAAAAATTATACCTCATCATGAATTTCATCCACATCATCTTTCTGCTCACAGTCACTAAACCAACTAAAGAAACTGCATTTATTGGCACAAGAAAATTAAAATACTAATCATTGGTTCCATGAACTATTTACGAAAGGAGCTTTAATAACATTGCCTTCAAATATAATTAATAATTAACTACAATTAAGATGTCCACACACAAAAGAAGTTTTATTAAAAGCTGCAGTATCTGCTTTGCCAACTTATTCTATGTCTTGCTTAAAATTACCCTGTTCAAATGTTTGGTCAGGGCATCAAGGATTTGCATGCTTTCATCCTTGTTAAGATTTCAAAACAAGACTGGAGACTTCTAACAGGTATAAAAAGATTATTCTACCGACACTTTCACAGGTCAATACTTTCCATATTCTAATCTTTTAAATAGTTATTCTTGTATAGAAAAGTATGCTACAACATAGAAAAGTTTTACAGGGAGAAGCATGTTGAAAAAATGGATACTGTATTGCAGACCATGTCTTCTGAATCAAAAGTGGGATATGGTTTATTGGTTTAGCAATCCAATTCCAAGCAGGCATCACTAACTAGGTGCCCTTTCTTGATCTGCTCATTGATCAATTCAAATGTTTTTTTTTTTTTGGCCAGCAAAAATGATCAATTCAAATGTAATGCATGAAGTTGTGATCACAGACAAATTTGTAGGTCAAGAAAACTCCAGCCTCCAGCAGTAGATTATGTTTTTCTTTTTCAAAAAGAAAAGGCTCAAGTGGCCTCTTTTACAAAACTAAAAGGTATGCATGACCATGGCTTTCTTTGTTTATAATATTAATGTGCTAAGAAATTAAAAACAAAAATTTAGGCATCAACCTGATATCAATACGAGCCCGCTTGTTCCCATTCTTGTCATGATCAAGTCCGTTGGGTAATCCCTGTGCATTTAAGAATTATGTTTCAACGTTAAAAAAAAAATAAAATAAAATAAAAAATGTAGATGCTGATAGGGGAGAAAAAGTGAATTCATAGCCTTACCTTGCCCTCTTTCCATTTTATGGGGGTAGCAGTTATCTTTGTTGTTCCTTCTTCAAGGAAGGTAAAAGTCTTTGTAAGCTTTGTATTCTCAAAATAGGGATTGGGATTGAAATTCTGAACAAGAAATAATTAAAACTGGTCATTTTGTCAGTAGAAAATTAACATCTTGTTATTCTTCAATGAATAAAGCAAGCATTGACTTCACACAGACCATAAATTTTCAGGATGATCTAAAAGTGATTTCTAAATCACTTGATTCACTTCTACAAAGAAAAGCACCACTTAAGTAAAGATAAGGGAATTTTTATTTTCGGGGAGGGTGAGAAAGAGAGCAAGGAAAACTTACAAAGGTGATTGAGTAGCCTGATTTGACATCTTTATTATCTTCAACATCAAGAGAACCCAAATACTTAAATATCTACCAAACAAAGGATGCCAGCAATGAATTAAACTTCATCAACAGGTATTATCAGAAATCAAAGGAATAAAAACATTGAATGCATGCACTTTCTCATGTAAACCTCACAAAACACCATAAGTAAATAAATAAACTGAATCTAACGAAATTTAACATAATTGCAAAACTTCAGCAAGCGTGAGGAAAGAAGCCAAACCTTTTGATCCTCTACGTTCAGAAGTTCACAAAGGGCAGGATGACTCATAAACTACACAAACAAAAAAAATATAAATCATTTTTTAATTTTTAACCATCCTAACAATAATCAAATTAATAGAAAGAAAGAAACTCACAGCAGTGAACCAGAAATCAGGAATAGATTTGACGACATCATTTCGCTTATCGTAAACTGGCTTCCTTATCTCATTGTACTTCTGCTCTACTTCGAGGACTTTATCACTCGCCTCTTCATTGATCTACAACGACATTCAAATTCAAATTCACCATCAATACACAACTTATACAATTCATACTACGCTAGGTTTACGTTAATTCGAGGAATCAATAAAATTCACGAAAGTACAGAACGGAGAATGAAAACCTAAAAAAGTGGAAAACATGAATTTCAATTGAGGTATTGAAAAATTGAGAGTTAAGCATAGAATGGTGACGTGGAACCTTGTCGAGCTCGTCTTGAACTTCTTGCAGCTTCTCGATGGAGAGGACGAGTTCGCCGTCGATGCTATCCTCCAAATTCTCGGCGACTTTCAACTTCTTCGTGTTGTCGCCAACCATCTTCACCTGAAACGCGCGTTTTGAAAAGCGAGGCACAGGAAGCCAAATGGAAAGTGTAGGGAAAAAAAAGAAAAGTAGTGTATTGTTAGGGTTTTGCGGGTTTAGGCTCGAAATTCTCGCTGACGAGTATTAATAGGGTATCTCGGACTAAGTGTACATTGAAGGGTGGTTTCGTCATTTGAAGAAGGTGACGTGGATACATAAATTGTTATTAATATTCAAGCTTATATAATTAGACAGTAGTACTTAATATTTATTCTAATTGTTTAATTTCCCTTTTTGTTAAAGGAAGATTTTTTTATTCTGATTTTATTTTATAATTCCCATTTTTGTTAAATGAAATTTCAGATTCAAATAAAATTTTAAATTTTTTCTAAAAGAAAGTTTTTTTAATGAACAAAAATGTTAAAAAATCACAAACAATTTGAAAATGCTTTTTATAAAAAGTTGTATGAAGGAATTTATACTTAAAAAAAAGGATATTTGAAAAATAAAAGTAAAAATATACTTATATATTTGATTTGACTTATTTTACATAATTTATATATTATCAACTCTTTAAAAAAAATAACACACTTAAAAATATAAATTTTTATAAAAATACATATGATTCATGTATAATTTTTAGTTTAATCTTATTTAAACTAGTTATATATATTTTTAA
>PYAF01005012.1:1167589-1193543 GCA_007407185.1 Glycine tomentella
TCTTAAATTTAAAAATATTCATAAATATAAATATCAAATATACTTTAAGTTAATTTAATTAATTTAATTTTAATACACTGATAATATAATTTTTTTACTATATCAACCAATAAAAAATCATCTCAAATATAATTTTTAAACTGATTAATAAAAAAGTTTCAATAAAGAAAATATAAAAGTCAATAAACATACGATAAATGTTATTCTCTAATCAGATGACAATATAAAAAGAAATCTATAAGTACTTAGTTATAAAAGTTAAGTACTTATTATCGTTAGTAGTACAGTATAATTAAATTCAAGTTTAATATGAATTTTATGGTATTAGCTTATCAGTTAAAAATTTTACTAAGTTCAAAACCAGCTTCTTTGTCTAAAACAAATACAATAATGATAATATTGTGAATAACTTGAGTAGAAATAACACTGGAGAAGAGTGGGCACAAATAGCAACACAACCACTTATTCTTTTAGATGTAAATTTGTCTCATACCTACATGTGTATTTGTTAAACAAGTTTCTATCCATCAATATTTGTCAAAATATACATTGTTTTTAAAAAAAGTAAAAGAAATAAAACAAAACATAAAATAAACAATTTCAAAAACATATATTAACATGGCAACTAATTTTATACATGATTAAGAGAATTTATGTAACTTTAAATTGTGAGTACTTGCGGATATGAGTACCTTATTACTGCACTATCAATAAAAAAAAAATACTTTATCCATATATACTCGTTAAACTATCTAAACCTATTTTGTAACAAATTTTATTCCCAGATACATATCAACACAACTATTTTTGTCATCTCTAAACTTAAGATTAGAAGTAAATTATTTTGGAGGAAGTGTTTGTAGTTTCAAGAATTCAATAATGTAAAATAAGTATCACTTGTTGATTTTTTTAAAATGATGAAAGGTATTTTTATGAAAAAGAGTGTATTTGACAAGTCACTCTACTTTACTAGCTTACAAACCAAAACAATCTTGATTAATATATGAAAACATCAAACCATCTTTCGTAATTTTTTTTTCTTAACAGAAAATTCAGACACCATTCCTTCAAATTAATGGCTCGTTAAGAGAGATACTCTAGTAGGCAAGGGAAAACCTGAAGTTACACTAAACCAGTCACAGTAAAACATAAATACAAATAGATAATCGTAGTTGATTGATATTTAATATCTGAACAGTGTATAAACAAAAATAGCGCTGCCTAAAACTCATAACTTTCTTTCTGAAAAAAGTAATTAGGACCATCATCTTGAAAGCAAATGAAGAACATAACAATAATCACTAAAAGCGGGATAAGGCACTTTACTTATCATAGTGCAGTAAACATTGACCATCATCTTCAATGTGCATTCCATTTCCTGAAGATACTTGCCAAACATTTTCATTTTAAGCTGTTGCCAATTGGCTTTGGTCATTTCTATCATGCTGCACTCTCCCTGTAATCTCCAAGCACAAGCCCTTGCTTATGCCTTTATGTGATTGCTTATCTTTAGTGGACTTCCTACCAAAGCCCAGGTCCACAAAAACAGGTTGAAACGTTAGAGTTGGATTTGGTTTGATACGGTTCACTTCCCTTGCATCCGGAGGACGCAATATTCTATTTTCAGACTGTAATGCTGAAGCTTCATCTTTATTTACAAGGACCTGCAAGATATAAATCAGAATCCAAAATAAAAAATAGGTACTCTGCATAATACTGCATATGAAAACTGTTAATAAGCAACAGTATGGCGAAAAAGGTGAAGGTATCTAAAACAACGGATAACACGACCTTAAAAAGATTTTTGCTGTTTTGCATGTCACATTCAAGACTTCAATTCTATAGAAACCATAACATGTAATATGTAAAATCATCAAAACAATGGAACAAGAATAATAACTTGATATACATTTCTAGATAACTGGAAATAATCACATAAGAAAAGACATTTGTTTCCAACTCTGCTCATAAGATAGTTCGTATTGCAGCAAATCCAACTAGCAACTTTAGGCAAGACCATATGGCTAAAGTACAAACCTTGCGGCCAACTAGATCAAAAGTCACAACAACTCTATTCCGTTTGGCTTTCTCAGCTTCTTCCATCTCCTCTTGTTTCTTCTTCAACAGTTCTTTCTCCTAAAGTAAGAAGACAAAATTGAAACACTCAAATGTGGCATATCTCACAAAAATAGTATCACATGTGAGCACAATTACAGGTTGTAGACAAAATAGAATACCTCCTTTGACAACCAACTGTTTCCATCAATCTCATAGTAGTCACTTTGGTCATCAATAACTGTTGTACGAGCTGCAGAGTTTCGGTCATATTCAACTAGTCTCTTTGCATAAGCTTCAGCAACAGCCTCAGACTCTGACAAGGGAGGCAAACTTTCTTCCAGACCAGCATACGAGCTGCCCTCTCTTAACACAAGTGCACCACAAAAAAGGCAAGGCCCCTCTCCTTCTTGTTCACAGACTATTTTGCCACAAGATAAGCAGTTGCTGACCAGCCTGTGACGACGTGCTTGACAGGAGCATGGTCTTCCCTGCTGGAACACAATGGATCCTTTGGCAGCCTCAGCAAGTGAGACAACTTTCCCAGCTTTCTTCTTTTTGGAATTCACTTGGTTCCCCATTTGCGATGTTTTTGATTCATTACCTACAGGTGGAGTCTGATTTTCCAGATTACTGCTACTCGCATTCTTGTTGGGTTCTGCATGATTACTGCGGCCTGCCACTTTCGGTGTTTTAAATGATTTCTTAGTTCCACTAGCAGATGTCTCGACTGAAGGTGGTTTGACATACGCATGTAATTTGGTAGTTGGAACATTTGAGTTGATGCTGGATTCTGAGTAACCTCTGCGTCGTAAATATTCTTCAATCACAGTTTTCCCTGTATCCTGACCGATTATATTCTGCAAAGGAAAGTAAAGATAAACCTAATCAGAGTTAAATCTTCCATTAAACAGAGACATAATAAGATTCCATTTACTAATATAACAGAGAATCTGCTGCAAGACCCAAAACAAAAATTCAGTCAAGCATTCTTCATTAAAATGAATGCTTTGTAAAGATATTCAAAACATCATCCTTACACTCAATTTTTATCGTTCTAAATCAAAATATAAGTGGTTAATTAATTTAATCATAATACAAGTAAATTAAACCCTAATATCCAAGATTTGCCGCTAGTGGAAAGGTCTGAGACTTTGATCACTTGCAGAATAAACTAAAATAAACAAAATAAAATCATAAATGGATTTGTAGCAATTAGAATCTAAATTCTATAAAATACAATTCGCTATGGTTAGTGAAGTGTAATTGATACCCAGTGAAATAAAAGAAAAGAAAAGAAAAGAAAAGAGGAGAAGGGTTACGTCAAGGTACTCTTTTGCATCTCGTGGCTCGGCAAGGTCACAGTAAGAGACAAGGCCTTTGATGATGTCTTGGTCCAGACCTAAACCCAAGCCAGTTTCAATCTTGAAGCACAACTCCACCAACGCCTTCTCCAGCCACTCCCCTGCGGATTCCATCTCCTCTCTCTGCCGCTACTAACCGTGTTCGCTTATTTGATAGAAGATGGGATTGTTGATCTTTATTCTTAGGTGCCGTTTTTTCTTGCAAATCTCTTGAGTTGCTCGTAATTTTTACAAAAGCTGTTTAGTTGTTATTTAATTTATATTTTAAAATAATATATTTGTGATTTATCTACAATTATGGTAGAAGTTAGTAATATATATTTGCTAAATTATGTTTTTTTTGTTGTAAAATGAGAAAATGTTGATTTTTGTTCCTATCAAATTTGTGTAAGTTTTTAGTATTTTACTATGAAAATATGTCATAGCCTGAAATTGATGTTTTCTATACAGAAAAT
The DNA here is from genome assembly GCA_007407185.1 of Glycine tomentella. NCBI lineage: Eukaryota > Viridiplantae > Streptophyta > Magnoliopsida > Fabales > Fabaceae > Glycine > Glycine tomentella. The sequence goes on from PYAF01005012.1 coordinate 1,171,464, forward strand.
AAAATCGATGATGTCCACTTAAAAGACTGAACATATATAAAACTGAGTTTTAACCGACCATAATTTCGGACTAAACCATGAGATATTTTAATTTAGAAAGAGTTAAAAAATAATTTATTAACCTTTTGTACTTTTCACATATTTGGTCTCCTTTCATCCTATTTTTTCATTGTTTCTATACTAACAAACACGTGTTTTTTTTAGCATATTTGAAAGAATATTGTCACAACACCCATCATGAAAATCTTATTACTAAACACATAAACTCTTTAACACTTTTTCTTCACATTTATGATCAAAAACTATTTTTTATTATTTTTTTAAAAAACAAGTTATATATTAATCATATAAAACAATTTTACATTTTCATTTAATTACAATTCATCATTATAATAAATTTATTAACTTTATAATAATTATCTTAAAAATAATTTTAAATTATCAATGTATAAACCTTAAACTTTCATTTTTAATAAAGATGAAGAATGTTGTGAAAGTGATATTACAATAAATAAAACCGAAATGTTGCTTTAATCCCAATTACCAAATCTAGCTAATACCCACTTTGGAGAACGTACTAGACAATTAGAATTCAACTTTAGTTAGGCGCTTGAACTTTGTAAGCTAACAACTTCTATAAATAAGCAACCAACTTGGGGTAACTGTTCTCAAAGTGATTTAACAATAAGTAAATCAAGTAAATCAGGATGTCATTTTTATCCAAACTACCGAGCAGTGAAAGCCTGTATTAGGAAAACCTTGTTGCTTAGAGCTTGAGCCGAAGTTGGCTTCCTGGTAAAAATAACAAGACTCATGCGATATGCGTTGTCCAACAACAGGAAAAGTGTGATGCAAGTAATGACATTTGGGACACTTTGATAGCTAGATAAGTTATTTGCCCGCCTCCACACATGATATAAAAGACACAAAAATTATGGTATGTGACTAATTCTAATTCATTCCTATCACTCAACCTAAGAATCTTACCAATTTGAGCGTCAGAGTCATTGCAAACATCACAATGCCTTTGTTGAATTTGTTTGAGTCACTATTGATTGCCATTGGAACTCGCATTCGTGGACTGTATTCAGATTTCCTTGAATCAAACCTTTGAACCAGATCTCCATTTCTTGAATCGTACAAAGAAAAAATCTTATAAAATTTATTCGCGTTGTAAAATTAGTCTAAACATGTACTTAAACTATATTTGTATTTTCATAGAAAGCTTGATTAGGCGAATTCAGACGAAGAGAATGATGTTACAAAATGACATTAACTTCCATTTTTATTTCAACCATAACTTGCATTATTTCTATTTACATTGTCTGGAACTTATAACATTTACATTTTATTATATATATTTACAAGAGAAAGCTTATATCATACCATTGATCAACTCACTAACATTATAGGGACTAGGCTAAGAAGTACACACCTCGCTAAAAATATGAGCAACCACATTCATACGTTCTTTTTCATATTAAAAAAATTAGTTGTAAAAATAGAAAAGACATAAACTACAAAGGTATTTTTTGTTGTTGTAATATATAGATATTTGATTAAAAGAATATTTATATTTAAACTTCTAAGAAATAAGGATTAAGAATATTCTTACATGAAATGCCATAACTAGTGTTTACCTAAGAAAAAAAAGAGTATTCTCATATTATTTAATTATTTTAGTGAAAATCTTCATTGTATGTAGTTCACAATTTTTTTCCTAAAAATATCCTTATATCATTAATCATTCTATCACCTTTTAGTTTTTTCTTTTTCACTTCAATTTCCTTCCTTCCCATCTCATTCTTCATGCTTCATTTCCTGGGCAAGCAAAGTGTTGGTTTCCATGAATTCAAACGTATCATAAACGTTTCTTCGCCTACCAGTTTCAGAAGAGTTAAAATCATGAAAGCGATTCCTGACTGAAAGATAATCAAATTCATTCAGTTGATTTGATTTCATTAGGACCGAATGTACTAATCAAATTTCTTCTTTCTCTGCAAATTTTGCAATGAGTCGTACGTTGCTTCCAAAGCACGTTGCTGCGGTGGTGAAGATCCAAACGGACCCTCTGAAAGCGCTCGAGATGTTCAACTCGGCGAAAAGCGAGGACGGCTTCAAGCACACGGCATCGACGTACAAATGCATAGTCCAGAAGCTCGGCCACCACGGCGAGTTCGAGGAGATGGAGAAGCTGCTTTCGGAGATGAGAGAGAACGTCAACAACGCGCTTCTGGAAGGCGCGTACATCGAAGCCATGAAAAACTACGGCAGAAAAGGGAAGGTTCAGGAAGCAGTGGACACGTTCGAACGCATGGATTTCTACAACTGCGAACCCTCTGTTCACTCTCACAACGCCATCATGAACATTCTCGTCGAGTTCGGGTTCCATAATCAAGCACACAAAGTGTACATGAGAATGAGGGACAGAGGGGTGCAATCTGATGTATACACCTACACCGTAAGGATCAAGTCCTTCTGTAAAACCGCGAGGCCTTATGCTGCTCTCAGACTCCTTCGCAACATGCCCGAACTCGGGTGTGATTCCAATGCTGTGGCCTATTGCACTGTGGTTGCTGGGCTGTACGACTCCGGTGAGCATGATCGTGCACGCGAGCTGTTCGATGAAATGCTCGCGCAGTGTTTGTGTCCCGATGTTGTCGCGTTTAATAAGCTCGTGCACGTGCTTTGCAAAAAGGGTCTTGTTTTCGAGAGTGAGAGGCTTCTCGGCAAGGTTTTGAAGAGGGGGGTTTGTCCGAATTTGTTTACCTTTAATATCTTCGTTCAAGGGCTTTGTAGGGAGGGTGCTCTTGATAGGGCTGTTAGGTTGTTGGCTAGTGTGTCGAGGGAGGGACTGAGTCTTGATGTTGTCACGTATAATATACTGATATGTGGGCTGTGTAGGAACTTGCGAGTTGTGGAGGCTGAGGAGTACTTGCGGAAAATGGTGAATGGTGGATTTGAGCCAGATGATTTTACCTACAATAGTATTATTGATGGATACTGCAAGAAGGGGATGGTACAAGATGCAAATAGGGTGCTGAAGGATGCAGTTTTTAAGGGTTTTAAGCCTGATGAGTTTACTTATTGTTCCTTAATTAACGGGTTTTGTAAGGATGGTGACCCTGATCGAGCAATGGCGGTCTTTAAGGATGGACTGGGAAAAGGTTTGAGGCCAAGCATTGTTCTTTATAATACCTTGATTAAAGGGTTGTCTCAGCAAGGTCTTATTTTGCCAGCTTTGCAATTGATGAATGAGATGGCAGAAAATGGTTGTCCACCCAATATATGGACTTATAATTTAGTTATAAATGGCTTGTGCAAGATGGGTTGTGTTTCTGATGCTAGTCATCTTGTAGATGATGCTATTGCCAAAGGGTGTCTACCGGACATATTTACCTATAATACTTTGATTGATGGCTATTGTAAACAGTTGAAGTTAGACAGTGCAACTGAGATAGTAAACAGAATGTGGAGTCAGGGCATGACTCCTGATGTTATCACATACAACACTTTGTTGAATGGGCTCTGCAAGGCTGGAAAGTCTGAAGAAGTAATGGAGATTTTCAGGGCAATGGAGGAGAAAGGATGCACTCCAAACATAATTACATACAACATTATTGTAGACAGCCTTTGCAAAGCTAAGAAAGTAAATGAAGCTGTAGATTTGCTTGGGGAAATGAAAAGCAAGGGTTTGAAACCTGATGTTGTTAGTTTTGGCACATTGTTCACTGGGTTCTGTAAGATTGGGGATATTGATGGTGCATACCAGTTATTTAGAAGGATGGAAAAACAATACGATGTCTGTCATACAACAGCAACATACAACATCATAGTCAGTGCATTTTCTGAACAGCTCAACATGAATATGGCCATGAAGCTCTTTTCTGTGATGAAGGACAGTGGCTGTGACCCAGACAACTATACTTATCGGGTTGTGATAGATGGCTTTTGCAAAATGGGAAATATTACTCAAGGATACAAATTTCTTTTGGAAAATATGGAAAAGAGGTTTATACCATCACTGACAACATTTGGACGGGTTTTAAATTGTCTTTGTGTAAAGGACAAGGTTCATGAAGCAGTTGGTATCATCCACCTTATGTTACAAAAGGGTATCGTGCCAGAGACTGTAAATACAATTTTTGAAGCCGATAAAAAGGTTGTAGCAGCGCCTAAGATTCTTGTAGAAGATTTGTTGAAAAAAGGCCATATAGCTTATTACACTTATGAACTACTATATGATGGTATTAGAGATAAAAGGATACTTAAAAAAAAACTCCCAACTGTGAATTCTCTTCATCGAGGGGCCAGTTCGTCCGCTTTTGATTAGAAGATAATGTCTTTGGAAAGTGATCATTCATGACCCTCTGCTCAGTTCTAACTTCCAAAGATGTTTGAAGGTTCCAGTAGATACCTATTATATGATGCTGACTTTCATGGCTTTTCTCCCAGATTGCACGCCATGCTCAGAAATTTTGGTGCAGGTTTTCTTCTGCCATCTATAATGTTGCTTCTTCATTAATAGCGGATAGAATGTTGTATTGATATTCACATTTTATGACAGAACACTGGTTGATTTCAGACTGGCAGTCTATCCTATGCATACAACCTTTACACCACTTGATGGATTGAAATGTCAAATGCTATTTAATGTTTTCTTCCTAGACCTAATTTCCTTTCTTTTCAGTTGAGTAACTTCTTAAACAGGAAAACATTAAGCAATATTTCGGCATTTAGAATTCATTATCAACCATTTCTATATGATTCTTTCAATGCCACCATTTATTATTTATTATTAATATATAAAAGTTCTACGATTACATAGAGATAATTAAGATATTGAGACTTGTAGGGAAGAGAAACACTTGGAGCATTTGGAGCCTGTTTCTACTAGAATGAGGATAATTCTACACAACTGGTTTTGTGCCATGTAATGAAATGTTTTAAATTGTTACCAAATTTTGTATTTGAAATGTGATGACTCAGATGCTATCTGTCTCCAAAATGTAGCTGCATTTTTGTTTTCTCCGTGCTAGCTAGTGTAGGTATGTCAATGGGGTGCTCGAGTTCTTTGAACTGCAGTATGCTATTTTTCTTCATGTGAATGTCAATAATGATGGGACCATTTTTGTAAAAATAACACAAATAATATCAATTTCAGGACAAAGTATGCAAGTTGCAATGCTTACCTACCACACTCGAGTCTTCTTGCCAGATTTTACTTTCACAATGGTACATTTGAAGAATGAGGAATAATGATGCTCACCTGCATACTCAAGTCCTCGATAAACAAGAAAGAAAGATAGCTGCTAATCTGTAGCATGAAAATTATAGTCCAAGTTGTACTTGTATATCTAAAGGTAAGCTCCTTTCTACTTTTGACTGAGATGTACTGTGTGTAGTCAATGATGGTGGAATTTTAGGTATGGAAGCATAACTGTTAAGCAGATTTTTTTTTTTATAAAAAAAGCATAACTTAATGTCCTCATGTTCTTTGTTCATTTTTATATTGTAGGTTACCTCCCCTGTCACACATGATCCCAAAAACTGTTTCTTCAGGGAAATCAGACAAAAGAACCCATATACAGGATTTGCATCATCTTGATGTCAGAACATACTACTTTCAGATTGTTATGAATGTTCTGCTTATTCAGTGTGGAGTAATTTAAGTATGGGTAATGAAGTGCCATACATTTGTCAGGAAGAAAGATTCATATAATCATATGCCCAATGTCTCAAAATTGACCTTCCCGAGTTTTTAGCTTCCAGCCTAACATTTATTTCCCCTTATGAGGGGCTAATAATTTTAAAAAGAGAATGAGTCCCTACTGAAGTATAGTGCCCTTCGCTGAGACCTATCTGCTATGATTTATGAAGCAGAATAATTTTATTTCCATCGTTGAAGAATATCCCGTGTACTATATTGTGAAACAAGAAAGCTAAAGAGGAATAGAATTATCATGCAGAGATGATATACTCTGATAAGAACATTGCTAATTTTCATTATTCACCACTGGACTCCTTTTTGTTTACCAAATGAGAGAGTAAAGTTGGATGCATTGCAGGGCATACCATCTCTTTTGCAGTTATGTTGACAAATCATGCGAACAATTGTGAACAGAATATTTTTATGAATCAAATTTAAGGAGAGGAGATATGACGTCTTAATCTAAGGCGGGGAGTTGAAAGAGAACGTATTTACATTTGCCTCACTTGAAGTGAGTGGAAGCTAGAACATATGACTTGTTAAATCAACTCCTTGGTTTAAAATTAAAATATAAAAACTTTCATTGGCATAAAAAAAAATTCTATTTTCATTTTGTTTATTTTATAACAAGTCAATAGACACAATTCACTAAAATCTGCATCTGACGATATCATTTATTTCATTTATTTATGTATGTGCTTAATATGCATGAGCAAAAGTGATTAAAAAGGAAAACTATTGGTACTCAGGCTATGTTTTGATCCGTTTGGAAGGGAATGGAAGAAGCATGGGTTTCACTGCTGAGCAAGTGCAGCAGCCTGAAACCCACGAAGCAAATCCACGCCCAAATCTGCAAAACCGGTCTTGACACAGACCCTTTGTTCTTCGGCAAGCTCCTTCTCCACTGCGGCATCACCATCTCCGACGCTCTCCACTACGCTCTCCGTCTCTTCCACCACTTCCCCAATCCCGACACCTTCATGCACAACACCCTCATTCGCTCCCTCTCCCTCTCCCAAACCCCTCTTTCCTCACTCCACCCCTTCATCCAACTCCGCCGCCAACCCACCCTCTCCCCTGACAGTTTCACCTTCGCCTTCGCCCTCAAAGCGGTCGCCAACTCCCGCCACCTCAGACCCGGTATTCAGCTGCATTCCCAAGCCTTCCGCCACGGCTTCGATGCCCATATCTTTGTCGGGACAACGTTGATCAGCATGTATGCAGAATGTGGGGACTCCGGTTCTGCGCGACGGGTGTTCGATGAAATGTCTGAACCAAATGTGGTCACGTGGAATGCTGTTCTTACCGCGGCTTTCAGGTGTGACGACGTGGAAGGCGCGCAGGATGTGTTTGGGCGCATGCCCGTTCGGAATTTGACCTCGTGGAATGGCATGCTTGCTGGTTATGCCAAGGCAGGTGAGCTTGGATTGGCAAGGAGAGTTTTTTATGAAATGCCTCTGAGAGATGAGGTTTCTTGGAGCACTATGATTGTTGGGTTTGCTCATAATGGTTGTTTTGACGAGGCTTTTGGGTTTTTCAGGGAGTTGCTGCGCGAGGGAATTCGGACAAATGAGGTGAGCCTCACTGGGGTGCTGTCTGCTTGTGCACAGGCTGGGGCATTTGAGTTTGGGAAGATTTTACATGGGTTTGTGGAGAAAGCTGGGTTTCTTTATGTTGGTTCTGTGAATAATGCTCTCATAGATACCTACTCCAAGTGTGGGAATGTGGCTATGGCTAGGTTGGTCTTTCAGAATATGCCAGTGGCGAGAAGCATTGTGTCTTGGACATCAATTATAGCGGGACTTGCAATGCATGGTTGTGGAGAAGAGGCAATACAGCTTTTTCATGAGATGGAAGAGTATGGAGTTAGGCCTGATGGTATTACTTTTATATCGCTACTGTATGCTTGTAGCCATAGTGGCTTGGTTGAGGAAGGGAGTGGCTTATTTTCTAAGATGAAGAATTTGTATGGTATTGAACCTGCCATTGAGCATTATGGTTGCATGGTTGATCTGTATGGTCGAGCTGCTAGGTTGCAGAAGGCCTATGCGTTTATATGTGAAATGCCAGTTTCTCCTAATGCAATCATTTGGAGGACTCTCCTTGGGGCTTGTAGCATTCATGGTAATATTGAAATGGCAGAGCTTGTGAAAGCAAGGCTTGCTGAAATGGATCCAGACAACTCTGGTGATCATGTACTGCTCTCAAATGTTTATGCCGTTGCAGGGAAATGGAAGGATGTTGCCAGCATAAGAAGAACGATGACTGAACATAGCATGAAAAAAACTCCTGGTTGGAGCATGATTGAAATTGACAAGGTCATTTATGGTTTTATTGCTGGTGAAAAACCTAATGAGGTTACGGAGGAGGCTCATGAAAAACTGAGGGAAATAATGTTGAGACTCAGAACAGAAGCAGGTTATGCACCACAGCTAAGGAGTGTCCTGCATGATATTGAAGAGGAAGAAAAAGAAGATTCAGTTTCTAAGCACAGTGAGAAGCTTGCTGCTGCTTTTGGAATAGCAAAACTTCCCAAGGGAAGGATTTTAAGAATTGTCAAGAACCTGAGGGTTTGTGGGGACTGCCATACCGTGATGAAGCTGATTTCTAAAGTTTATCAAGTAGAAATCATTGTGAGAGATAGAAGCCGCTTCCACTCGTTCAAAGATGGATTTTGTTCTTGCAGAGATTACTGGTGACAGAGTGGATTGATGAAGTAGTTTATCTAGACTTGACTGCCTTAGTTTATAAGGAAAATACACAATTGTTTCCTGATTTTCACGAAATTGGCTTATTAGCTCAATACTAACGACATCACAGCAATTTAACATACATAATGTGCGATGCATGATGGTCTAATAAAATGGCTACTAGAGAGGCATTTAGTTGTCCTGTCAAGTGATTTTTCTGCCATTAATGGAGAAGTATGGTGAAATGGTAATGCTCATTAAATGATAAGAAATATAGCCAATAACTATTGGTCTTTCTATCATCATTCCTCTAGAGTACATGGCACCATTTGGAGGACAAAAAGAGAAAATGATGCCGACAAAGTCAAACAAACTAGAGAGGACCAACACTTTATTAACGTATTCAAAATGCAATAATTATGATCACAACAAAAATAATTGTCAAAACACATCTTGACCCTCTGTGTTAATGATTCTTGGGGACAAAGAAACATGGACTGTTTCAATTAGTTGATGGATGAACTGCTTAAGGCCTCCCAAATATCCTTTGATTCTTCATGGTGTTGATGATCACCATAATGATCCCTTGCTCCTTGTTCCAGTGCACCCGCCTCTAAACCAAGGTTTGATTGAATCAACAACATGGACACCCACATGCCATTGGAATTGGAGTTCAGTGGTAAATTGTTGCCTATAGGGACATTGTGGAGGACAATGCCCTTGGTCCATTATCACTGGCTTCTCTTGCAGAAGTAGTTGGTCAGGAAGAGGTTGCAGTTGTTGTAGTAGCAGCTGCGAAATGAACTGGTATATGATTGTAGAGGCGGCTCCTAGTTGTGGTATGAACATGTTCAATGAGAAGATGATGGAAAAATTCTAACGGTTTAGTGAACATAGTTCCATGGCATCCATGGTGCATCAAATGCTAGTAGACAATGCAATTAAGAGTGTTCCTCTCCATTTATATAAATTTGGTGAACTTTTTACTGTCTATACCGATTATCTTTTTTACCTTTTTGGTTGACGCCTATAGTTAAATTGACATTTATTCACTTAATGATCAGGTTTGATTCTTAGTTCTGTGTAGAGAAAATCTTTTGTTAAAAAAAGAAAAACCTACTTTGATAATCTTTACTCTTAAAAAGAAATTAGTCTATTGTTATTAGTTAGAAAATATCCTTTTTTTTAAAAGGAGTTAGAAAATATCCTTCATGTTCATAAAAATAAAGCCTTCCACTAATGAATATCTTCTTTCTCTTCCTAAAAACTCAAGGAAATGATAGCTGAAAAAAAAGGCAAGGCAGAGCTATTATATATCATTATTCATTACTGCATTACATCAAATAGTAAGTTATGGCTACATCCTTTTTATTATACAATAAACCAAGATGCAAGACAGAGCCACTATGCTAGATTTAAGAATCTACCCTCCTTTTGCTTCATAATTTCCATTCTTTTTACTCAGAACACTTTACTGTACATTGAAGTTATATGCTGGGACATGATGCAGAGATAAGAGGGCAGGCATAATTAAGATGAGCATGACATTTATTCAGCATCCTTTTCTATCTAATTTTTCTTACTACTTCCTGAATCCAAATATAGTGCAGGTGAGTAGGTGACAAATGGACTAGCATAGAATTAAAATGCAAGTATAATAAATCAAATCAACAAAGAAAGCTATGAGATCAAAATATTTATGTATGTATGAGAATTAATAACTTATTTAAACCTTAAAAAATAATAATGATGAAGTTTAGGTAAATAATTCAAATAAGCATTCGGAAAAAAATAAATAAAAGAGCTTATATGAAATTAAACTTATTTTGATTAAAGTAGCATATGATCTCCATATGGTACTTTTAGCGCAGTTTAACGAGTTTCGCGACTAACTTATAAAATAACTCGTATATTTAATTATGCTTTTATCCAAATATATTCTTATTAATAAAAGTTTTTCACAAATGAGTTTATTTATAAGTTTTCTTGAGAAATTTATTAAAATAAGTTAAAAATATATTTTATTAAAATAAGTTAAAAATTATCCGAATACACTCTTTAAATGCCTCTTATAAGAGCTGTAAAAAAAAAAAGCTGTAAAAAAATGCCTCTTATAAGTGCATTATAGAAGCTTTATGGGCTAAGTTATATTTTTTAAAAGAAAAATAGAAGTAGGACATTTTTAAATATATTTTAGAATTATTTGAAAGTTTAATTTTTTTATTTATTTTTTATCATCAATGATTTATAATAAATTATTTTAAAAAACAATTAAATAGTAAGCTAATAGTACAAATATTTTACAGAATATGTGTTGATTTTCTGTTCCAAAAAAACATGAACGATCGATGAGATATTTCGAAATACAGTGTTGGACACCCAGTTAGCAATTAGCATAGCTGTGACTGTGATTTTACCAACCCCGACCAAAAATCTCATAAATTTCGCGGTCAGCATTTTCTGCTACGGTTTTGCATTCCTAACCTTGAACTTAAGGTCTCATTGTTGAATTTTTCATTTTCAGCTTTCACCACAACCCTTTGAATCTCTGCATCCTCTAATGGCTCTCTTCGCAACATTTATACCCCCTTCATCCCCAAAATTGAACCTTTACTCCAAAATTCGAAGACCCTTTTACCCTCACGCTGTCAGATTCCCTAACCCCCTAAAGATTCGGGCTTCAACTACTCTGGATTATTCCAACGTCTCTACGAACGACAAATCCCCCCCTTTGAAGGTGAGAGTAACTAGCCCCTCTAACTTTTAATGGCTTGTGTTCTCCAAATTATTTTCTTTGTTTCCTTAAATTGTTGTACTAAATTCATGGATATGTGGAAGGTTATTCATTGGACATGTGGACTAAGTGGAATGATTGTGGCAAGTGTTACTTGTTAGTTTTTGTTAGTGGGGATTCGAACTCTCGACCTCCCCCCTCCCCTTTTACCTTCCACTAAGCCAACCTTATATCTCCTTTGTATTGGTTGGTTGTTATTCTTTATTTTCTCTCATCAATTTAACACTGATCAATTTAACACCCCCTTTCTCACTTTTAAAGGATAAATCAAGAAACCTGACTGATAGGTAAAACTTTGAATGTTTTTTAGGTTTAGTGTTTTGCTAGGATTTAAGAAAGAAGACTACAGTTTATCAGAAATTCAGATGTCCATTATGTTGTTGATTAATGTAATAAACATTCTATTGGTTTTAATTCGTTGGCTTATAAAAGCAGTTGTCCTTTCATTTGATTATTAACAGTTGAAATTTTGACGTGTGTTTAATTGTGAGAGAAAATTTTGCAGACTTGTGTTTGAATTTGTAACCATTTCTTGCCTCACACCTAATGGTTTTTTATTTGCCCATCAGACTAGCAATTGGCAATGGAAATTCAAGGACAACCTTATAAACATTTATTATGAGGAGCATGTAAAGGAGAGTCCGGAGCCTTCCCAAAATATCTTGATGATGCCAACCATTTCTGATGTTAGCACTGTCGAGGAATGGAGACTAGTGGCTGGAGACATTGCTCAACGTAATGGCAACACCAATTGGCGGGCAACTATTGTTGATTGGCCTGGCCTGGGTTATTCTGATCGGCCAAAGATGGATTACAATGCCGATGTCTTAGAAAAGTTTCTGGTTGATTTCATCAATTCACCCAATGGTCCAATGAAACAACCAGGTACTGGTGGGGGGGCATTCTATTTTGTAATAATTTTCACTTAACAGTTAACATTAGATTAATCTGTATAGTTTTGAACTATATTTCTTTTAACATCATTGTATATCATTGTAGATTCGTAGTATAGTTAGGTTTCACTTAATAATTATTATCCATTTATCCATATCTTTTTAAGAATATTTGCTTATAATTAATTTCATAATTTACTTATTTTGGACAGTTTCAATTTGTTTACCTCTATATCTATTTATGCATGATTTTTTAGTTAAGAAGTTTAGAGGCTAAAATCCAATTGTCAACTTTACTGCATTGGATTATGTGTTTGAGAAATTTTGCTCAGCTATTCTTTTATTTTTCCTTTTGAAGATATAATTTCTTACCTACTTACCAGGCTTCAAAGCTTTTAGTTTCGTTATTCCCCTTTAATGTTGGTTATGAGAAATCAACTTTCAGTGCAATAGATTATGCGTTTGAGAAAATTTGCTAAGTTATTCTTTTATGTTGTTTTTTAAATATAGAATTCTTACCTGCTTGCCAGGCTTCTAAGGCTTTTGGTTTTGCTCTTCTTCGTGTTCTAGTTTTTTTGATTGGTGGTGATGGGTATGAAAGATCTCTAGAGAGTATTTGTTTATTTCATTCAAGCTGGCTCTAGGAAAATGAGAAGGTCTTTACACACTAGAGCTAGGGGTTGTTTTATCCATTAAGGAGATATTTTCATGTTACTATGTCTTTTAATGTTGTTTTATCTATCACGATACATTATGAATTGTGGGGGCCAAATATGTCTTTTGTTTCATTGTCTTCTGTTTGAGTGATCTTTTCTGGGATGCATATTTGTTTACACAGCTAGTTGAATATGTGCTCTCTTTGTATTGATTACTGTTTATGACTAATATAATTCATATTAAACTAGAAAATGATTTGATAATTTTTGGGGGAGGACATGCTGCATCTATAGTAGCCCGTGCCGCAAAAAAGGGTCTGGTGAAGGCCAAAGCTATAGCTGCTGTTGCACCAACTTGGGCTGGTCCACTCCCTATTGTGTTTGGTCGAGACTCTAACATGGAAACAAGGTACTTTAATGCTCTCTTTTTAAGTGTACATACTTTTCCTTGCCAAACACCGTAAGTCCATAGCATTGCTTTCTAGTTTCTACTGAAAGGAAAATAAATTTAAGCCAGTTAGCCTAAACATTTCTATATTGAAATTTAAAATAGTTAACTTCAGGGTAAAAGAATTTCATGATAAATGTTGAGGCAGTAAAAGGATACAGTGCTGGTTTTATTATATCTGTCTCTATCAAATTTGGATTCATGAACCGTCAAGCTCATATTTGAATCCTGAATTGTAAGATTCATTGATAAAATGAAAAATAGCTTGAAATGTATCTTGTAAATATTTTATGGTGCTCAATGTAATAATGCTAAACTGAATTGAGAAAACAATTTATATAGTAACACCTAGTCTCAAGCAAAATTTTAAGTCATAAGTCTCAACCAAGTCTCGCTATCAACTTAGATAGAACTTAATAAACAAAAAACCCCATGACACAGAAGTACCCAAGCAAACTCACAAGTTGTAATTCTTTGTATGCTCCTACTAAATGGTACTGGTAGTTCATTGCAAGAACTCTGCACGACATTGTTTATAGATGACATCAACAACAAAAGCCTTATCTCATTGGGATAGACATCAACATCAATAGCTCCTTTAACCCAAGTTAATTGGGGTCGGTGGTAGATGAATCCAATGATAGATCAGAAAAAAGACAAAGAAAGAGAAAGGGAGATGGGAAGAAAAAAGGGAAAATAAGACAAAAGAAAGGAAAAATAAGCTAAAATAAAAGAAGAGTGAAAGGAGGAGGGGAGGAATGAAGAGGAAAAGAACTATAAAAAAAGGGAACGACTGGAACATAGACATACTAATGGGTTTAACCCTCCATTAAGCTTTATAGCTTTTCTCTACTCCATCCTAAGCACACTGTAACACCCCGTGTGCACCCGGTGTATTAACATGATACCATATCAGAGAAACGCAGCATGCATGGAAAATGGACAGTAAAGGAAGCATAATTCATTATAATATACATAACTGTTATACATATATGGTGAATTACTGTCATATACAAGCCAATTTCCTCAAAACTATACAAATGACCCCTCAGGGTATCAAAATACAGTCAAAATAATCAAAATGGGAGCCAACAAGCTCCAGTCATCTAATCCTAGGGTGTCTTCTAACTATCCCAGTGCAGGCCTCTTGCCTTGGGATCTCTCAAGGACTTCAGACTCTGTTCCTGCAACATAAGCCCCAAATAGGGGTGAGATAAACATCCCAGTAAACTCAGGGTTCTTAGAGGTTTCCCTCTTCCTGGTTTACTTCCCAGCATATAAACACAGATATAAATGTATACATGGACAACCTAGCATAATCAAATCATGAAATACAAATCTCAACACAGCATAAGAAAGAGGCGTCCACAATGCCTGAAAGGCATTATCCGTCTCTGTTGGTACATACAATCAAAGCTCATTTCATCTATGCCTGACTAGGATCATCCACCTACTCGTGGGTACATCTAATCAGGACTTGCCGCCCAATACCTGAATAGGCTCATCCACCTACTCGTGGGTACATCTAATCAGGATTTACATGGACGCCTATGGACTGCCCTGTGGGAGATCATCCACCTACTCGTGGGTACGTTCCTGAAGGGTCCATAGTTCCTCAGTCTACTGGCCAGCAGATTACAACCATTCACATTACAGTCAATACATACAACATCATCATCAGAATCCATTGATCATACATTATCTCATTGTAACAATATAATCACATACCCTTCATCAGGGCTTAGCTAATACACGGTTGCCAGCAATATCTAACCATTTCAAACATATCCAATATCATAACAATCATCAGACATCTGGCATATCATTCCATATCATAATAACATAAGGCATAAGCATACAACTATATCAATAAGCACCCAAGATGGGTGGAGCAAACACAAGTAGGAGAAACAATCTCCAAGAACACTGAGCTTACCTGGTCGTAGTTCAGAAACAGCTCCCCTAGTATCTGGGTGATCTCTAGCAGCACTCTGCACTTCACGCCCTACAATAGGCATGAATCAAATCATCAGGAACGGTATTCAACCGTGTATATGGAAGGAAACACCCTTCCAGTTATAACCAATTCAAAGTCATCTAGCTTAAGGTTTTATCTTAGCCCAGCTTCTACTAGGTCATACATTGACCTTCAATGGTCTGCCTCAGCCTCACCAAGGCCTCAGAGTTCCTTTAGAGCTCTGTACAGCTCAATTCAAAACTATTCTAGAGTTAAGAACTCACATTGGCTCAACTCAGCCAAAACATATAAATAATCACGTTTTCACTGATTATTTGGCCTTATGAATAACTTTTGTAAAGGTACTTTAGGTAATTCAGGCCATAATGTTGCTCATTCACACACCATTTTCCCTTCCCAGAGCCAAACTCAAACTTCATCACAATTTCAGTTTCAACATGCCATAT
This sequence comes from Glycine tomentella, assembly GCA_007407185.1. Taxonomy (NCBI): domain Eukaryota; kingdom Viridiplantae; phylum Streptophyta; class Magnoliopsida; order Fabales; family Fabaceae; genus Glycine; species Glycine tomentella. The sequence continues at coordinate 1,187,079 of PYAF01005012.1, forward strand.
GGCTCAGAACAACCTCTTGACTACATCTCTCTAAAGAACCTAAGCCTAATTCCAGCCCTATCAATACTTGGTTACTATTCACCCAATCTCCCATTCCAAGAATTAAACGGTTAGGGCGTGAGTTTCTTACCTTAATTCAATCAAGGAAAGCTGGAGAAGTCTTTCTCCTAGCTCTGGCGTCCTTGTACCAGCTCCTTTTTCCTCTCCAACACTCGGCTCTCTCTTGACACTCAAAGAATGGGATTCTTCTCACAATTCTCACAACCAAGGCTGGATTTTGGCTTTCAACTGGTTCCAATCAGGTTTAAAGGTGATTAGGAGGTGTTTTAATGGCTTATAATGGAGATATGAAGCTCCTAAGGTGCCCTAATGGCTGCCTGGGCTCAAGGAGGAAGAGAAACAGTGGTTTCTCCAGAAAATTCGCGAAATCCCTTTATATAGGGGCCTGACCGATATTTCCGCGCTCTTGGCGTCACTTTGGCGCTCTTAGCGCCACTTTCCAGTGTTTGGCGCTCTTGACGCCACCTTTCAGTGCACCTGGCGCCCTTGGCGCCACTTTGGCACTCCCGGCGCCAGTTCCCAGCATCTGTGGCGCTCTTGGCGCCAACTTCCAGCACTTGTGGCGCCAACTTCTAGCACCTCTGGCGCTCTTGGTGCCAGACTCTGTCGCGAAAAATCCGTTACTAAATCCGTCGCTAATCCGTTGCTAATTCCGTCACTAAGGCTTTTGCGACAGAATTTTATAAATTTAAAGTTTTTATTTCTTTTACTCCTTCTTATACAAAACCTAGGTTATTATACACACCGTCCGCCTTATCTCATTGGGATAGACATCCAACTGTAATTATGTTTGGTTGTAATTTGTTGTCCAGAACAGTACAATGTTCTTCCCCTTTTTGCCTTAGGAGACACATGAAGTGACTGCACGAAGCAAATATTTCATAACAATGGAAACAAAACAATGATATAACCAAATAAGGTTATACAGAGTGACTGTGAAGCTGTATTAGAAAAATAAAAAGTTGAGTAATGGAACAGCCTAACAAGTTTCATAGAGTGAAGGAGTGAGAAACTGTGTTAGAAGAATGAAACCAGAGCAATGGAATAATCAAATAGGGTGTGCTCCATAGTGTTCCAATTGTTCTTTTTATTTGGCAATTTAAAGCTTATATGATTTTTGAATTTTGTTTTTGATGAGAATTGGTTAAACAAAGCAGCAGCAACAAGACAACCAATAATAATAAATTGTAGACTCGTATGATTCATATTGGTGATATGAAATCACACCGATACATGCATGTATTGCATGATTCAAAGTCATTTGTGATTCATCACATGATATGAATTTTTAGGTTTCTGAACCTTGTGGATTTTTGTGATTCAAATTGTAAATTCTGTGACTCTTAACAACTATGGTGTATATATCTCCTTGCTCTTGGTAACAGTGTAATATACCGTGCCTCTTAAAAGATCTTCCTATTTTTCCCTCCATCAATTTTCGTTTATTTCCCATAATATTATTTTCATTGATATATATTCAAATAGCCATGTATGTGACGATCACCTTACCTTGTTTCACAACATAAATAACTGACATTTTTTCTCCCTTTCTCGTAAACCTGACAGATATGGTCTTCTAAGAGGCACATTAAAGGCCCCTGCAGTTGGCTGGATGATGTATAACATGCTTGTTAGCAACGAGAATGCAATCCAATCACAGTACAAATCCCATGTATATGCCAACCCTGACAATGTGACTCCAGGAATTGTGGAAAGCAGATATGCATTGACCAAACGAAAAGGAGCACGTTACTTGCCTGCTGCATTCCTGACCGGTCAATTAGATCCTGTAACATCTCGCGAGGAGTTCCTTGAACTCTTCGCAGCTTTGGAGGGAAAGACACCAGTGCTGGTTGTATCAACCAAAGGATCTCCCAAGAGGTCTAAGGCTGAGATGGAAGCTCTCAAGGGAGCCAAAGGGGTGACCAAGTTTGTGGAAGTGCCAGGTGCTCTTCTTCCCCAAGAGGAGTATCCTGCTTTGGTGGCAGAAGAGCTTTATCAGTTCTTGCAAGAATATTTTGGCACTGTTGCTTAGAATTGACATTTTCTTTCGGTAATTTATCATCTATCAAACGGGGAGTGTCAATCTCATTGATGTTCTGCAGCTTTCCCTTCAGTATGTTGGTGCAGCTTTTGGAGGGCACAAATACTAATTGATGGAAAAAGTTTTTCCAAGGGTGTATACATGTTTATGTAGTGTGATTTTATCCGATTATTATTGCTTATAGAACCCCTCGTGTATATGAGGCTTACAGTTATCATGTCCGATTGGGCTGATGACGTGAACATAACTTCTCAGCTGAAAGATATTAAAAATTGAAGTTCCCTTTGATTCGAACAAAATGTTTTTCATCCCTAATATAGGCTAAGTCATAAGCTCCTATCGGATAGCCTAACCAAGATGCTTGACATATTACCACCCGATGACATATGAGTGATCCTGTATCCATGACAGCATAGGTTACTAATGAGTCATGTCTGAATTGCACGTTGAAAACATAGGGTCTATGTATAAGCCACGTTTTATATAGAAAAAGAAAGAGAAAGAAAAAACAAACCGCCTCTAGCAGCATTCAGATTGGAGCGAAAAGGTAACGACTAAAATGTGGTCATTCCCATGATGCTCAAACGGGCCTAATCACAGTATATTTTTCTTATGATCCTAGGCCAATACAGAAAACATGACCCCACTACAGAACAAGTTCGTCAGTGTGAAAAAAGCATGAAGAGGCATAATTAAATTCTGCCAACCTGTAATCTTAGTGCATGAAATTAAACATCATGATTAAAGGTGAAAAACTGCTCTATTGTAATCTTAGTGCACGCAGTTTGCCTGTAAAGAAATGAAACAGTAGTAGTTTTTCCTGTCTTCATAATTTCTTGATTGCAAAGCAGCATGGAACGCGATTTGGTATTTTTGTTCGCGATGAGGAAAATTCAGATTCTGCCAGTGGTTATTTTTTAATTGATTACTTATATCAATTTCTCTTGTGACTTTGTGATTTGCAAAGCGTGGATATAACATAGCATCAAATCAAAACCTTTTTCTTTTTATCTGGTTATAATTGAATTAATAGGTTCAAAACTTTATGGTATAGTACCTAGATGGAAATGGGAAAGAGAAGAATAGATCGAGATGAGAAGAATAGACGTGAAATCGAAATGAAACAATATCATAACATTGTTTGGTTCGAATAGAAGGAGACTAGTAAGACCATGGGAGGATTGTTTAATACCCTCAACCATTTTTGCCCACTTTAATTAGTTGTATTGCTATAGCTAGGCTACAACATAGTATGACCATTTTTGATACTAGAAGATCAGAGAAGAAACTGAAATATGTAGAAAGGTCGTACTGCAGGTGATGAGGTTGAGATTATATGATAATTTGATAATGATTGTCAACTGCATGCAATATTTTCGTCATGCAAGGACGAAATCAGGTGGCTATCACAATTCATAAAGTGGTTCCTTGGCCCAATTAAAGAAAAAGAAAAACTGTCAATTGAATATTAAACTAGGTCCAAAATCTTTAACGACCACACCAGAATTTCTAAATTACGGAGCCATAAAAAAGACCAAACAACTGCAATTAAACCAGACCCAAATGCAAGCCATCTTTGAACGTACAGTACAGTGTTACACAAAATGCAACTTAATTATTACAATCCTCATGTAGTAACATTTGGAATCCTAGCCAACTATATATTACAGTTTGTCTGATCTTTTGTCCATGATAACACCATGAAAGATAATAACCTGAAAGAAATTAAATATTAAATTAATGCTTTGTGGTTTCCTCCTCTTGTCTGCAGAAAACTCAACTGTGATGATAGTAACTTGCATAACAATGCAAGTAGCTAGCAAGCGTTGACCAAAATTTATTGAAAAGGACTTGTCCACAGGTCCCTCTGTACGTATATATGTACGTCGCTCTCGTCGTGTAATCACCATATATATATATATATATATATATATATATATATATATATATATATATATATATTCCTCTAATAATTCTTCCATGCATGCATGCATCCTGTTTTTGTTAAGGTACTGCATTATTCATCTCTATTATTAGTATAGTTGCTAGCTCCTCCTCATGAAGGATTTTTCTTTTCCCATTCAAAAAATCTCTCGTTTCACTCCCACCTACCATCCCCCCAACATCCCATTCTAAAGTCTACGACCTTATTATATATTTTCTGACATATTGAAAAGTGTCTCAAATTTTGTTTTAAAGTTTCATTTTCACCTCCAGCTGCATGCTAGCGCACCCACAATGCAAATCCTCCTAAAAAAAATATCCCACAAATCCTCCAGCATTTTGAGATGTGTAGAGTGGAACGAATAGAGACATGCAAAAAAAAATGAAAAAGGAGACAAAAAAATGGCAGATGTAATAAATAAAATGTATATTGAAGGCAAGCACATTCTATACCTACTTCCAAACAACATAATTCTCTACAGCAACTTTCCTACTGCATAAAATCCTACATAATCCTTCAATAATTTATTTATATTTTAAAAAATAAATAATGAGATATGTTTTTTTTTTTTTTTTCTGCTGAAATAATCCATTCCCTCTCCTGTATTTTGAGGCAAGCACACTACACCCCAAATACCTTTTTTTCACAAAAACGTTCTCCATCTCCACGTATCAAGTTAAGCAATATTATTTAAAGTGTCAACATCTTGATTCCAGACCCACCCATATCTTTGTTCTACAGACATGTTCTCATCTTCCCTAAGCCATCTTCTCCCGTCTCCACTATTCCCTACAAAAATTTCCTTTGAATGGATTTTATACATTAAATGATAGATTAATTGGGTAGTTTATAAAAAGACATCATATAACAAAGGGAAAGGAGAGAGTGCCAAATACGTGAGGAAAACACGACCATAGAATATTAAGTTAAGACAAAAAAAAAGAATCATTTTGATAATTCCCTTATTTTTCTTAAAAAATAATTGATATGTAAATGTAGAGCCAGAACATATATATTAGTAGTTTAAGTTTTATTAAATATAGGTAATGTTATTTTCTACAATAATAAATTAGTAAGGATTCTATATATAGGTTAGACTGTTAATTTTTTTTTCAATATTACAAATATTTTTTATTGGAGATAATTTTATTCGAATTAAATATAAAAATTATTTCGAGTGAGAAAGTTCTCCTTCCAGATTATATATTAAACCTTTTAAATATGCTAAATAAGTTTATACTAATATGAATATTTATTATACATGAGTTTATTTTATCCGATAATAAATAATACATCGATCCTTTCATTTGCTTGACACAATTGATTTTGGGTGATAATAATGATTATGCGTGAAAAAAAAAAAAAAACTAATTAAAACCAACGTGAGGATTCGGTATTAATTTGGGTTTTGAAAGGCGTATCCACACGAGTCGGTTATATGTATGAGAGACCATGCAAGAGACAAGAATAAGCTGTTTGGTAGGATCAATCTTATTAAAATTGGTCCCGCATACTACCCATTATCAATATTACATGAGAGATAGAATTCCTAAACTTTGTACCTCAATGAACACCAACCATTGAAAGAACTATTTGTTTCATGGTTGGTAATCAAAACGAAAGCACAACTTAAATCAAAATCAGCCATAGATTCAAACTTCCCTTTCCCCAACCGATTGGCCCTGGCAGGATCTTAATTGGTGACTCTCTTTTGTTTAAAGTTAACCTAACAAAACCAAGTTACACTTTTCCTCATTCAACCATAAATTAACCTAGCAAAAGTATTTTGGCTCTTATTCTGTTTTCATCCAAAATTTTCATAAAATATTGTGAGTTTAATGATTATATATTGACAATGTAAAATTATTTAGTATATCATTTGATCATAAATTATTGATAATATCATTTTAATTGTTATTATGAAAGTCAACAAATTTATCATTCATAATAATTTGTAATTGAAGAATAGTATAAAATTATTTTATATTAACATTTTTCAAAATGTTGTTAAATAACTATTATAGCATACTAATAGTGTCATTAGTGTGTTAAGTCTTTTTCGACCGTCGCATTTCCAAATAGAGTTAATGGCTATTTCAATCCCTAAAAGATGTAACACAGTATATTATAACTTTAGTCTACGAAATTATTAAAATTTTAAAATCGTTCATTAAATTGGAAATCTTAAGTTAGTTTTTCTATTAACCTGATTAATTAATATATGTAATATATGAATTATAAGGTTGATTTGGTGGTTAAAAGATAAAAAAAAAAAAGAGAAAAGTTGTGGATTCAAATTCTTTTTATTAATAAAAACTAACAAACTAACAACTAATATTTATTGATAAAAAATTAACATATGTAATACACATGATAATATTTTATACAAAATCATTTCTTTTTTATTTATCTCTCT
>PYAF01005012.1:1209620-1227197 GCA_007407185.1 Glycine tomentella
GCTACATATAATGGTCAAATATCATCAAACAAAAACCATCATCTATCCTAAAACAACATATCCTCTATCCTAATGTTTCAACCCTAACATCTATATATTAATAAAAATATAACAACAAAATAAATAATAAATAAAATAATATAAAAACACAACTTACTTGTAACAACAAGAACCAAATGATGGATGAAGAATGTAGGAATAAAAAATTGAAGGATGGATAGAGAGTAAAAAAAACGTAGCAGTAGAAAATGAGGGAGGAAGAATGGAGAGGGAAGAGTGAAAGTAAAAAAAATGGAGGGGGGACCAGCGTTTAAATTAGAGTCTACGTGGCATAATTCGCTGGGGCTCCTAGCGAATTATGGCCACGTCATAAATTCTGCAGTAACTGCCACGTAATTCGCTAGGGGGGGCAGCGAATTATGTGGCATAATTCGCTATGACCACCAGCGAATTAAGGGGGGCGCGCCAAGTGGCCTGCTGTGTCAACGCACAGACTGACGCCTTGACCACGTAATTCGCTACCCCCTCCAGCGAATTACATGGCCACTATCCTCGTGCCATGTCAGCGCGCATAATTCGCTGCAAGGCCCAGCGAATTATGCCGCGTGGCAGTTTGGTATTTAGTTTCTCTCTCGTGGCATTCCGGTAATTTTTATTGGGAACCGTGGTAGTACGGTCATTGTCTCATCACACATTTTGGTTCACAAAAGGGATAGAAAATATCGACACCTTGTGCCCCTAATTACCTGGATCTTTCATACGCATGCATGAATTAATGTTTAATTTGGTCCCATAGGAGGGTTGTTATAATAATATTTTTCATTTTAATTTTATGTATTTTAGTCTATGCAATTTACAAAATAAATATCTATTTATATAACTAAAATTTATAATAAATAAATATTATTTTTAATCTATAAATTATATGAGAAAAATGATTATACATGATAAGTGTAAAAAATTTACACTATCATTTACTCATAATCTATCATGTATAATAAGTTTGTTAATTTTTAAAATAATTATCTTAAAGTAATTTAAGTAATATTTTATGATTAGATGACAACGTAAAATCAATTTTCACTAATAGTATTAGTGTTATGAAACCCGGTCCGGTGGATCAGTGATCAAATCGGTGAGTCAATAATTGATCTGGTTTGACCCTATATATATATATATATTAAAATTTTAAAATTATATATGTATATATTATATATAAGTATATAACTAACATTATTTGATTAAGAAAAATTCATCCATATTCCAAAATCTAAAATAACAATTAATAATAATGATACATCAAAATGGCATTGTAGAGGTGGTCCAATTTTTTTTTTGTTGTAAATCGGACCAGTCCAACTGGATCCGGTGACTCAACCGACCGAGTCATCCCACGTCAATTATGTGATCGATCCAATAGTGAAACCGTCCCTATTAGGTCATCGAATCTCGATTGAACTGATCCGATTGGCTGAGCCAAACCAGGTTTCATAACACTGGTTAGTACATAGACATTAAACTCAAATTATATTATAATTAAAAAATTAATATATATAAATTTATTTTAGATTTATGACAAATAATTTATATTGAGATGTAAAGTTATCTTTAACTATTAGTAGATTAAAAAAAATATTCAAATTCAATTTAGAAATAAAGGTGTGGATGATAGATGAAAATATAAGAAATTAAGATTTTTTTTAAAATGTCTTCATTAAAAAAATATAAAAACATTATAATTGAAAAATAATTCATAAAAGCACTATATTTTCAAAATATTTATTCTAATATATATATATATATATATATATATATATATATATAAGTTATAAAGAAGTCTTGGAGGGATAACTGAGTGCAATTTATTTTACACTATTTTTTTCTATCCGATTTACTTATTTTTTACACTAGAACCCTCAATTAAAAGAAATGCCAGCCAAATCAGCTGATACAATTAAGGACATAAATCCTGGAACAGAATAAAATAAACTTTGCATCAATATCCATCTCCATGTTGACAAAAATAACCCTTAATTGCCTCAATAATTTCACTATCCAATTATCACTATTAACATCGAAGGTTGCAACTAAAGCATCTGGATCCCATGCACGTCTAGTAATATTCCTACACAAAGGTCAAGTGTTAGTCAGCTATCTATGATACCAAATTCTGACATTAATTGAAAGAGACAAACTAAAAGACAAAAGACGGTTAACATCAGAACACACATAGCGTTGAATCTTTACATAACATAAGGAATAATGGAGAGGGTGTTTGGTTTCTTGAGTGACTTAAGGAACTTTTTGTATGGGAAATAGAACAAATGAATTTTTTTTGAAATCATATTTGACAGATTGTCATTTCAGCCAACATTGTTGGAATTATTGGTTATGGTCGTGGGAATAACGGTCAATTTTCTGTAAAATATGCTTATGATGGTATTTGGTAACTTACTTGAACATCACGAGAAGGATAAGTTTTGGATGAATATTTGGCGGTTGAAGGTGTCTCCGAAGATCAATGTTTTCATATGGAGAATGTGCAGAAACAGATTACTTACTGGAGACTATCTGATAAAAAAAGAATATTGATGTTGGTGAAGAAAGTTATAACTGTAAATTATGTTTGAGCAACATCAAAACTGTTGATCATCTCTTGCTCTGGTGCCCAGTTACTATGGATGTTTGGAAGGCATGTTATGGGTTGCTACAGTTATCCTCGATTCTTCCTCAGATGTCGATCAATCACTTTAAACATCAATTGTTGGGAGTTAACAAGAAAAAACAAGATAGATAGAAGATCATTTGGTGCATAATCGTTTGGATGGTATGGAAAGCTAAAAATGAAATTAGATTTAAATACATTGAATTTCACAAACAGAATTTGATGCAAGGAATATTTTTTTAATGCATGGTGTTGGATAAAATCAACAGATGATCTATTTTGTTATTCATTAGCTCAATGGAGCCTTAATCCTAGTGCTTGTATTTTGGGATTATAGGAGTGACATGACACTACTAGAAAAAACAGTTTATACATCGGTTGTTTAACGCATTCCACGACGGTTCAAAAATTGTCTTTGAAGTCGTTGTCATGGAAAGTCAACACTTTCCATAACAGTTTTCAAAATCATCTTAGAATCTCGATTTCTACTTCGGTTCTCCTTGAAATCGTCTTAAAACGTCTTTTTTTTTAAAATAAAAAATTGAAAATTCTAAGACGTTTTTCCAAAAATCATCTTAGAAAGTAGACGTTCTAAGATAGTCCTTTTAAAAACCGACTTTCTGACGGCTCTTTTAAAAACCGTCTTAGAAACTCTACTTTCTAAGACGATTTATGGTTGAACCGTCTTACAATATCTTTTTTTTTTAAAAAAATAAAAAAATTTAGGATTTTAAAATGGTTTTTCGAAAAATTATCTTAGAAAGTAGACGTTCTAAGATGGTTATCAGAAAATTCATCTTAGAAAGTCTAGAATCCTCAATTGCTTTAAAAAATATTAAATTTAAAAAAATGAGGATTTTAAGATGATTTATAAAAAAAACTGTTTTAAAAAGTAAACTTTCTAAGATGATTTTTTTAAGAACCATCTTTGAATGTATTAGAAAATTTCATTTTCTAAGATAATTTTTTAAAGAACTGTCTTAAAAATTGTTATTTTTATAGAATGTTTTTGGTTTTTTTGGTTCCCCACATTATATTTTGTTCACTATTGTTGTGGACGGCACAAAAGTCACATTTTGCACACCATTTTGTCCCTAATGGGGTAATACTTACAGTATAGCTAACTAGCAAGATGTTACTTGGTTGATTCATTGGCACAAAATAATACCACAAAAAGAAAAGTTAACAATATTAAACAAATTGCTCTTCTAGTTTATGATTTAACAAAAAGAAAAGGATTTCCAAAAATAGATTAGCCAATTGTCCCTGTGTGTGTCTGAAATTGAGACTGACACAACATAGTATTGAAAAGATAAATAAAGAAAAACAAAAGTAAAAATAGTTGTCATTAATGAAGACATATATCCACCGTCCAAATACTTATTTATTGCATATCGATCCTCTACAAGAAAGACAAAAACAAAGGCATTGTAATTGTACATGTGCACCTACTAGAAGTGGACACTGCACACTACACACTGCACAATACCACTGTCAGACCCTAATTCTATCCGAGTCCAAAAAAGAAGAAAAGGAACAATTAAAAAATTTAAAAAGAAAAATGAGAGGCCCCAAGAGCCTATTAGCTCGAGTGAAACAGTAAGCACGGATAAAAGGAAAGGAGGAGTTTGTGCATTAATGACACTAAGGAGGCACGAAACCCAAGTGAAAAGAACGGACCAGTCAAGTTGTGCCATTTGACAACACCGTCAGAGAAGAAAAAGGGATCTCTTAGGTATCTCTCATTTCTTCCCTTGCCTCTCTTCCTTCCCTCTTTTCTCTTTCATTTTTTTTTTTGTTTCATCTCGTCGGAGAGCACCTTGACCACCGATGAGAGCCTTGGGAGTCACCTTCGCTCCGCGACCTCGACCTCCGACCTTGTCTTGGTGGCTCGAGGTCGCTTGAGAAGTTCTTTCTCGCATTTTCACTTGCCTCTTTGTGTTTTTAGCTTCATCGTTGTGCCACCACCGCACGTCGCCATTGTCGTCGTCAACCCCCATGGTGGCCTTGCGCCGCCAGGGGACTTGCTTCCTCTATTTAGGAGTGTTGCCTCTTCCCCCGTCGTTTTGGTTGTAGTGGCACCAAGGGTTTTCCAACCCTGATGCTACTTGCAAGTTAGGCGGGTCATTCTAACAGGTTCAAATCTAGCCCAAAAAAACTTAATTTCTACTATTTACAACCACCATTTCCATACCAACACCCCTTAACTTTTGGACCTGACCTGATTTGAACAAAATAAATTATATTGTTTACACCCTCCATTTCACACCTACACCTGCTTACCTTTTGGGCCCAGTCCATTTTGAACAAAATAAATGCTACTATTTAGTGCCTTTTTTCACATCTACACCCCCTTACCTTTTGACCTGACCCATTTTGAAATGAAATAAGCACTACTAGCTACACCTCCTTTATTCACACCCTATTTCTTCATGTATGCTCTCTGCCACCTAGGCTAATGATCATGCCTTTCATGTCAACACTTCATCAGTGTTGATAAAGTCAAAGTCAACCCTTTGCCTTTGACTTTCAAATATAAAAAATAATAATAAAAATAAAAAACAAATTAGTTTAATTAGTAAATAGCTCTTTATTTCATTTTTGTTTGTTTGTGTCTATCATTTATTTTATTCTCAATTGCATTGTCTTATCATTGCCTAATTATCTAGTTTAATTAATAATGTGTTGTAAATATCGTACTTCATTTTATTTCCCCCATGTTTCAATATCTTATCATTAATTACTAAGTGTACTTCTCACTTCAAGGTTCAACACTTTAACAACTCTTTTTCGCGCAATTAAAACAAATATTTCGAAAAAGATAGTCAACCTAACACACAAGTTGTTTTCTACCAAAAAATTATGTAAGTCTGATTTCATCATTGTATTTGAAAATACATAGGAGCGAGGACAAAATTCTTGTTGACCTCAAAAAAGAAAAAACTAAAAAAAAAAACATAAAATCCTCTCTTTTCGAAAAAGAAGAATGTGTTTTCTTTCTCTAAATAAACAAAAATATAACAAACATAATTCATGTTTCTAGGAGAAGAAAAATAATTAATAATTCACTTTATTTTTAACACATTCGATTAAAGATTTTCGTCTTCATGACAAAAACGTGAGGTGCTAACACATTTCTCGTGCGTAAACAATTCCTGAATTCTTTTATCTCAAATTGTTGACCGTTCCTCATCTTTTAATTTTTTCAACATTTTTTTTAAATAAACGTTGACAACGACTCTCTTAATTTTCCTTTTTTTGAAAAATTCTCTTTATCTTTTTTATCGTCATGTTGTGACAACCACAACCAAATACATGGGTCCTCCCCTGCTATGCTTCTAGGAAGTGACATTTGTATTATAACCCTTTCATGAAGCATTTTCTGTTCCTCACTGTTTTCCAAAATTTCACTTATCTCTCTATGTAAAACGACAAAGTCCATATATTATAACCCTTTCATTTGTGTAGCTAAAATCTGATAATTTTATATTATTAGGTTCAGTTATATTTTTCTTCCTGGGGAATATTTATTGCCACTCCCGTGTCTATTGCTACTCTTATTAAAAAAAATTTAATCAAAATGCCCTTCTTTTTTTGTTAATTAAACTGATATATTTGAATTTTTTGATAAAATCTAATTACATAAAAGTGGTAACAGACTCATTAGTGTCAATACACTCCTTTTTTTTTTCTGATTCTATATTCAATTTGATCATTTAGAAACTGTCATCTTTTTTTTTATTCATTTGATATTTTTTTTTATTCTTAGACACGGTCATATGTTAAATGTAAACTTGGCTACTTGTTTCTTTATTCTTTTTTTGTCATGTTCACTCAACTGACAAAGGAAGATAAAGTTATTGAAGCCACATTATGCACACCAGGGAAAGAGAGGCAATTCATGCCTCTCTAAATTTTTTAAATAATAAAAAATAAAAGTTAAATACAATTTATAAAAAAATAATAGAATAAAAAACTAATAATATAAAAGTAGTGAAAAATTATTGTAAGTTAAAAAAAAAATTAAAATTTTAGAAATGATTTAAAGGTAAAATCGTCCAATGAAAGTAAAGAGTGATTAGTGTATGGTTATCTAATTTTGGTTAGTGAATCAATTTTAATTTGCATAATTTAAAAGGATTAATTATTGTTACTACTTTAATATTATTAAGAATTAATAAGAATAAGGATAAAATAGTTTTAAAAAGTGAAGATAAAAAATAATTACACAACTTTGTATCCTTTATATATTGGTTTAAATTAATGCCTAACTACCACCAAACATTTAATTACCTTCCGTGACACACGGACAATAATTGAGAGGGACATTTAGTTAGTTCCAGAACGTTGATATTTTAACCCTAAATCTCCAGATTCAACCACCAAAATATAAGTTCCGATGGCTTATAGGTTCAGATGTGTGGCTTAGGCTACTTCAAAAGCTTGATCTTTATATCATATTAAAAAATATTTTTCTTCAATGTTCGAATCAAAAATGCTATAATTAGCTGATCAGTACACATGTTAAACACCTAAACTAATATACACCAATGAGTAATTACAAGAAGGGAAATATAAATTTGAGATAAGATCTAATATAAAGTTGAAATTTGGGCACTAATCGACAACAATAAATTATGACATTAAGATATGCACCATATATTATGGGACAAATAAAAATACATATATATGCGTGTAATGAAGGGAATCAGAGGATGCTGGATGCTGGATGCTGGATGCTGGATGCACTTGTTTTCTTTATAGAAGGATGCTGGATGCACTTGTACACACACATAACAGCACAATCTAGAACAAAAAAAAAAAAAAATAGGGAGAAAGAAAACCTGTGTAGAGCTTAAAAGGTGTTGGCAGGCTCCTTTGCTTAATGACTCACCAAATTTCTGATTTATTAAGGCTATAAAGCCCCGGATCTATGATTATTGGCTTCCCTCTCCTATTGCTTAAAATGGGTATTTATTAAAAAACTAGTCAGAATTTTGGGCAAATCATGAGGCATGAAACAGAAAAATCTAATAAACCAATAATACCACTTACAATTTCCAACCCAATTGACTGCTATGCTGTATGAAATTGGTACTTCTTGGCAACCTAAAAAATGCTTGGATCAGATCTGTAAGTTTAAAGAGGTTCATAAACACTGATTTGAGTCAATTATTAACATATGCAATCAACACTAGTAACAAACTTGCAGTTATAAGAAAAAACTGTAAGTGACAGAAAAAAGAAAAAAAAAAACAATTTTGGTGTTGTTCATCAATTAGAATAGGAGTTTCACACTGTATAGTAAAGATTTGTATTAAATATCAATATAGATTATTAGGAAAAACTACAATTTTGATTTGAGAACAGAACCAATGACAAAAAACGAGAAAAAACAAAGCAGCAATCCACTTGGATAATCCTAATCATTTAAGATCACTCACAATACCATCTTGTGTAACCAAGGGATAATCAGAAGCACTAAGATTAATAAACCAATCCCATTGGTAGGTCCTGAGAAGCATTGCCATAGCATGGAGAGTGGTAGCAAGCATAGTCGGTCCTCTATATGTGACCAAATTAGGCTTCCCCACAACCCAAACATTCCCCACTTGGCCAAAAACAGGATCACTAGCCACAAATTCTGCCACTGCTCTATGCTCAGCCTGTGGAGCACCATAATCCACATGGATCAGATAGTAGTTCCCTGGATGGTACAGCACCCTCATCGGCCTCTTGAGCTTCACAACATCTCCCTTTGATGCAGAGATCAAGTATGCAAAAGAAATTGGATAAGCCTTGCTGCTCTTGGGGGGACACTGAAGTAGTTCACAATTGGCCTCAATTGGAGAATTGCATGGTCAATCTTGTGGGGATGAAGATCATTCTAACCATATGTCGCAACCTATCTGGCCACGACGAGGATAGCAACGAAAAAAAGAAAAGATTAGAAAGTTCCCAAATAATGGGAAAACTAGATGGGAGTCGCCACCAACATTTATTTAAGGAAAACGTCGGAAAAACCAAAAGATAAGTGATGGTCTACGATTTTAGAGAAAAAAGGATTCGGGAGTCGTTTACACACGGGAAGGTGTTAGCACCCCATGTGTCCATCACGAAGACGACAGCCTTTAATCGAGTGTGTGACAAATAAAGTGACTTTTTAAATTATTTATCTTCCCTTAAGAACATAAATTATGTTTGTTATTTTTGTTTATTTAGAAAAGAAAATCAAATTTTTATTTTTTAGAAGAGAAGATTTTATTTTATTTTTTTGTTTTTTAGGTCGACAAGGGCTTTCCTTGCTCTTACGTATCCCCAGGTGCAATGAGGAAATCAGACTTACGTAGTTCTTTGTAAAAAAGCTTGATTGGGTAGATTTTATCTTTTTTGAAAGATTTGTTTAAATTGTGTGAAAAAAGAGTCGTTAAGGCGTTGGACCTTGAAACGACGTTGATTTTGTGGAAAAACGGGGAGAATCGCTTAAGGCATTGGACCTTGAAGCGATCTCGAGTAATATGTAAATTTTCTTGAAACACTACCAAGCGAGTCGAAGACCCAGCATGGTGCGCACGAAACATACCACGTGTTATTGAAACACTACCAAGTGAGTCGGAGACCCAACATAGAGTGCACAAAACATAAGCGCGTACTAAAGATACGAATGAATAATTGACAAAATATTACGTAATTAAATAAATCAAAAATAGAAAAGGGATAGAATAGAGGAGGGGGTACACTTAGTAATTAGGATTGTATACAGTATAAAAGAGGGTACAATCAGCAGTGCATATTAAATCACACAAATGGGCTAGGTCCACAGATATGGGTGCATTTATGAATATGGAGGTGTAAACAGCATTATATGTATTACTGTAAAGTGAGCTAGGCCCAACTGCTGAGGGGTGTACAATTATGGAAAGGGTGGTGCAAACAGTCATATAAAGGGGTGTGCAGTTATGAATATGGTGGTGTGAACAGTAATATATAGGGGTGTGCAGTTATGCATATGGTGGTGTGAATAGTAATATCAATGGGTCTGCTGTTATGAATATGGTGGTGTGAATAGGATCACATGTATTGCCTCAAAATGGATCAAGCCCAACTGCTGGCGAATGTGCATTTATTAAAAGACAGGTGCAAAAAGCATTACGAAATTTGTAACAGTATTGGTCAGGCCCAAGCTCTAAGATGGGAGTGCAACAAGTAAGTTAAAAGCTGTTTTTTTTAATGTCTGTTGGGCCAAGCCCAAAAAAACAAAAAAGGGGTGAACTTATAGAAAGTGAGGTGCAAAAAGCAATTTTTAATGGGCTGGGTCGCAATTTTTTAATGGGCTGGGTCAAGGCGACCCAGCCCAACCCGTTTTTCCATTTCCACTGCAGCAGGTGCGTGAAAAGCTGCGGGAAATAGGGTTTTTCCCCTTTCCATGGTGTTTTTGCAAAGTCCTAGGCCACCACCATGGGGGCCGGTGATGGGAGGGCCACCACGGTGAGGCCGGCGGCGCTAGGGGGTGGCGGTTGGCCGCGGTGGTTGTCGGAAAAATGAAAAAGCACAAAAGGAAATAGAAAGGAAAAAAGACGCAACCATACACAGTCAAAGAAGCTACCTACACAACACATGACAAGCATTTCCATCTTTTGAACGAAATAACGTACAGGCCATGAAGAATGAGTGAAAATAAAAACAAGAGAAAGAAGAAGAAGAAAAGAAAAGAAAAGAAAAGAAAAAGGGATGTGGAAAGGAGGTGACTACCTCAGGGCACTGTTGGAGATGGTCCCAAAAAAAATCACTCCTTGATTGGCTCCGCCTACCTCGGGATTCGTGCTGCCTTTATTTTTAGCCAATTGATTGCCTTTTGTGACCTAATGCTTTTATGCCTCTTATCTTACCTTTTACGTTGCTTTTGTGACCTAACGGGCCTTATGGCCCATTTCCTTCCTTTTTGCTTTTTGCTATCTTGTTTTTTTCTTTTGGTTATCTGCTTCTTCTCTTTTTTTTTTTTCAATCTACTACCTATTATTTTATTTCGTTTATTTTTTTTTATACATATATTATTATTATTATTTTTACTGTTATATGTATATTTATTTATGTATTTTTTTAATACTTGTTATTTTTTCTATTTCCTTTTTTCCTCTTTTTTTTCATTTTCTTTATTTCTCTCTTTTTTATCATCCATTTTTTTTATTTATCCGGATAAAATTAGGATATCACACCGTATTAATTGAAATTCTACCTAATTAATTATAAATGGGCATTCCCTTAAAGTAAACCTTCTCATGATCAGCATTAAGCAATCTGTCAGATGCTCCCAGAGAAAGAGGAAATAAGCCCACTTCCCCAACACAAGCAACATCATCTGGCTGTCATATTAGTCAAAGAGATCAAATAAATTAGAAAACCTAAATTATAATTTATCTAATCCCGTAGATACATTTGCAATTATGAAGATAAGATGGTGAAATTCATTGGATAGTTAATAGTTTGGACATCTGCTAGTGAAAATGCAAACAACTCAATAAAATTTTAAAAGAATTGAAGAGAGGAGAAGAATAGACAGATCAACACTACAAACAACAAAATTGCACCCAGATATGGGTATGATGTAATGTTGTCACAAATGGTAGGATAAGTAAATAAAAATCATGACCAAAGAACTTAAACTATCCAGAAAATTGTCTTACATAAGGAACTCCATTTTCGTCAAAAAATGAAAAAACCATAGTTCAGTTCATTTTTCTTAGTAGCAACTTGATTATTTACACTACTGAGAGATATTACTTTATCTTTGTCCAATCCAAGCCCTCCATACATTGCGTACTCTTCCAAGCTTTTACTAAGCTTGGAACTGTTCCCAAAATGGTGACACCTGCATCCCGAACAATTGTAGTTCAATAAATAAGGTTGTGCTTTGGTGCAAAGTATCAAACTCTATTGATGCAGAAAACAATAGAACATCAACCATTGCAATTATGTTGTGTTCTTTTAAGCTTTCTTCGAGGATAGCGGATTGGTCTTTGGAGAGTCTAACTTTTTTCCTTAAGGTTTCAGCGTCTTCATCGTGGCTGATTCCGCGGGAACAGGTTCTGTCCATGTCGTGTTCTTCGCCGTTGGGTTCTCTCTTGCTTCGTTTTCCGGTCACGCACGAGACGGTGCTGTTCGGAGACGAAACTCCCGCTTCCTCCCCGGCGTCCACGGCGGAAGGGAACCGGTTCACGTCGATTCCCCGCAGGAACGACCGTGTTTCGCCTCTGCATGTGTCAGAGTTTCGAACTAGAAGTAAAAAAAAAAAACATTATTTTTTTTAAATTCATGCATGTTAGTGTTGATTAACGAAATCATGAAGGATTTGGAGTATTTGGTTCGCCATAAATAAAGAGGGCGGTGCAAAAGATACTGAAAATGAAGGGTGAGAATATTAAGCAGGGTAAAATAAGAATTTTCTTTCTGAAAAAAACTAAGGCTTTGTTTGGGAGAGAGATTTTGGAGGGGAAGGAGGGAAGAGAAATGTTTATGTAGAGACATCTCCTTGTTTGAGAGTTTTAATTTTTGAGGAAAAGGATTTGAGGATTTTCAAAAACTCCTCTGAAATCCTCCAAAGTCTTAAAATTGTTGTCTCCCTATTTGGGGTTTTTTAGAAGGAAAAGTAACTAAAATTATTATTATACCAATCAGTGTTAATAAAATTACTATCCTATCCTAGTCAGTGTAAAATATATAATGTATTAATTTTTTAAATAAGGAAAAAATTGTAAATTTTTTTTATTAACTCTCTATTTCTCTCTCTTAATATATTTTTAACTCCCAAACAAGGAGAAAGAAACTTCCCTTATTTTCCTCCATTTCCTTCTCCTCCCTTCCCCTTGAGGCTTTGTTTGGGAGTTAGGAGGGGAGGGGAAGGAAAGAGATTCAAGGGGAAGGGAGGGGAAGGAAAGGGAGGAAAATAAGGGAAGTTCATTTCTCCTTGTTTGAGAGTTAAAAATATATCAAGAGAGGGAAATAGAGAGTTAATAAGAAATTTTTACAATTTTTTCCTTATTTAAAAAATTAATACATTATATATTTTACACTGACTAAGATAGGATAGTAATTTTATTAACACTGACTAGTATAATAATAATTTTAGTTATTTTTCCTTCTAAAAACCTCCCAAATAGGGGGGACAACAATTTTAAGGCTTTGGAGGATTTCGGAGGAGTTTTGAAAATCCTCAAATCCTTTCCCTCAAAAATTAAAACTCTCAAACAAGGGGATGTCTCTACATAAATCTTTCCCTTCTCTCCCTTCCCCTCCAAAATCCCTCTCCCAAACAAAGCCTGAATCTCTTTCCTTCCCCTCCCCTCCTAACTCCCAAACAAAGCCTAAAAGAACTCTCAGTAAGCTGAATCAAAGTGATTGAGAGAATGGAGGGGGAATATGAAATAAAGAGAGAAACTTGAACAGATCTGGAACAATAGCATGCAAATAAAAAACAGTGGATTTTTATTTTTTATTTTTTTGAAAATAAAACAATTTTAGATTTTTAGTACATATCCGAAGAAGCGAAAGCCTCGTTCCAAGAGGATTTTTGAGGGTTGCAACCAGTAGGGGAAGAGGAATAAGTAGAGGATGACATGAGACTCAGATGTTGAGGATTTGGGGTATTGTGATGAGGGAAGTTGAGGCTGAAACTCAAACCCAAATCTTCCTTTTGAACCATCATCTCTAGCTAGCTTTATAAAAATTAGCAATTGAAGAAGTTGAGTTTGGGGGTATTGGGTGCAAAGGTTTTTGGTGAGACAGAATTGAAGGAGAAGAAGAAAAGCAGGGGAGTTCTTGTAGGCGACGAAGAGGAGGTTGCGCTCCTCCACGGTTAGCTCCTCGCTCTCGGCGGAGGCGGAGACCTTCTCCATGAAGTTCACCATCTCCTCGTAGCGCTTGGCCTGTTCCGCCAGCTTCGTGTGGAGTGGGACCGCTCGCCATTGCTGCAAGATCTTGATGAGAGACAAAGAGGTAGTGGGATTCAAATCGAATGTGTGAAAGTAAGAGGGAGACACAGAGTGAGAAACTTTAATTAGAAACACACTCATTTCTAAGATGATTTTTACAAAACCTTAACCTTTGAAGACGATTTTCAGAAAATTATTGTGAAATACTAAAATGTTATTTTTTAAGACTTTTGTTGTAAAACCTCGTGTATAAAATTGTCACCATAAGATGTTTTTTTTATAACCGTCGTCAAATGTGTATCTTAAAAAACTACTTTTTAATAGTGTGGGGTGCTTTTTGGGTTGTTTTGTGGGAGAGGTAGGTATAATATACTATAATAGGTGAGTGCACTAGTCGAGTTAGAATTTCTTTGGCCTTGTATAATTATATTTGTGTTGCTACATATTATGACATTTTTTATATAACGTGTACAAGCAACAGGGTGGTATGTTAGATATACAAGGGTTAGATATATAGGGATGAATTTTAATGGTAAATGAACTCTGGATACTTTTAATACCATATAGTTTATATATATATATATATATATATATATATATATATATATATATATATATATTGTCTTTTTTCGCTGGAAAAAAAAGGAATAATGATAAACTGACCCTATATAAGATTAAAACAAGATCAAATCTCAATCATTCATCATAATGGTGTCAATAAACCATCTAAAAAGCACTCCTAAATTACAAATCGAGCAGTAAATTTTAGTTTCTTTTTCTTTATAGCCAAGCCAAACAATCTCTACATCCACTGTTCACCGTAGTAATTGTTGGGAAAATTGGATATTCCCATAGAGTACTTATCTATCAACGTTTAATTATAACCCAATCTTAAACACATATTGCACGTATTATAATCCAAGACACCCTGTAGCAAAAGCATCAACCCCATAGTCCAAAACAATTTCATATATTTTGTAGTCAATGTTGAGAGGGGCAGAGAAGGCAATTTACACAAACAATTTCATGAAAATGGACAACATTGAAGTTAAATGACTCATATGAAACTTCTCCCGTACTCATAAGATTAACTAGTGTAATAATCTGAGGGAATCAGGTAGCAGATTGTCTTACTAGTTATGGTCTGACTATAAATAGACAATTTAAAGTTTTTGATTTTGTTCCTTCATTTATTTTAAACGTTATTCTAGTGGATGTATCCTCAACTATTTTTGCTCGCGGTTTTAAATTTTATGTAGTCTTTGGGATTTTCCCACTCTCATTCACCAAAAAAGTTGTAAAGAAATCTTGTGGTATTAAATATATGTGTGAAAATATTTGTGAATATTAAAATATTTTTATATTCCTAATCATAAACGTACGTATTATATTATTTACATTTATATAAACATTTTTTAAAGAAAATATTACCTCTGTAAATATATTTTTATTTTTGTTGTATTAGATGTGTATATAGATTTTTTTTTGCTACACGTTTATATAGATATTTATACGTTTAGTCTAACATATAAATGTATTTAATCATTTCATAAGCAATTATCATATTCATTATTGATAATTATTATAATAAAAAGTATAGTTATTATCATAATTACTAATCATCATCATCATTATAACTATAATTACAAAAAATCTAATCTAATTGTATATGTATCATGCGTGACATTTTGTTTTTTTAATTCATTTTAAATAAATTTATAACTTAGAAATCTTGAGAATATCTCGTTTTTAAACATTCCTTTCGTAACACATTAAATATTTCAATCAAATGATTTATATTCTGCTGTCAAAGAATATCATGTGTAATTTTTTGTTTTTCATTTCAAATGAATTATCTTTAAAACATCAAATAATTCTATTGTTTAGGGCTATTAAGAATGTCACTGTAGACATTCCCTAATTATTTTTAATACTTGATTTTTCAACCAAACTTATTTCTTTTCAGTAAAAAAACACTTTTTTTAAAGCGAATCACTTAATTAAATGCATTGATACAAAATTTTCAGAGTTCAATTAATTTTTTAGGTAACATCCATGTAGAGCTACCTGAATGGCTATTCTTGATCTTCACTTGGCCTGGGACACAAGATCAAGTGTTAATCTAATCCAAATTAACGACGCACTTTCCGTAATTAAGACGCGATTCCCTAGGTACTTTAACATTCATGTGAGGATATGTTTGGATACCCGTTGGATATTTCAAACATATTTTGAAAACCACAAACTCAATTTGGTATCATGTTTAAATTTTTCGAAAAATTAATTTTATAACCTATATTTGGAGTAAACCTGAGTTTGGATCAGAAACAATAATTTTATTGTTTTTAAAAGTGCATGTACTTTTAATTTATATATTTATAAATACAAACATGAAGTAAAACTACTTTTAATTGATATTATCCAAACAGATTTCATTTTATAAACATACTTTTGAACAAAAAATATCTAAATATAAATCATATTATAGTAAACTAATTTTTATCAAACTTAAATTTATAACACACTTTTAATTTAAACTTATGGATATAAACCTTAATCAAAATATGCACTTAGAGGTACATGACCTGCTATCATTCGTGACGTAACATAAACACATTTTTAATAACTATTGAATGGATTAACAACTTATACTTGTTTGTGTTATCTCAACAATGGCCATTGAATCATGACTAAGTTTTGATTTGGGTATATATAACATTATTGTTATTGTGCCTTTCCTTTTCTTTGTAGATATAAACTCAATAGTAATATTTATTCAATGTACTTTTCTTAATTGCTATAAAATGATTGATTTAAGGGTTGGCCGAATATAATAAAATGGTCAAAATTATTTTTTTGCTTCTACAGTTATATACAAAACATTCTTTAGGACCCTAAAGAAAAGGGTCATGAATAGCCCTAACATCCGGGCTATGTTTCATTTTTTTCTTTTGTTAAAACATCCGTGTGTCTTTAATTTAAGAAAGACAAAAAAATACCTCTTAACTTCTGAATTTCCATTTTAATTTACAATATACAACGAAAAGTTGTGTAATGTAAACTGACACGCCTCATCAACTTATTAGTTATTACTTAATAAGTCAAGTTTTTTCAAAAGTATTTTGATAAAAAAAATAAATAAATAAAAAGGTTGGGGAGTGGGAACATTAGATAATGATACGTGAAAATGAATTCCTGAAAGCTAATGGTGGGCGGTTGGTATTCATAGACCAAAAAGAGAGCGCGCGGTTGAAGGTATCATTTTGGGCTGCAACAAAGCAAAAAGATAACAAAGTTATTATTCATACCCTTTTTCTGTTCTTCATACTCCCATTTTTTTTAATATTTCTAAAGTAGTCTTATTTTCTCATACCTCTATCCTCACCCTCATACCCTTCCCTTTCTTTTTCTCACCCCCCACTCACTGTTGGGTCTCTCCCTTTTCACCTCATTTAATTTTCTTTTCTCTATTCAAAGCTATCTCGGTGTTTAATTTTTATTTTATTTTTTCATTTTCCATAGACCATACGGATACTAATTTTCATAAGGTAAAATATATAAAATGAAAATCAGTTTTCATAATGTATTTTTTAATACATTACAAAAGTTAGTTTTTGTAATGTTAAAAATTTATATTACATAAACTAATTTTCACAACATGTCTAATATTGTTGACTCACACTTTTTAATAATGCATTCTTAAATCTAGTTTATACCATTGAATACCTGGTTCAACTTATGTGAGATTGTTCTAGATTAATAAGTGATTTTGAAGTCAAGTCTTGGACATGAAATTGTATCAAATACTTTTTAAAAAAAAAAGAGTTTTATTATCCATAAGATTATGGATGATACTTATGATGTAAACCAAAAATAATAAAATAGTTTATGAAAATATTACTTTTGTAAAAAAAT
Source organism: Glycine tomentella (assembly GCA_007407185.1). Taxonomy (NCBI): domain Eukaryota; kingdom Viridiplantae; phylum Streptophyta; class Magnoliopsida; order Fabales; family Fabaceae; genus Glycine; species Glycine tomentella. The sequence continues at coordinate 1,227,129 of PYAF01005012.1, forward strand.
GGACAAATGATTGCAAAAGGGGCAGCAATTCAAAGCATCCCCCCCCCCCCCCCCCCCCCCCCCCCCCCC
>PYAF01005012.1:1233225-1249647 GCA_007407185.1 Glycine tomentella
CGGACATAAAATAAAAAGTAAAAAAATATTTGTAATTAAACTAAAAATATATAAACTATTTAATTTTTAATTTTTAAGTAATTTTAAAAAAAATCTCAATCTAATTTATATTTAATGTCTAACCGTATATTGAATAAAATTGTTTTTGAATAATGATACCAATGAAATAATAAAAAAAATCAATATAAATTTATAAACCATCTATAATTCATGCCCAAAATACCTTTCCATAAGTAAGCTGAAGTTTTCAAAATAATTAAGTGATACGTCATGTTTTTAATCATATATATCACTTCATATAAATTCTAATTAACCTGGCTATCCGATTTTACATTAATTGTACATATAACTAATTATTTTGAGTTTTTGGCAGGGGTCCAGAAGCTTTATTTTTTGTTTAGTGTATACAGTGTATTGCACTACACACTGATCATGAAAATTGAGTGGGACGTCGAATTTTTCTTATGATTATGTTTAAATGTCTAACCCACCACTATATCTAGCTAGCTAATTGTAAGTTGAGTAAATATACGAGGATTTAAGTTCAATCTTTATTATCATCTTTATATATAAAAAAATGTTTAAATATCTTTGATTGATGAATCCACTCTAGCTCTAGCTGCAGAAGATTGGGTCAATATTGACATTGACTGACAGATGAACTCGTAAAAAAAATTGTCTTGTTAGTTTACTCTTTTTACGTTCTAGTGTAAAAAAAATTTGTTTTTTTTATATATTTTAAATCGATTTTACCAGAAAATATAGAACTAGTTGATGACAAAAAAAACAATTCTTCTTGAATCGGTTGCGGAATTTCTACATTTATTATGTTGAACATCGTTATAGAAAGTCTCATTTTCTACATTTTTTTGGTGAATTCTCATTTTCTACATTGAATGTAAGCATAATCAACATAGAATTTTTTTTATTAAAAAAAAACAACAGCATCCACTACAATTGCATCAATAACTCCCTATTATTTAATATTAAAATTCAAAATGACAAACATATAAAAAAATATAGAAACAACACAACAATTCATATTTCATTATTATATATCTATGTTTATATACATTTCGTATATCAAAAAATACAAGTATTTTTTTTATGAGCTCAAAATACAAGTATAATTTCTCTATGATGTGAAATATGACTACATTAAAAACATGTTTCTAATTCTTTTTATTACAAAGTGATCATATACTTTATCTTTTCTTGTTACATGAGTTAAATATAAGAAATTAGATTTATACTTCAAACGCAAGAAATTGGACTTCTTTGTTTATTTTAACTTCTTCTGATAAGAATTCAATTTATTCCTATAAGTGATAAACTCTTCTTCTTTTTTTTTTTTTTACAGACATTATTTTTATTATAAACCTTCACTAGGTTTTTATTCATTCATTTTTAATTTGACAAAGCTATATCATCACAACTTTGTACAATGCAACACCTATTTTCTAGTAATTTCAAGGTTTGAAATCCCCTAGAAAATGAGTGTTGTGCATTAGGTAGTGTGGTGGAAGCTAAAACTTAGCTGATAACAAAAACTTAAAAATTATTAAGTTAATTTATTAAATTATAAGTATTTAGTAAAACTATTTATTAAAGTATTTATTAAATGTAAAATAACAAAATGAATATTTTTAAATGATATTTGTATATAATTTTTTTTATATTTTTATAACTAAAATTATAAGTATTTTTTTTATATTTTTATATTTTTTGACAAAATGAATATTTTTAAATGATATTTGTATATAAAATTTAGTTATAATTTTAGTTTTTAATTAATTTTAAACCCATTAAATTTACTGTTATTTATAAATCAATTATTTTAATTAAATTTTAAGTTTCAATTATGATATTTTTTTCATATATTTTATTTTACTATTAATCTTATTCTATATATTAAAATATTTCCAAATTTTAAAATAAAATAAAATACCATTCACTTAACTAGAAATCATATTTTCACTATATTAATTGTAATGGTTATATGAAAGTATAATGCTAAAAGTTACATAATAAATAATGTCAATTATGTAATGATTAGAATAAAAATAAAATTATTAAATAATAATAATAATGATTATAAACTAAACAAAAAAAAATTTTATTTTTTTATTATGATGAATATCTTGAAGTATGCTGAAGTAATAAAATAAATGTTATAAATAGTATAAGGATAAACATAAAAAGTGTAATATAAAAAATATCCAAAAAATAATAATAAAATAAACCAATTAATTATTTGTCATTATTAATGTCTTATATAATAAAAATTTAAAAATAATAAAACTTTTCCCTGTGTAAAAAGAGTTTAAAATATATGCATTGAGAGTGAAAAAGAATTTTCATTGTTAACTAATTACTGCATGTTAAGGATGGTTTTTAATTTATTTATTATAAAAGCCAAGAAATGACCATAAGTGACAATATTTAATTGGTCAACAATGTAAAAATTCTTTACACCATTAATACATGGTTACTTTTTTCATGTGAAAAAATAAACAAAATAAATCCCTATCTTATGAGTGGAATAAGAGAAATAAAAGTAATAATAAAGTCCTACATTTTGTAAAAAAATGAAAGGTAAAACAATTGATAACTGTTTTAAAGACAAAAAAAAGGAGTCAAATATATAAGTTAGAAGTTAAAAACTAACATTTTAACAAAATATTTCTTAAAGTAGCATTTCAAAAAATATTATAAGCTTCTAAATTAAAAAGTTTGTTTATCAAAATATATATTACTAATAAGATCAAGTAGATTTTTCAATCAATAAATTAAAAAAAAACTAAAATTTAACTAAAATGACTTACGAAACATAATGTATGACTTCTATAAATTATTTTTAGTTTTAATAAGTTTATTATTTAAAAATCTACTTTAATTTGAGCAACTTATAAAAACACCAAACACTAACTGTTTTTTAAAATAAGAAGTGTACTATATAATTGCAATTAAATAAAAATAAATTTTATGTAAATTTTTTAAAAATTAGTTGTTTTTGCACAATTTTTAATTATAGTTTTTAGAAACTTAAACAAATATTATAATTTACCGACATTATATGTTGGTTGGAGTACGACTACATTCAAATCACTTCAGCAAGCTAGGCTTCATGTTTTAATCTTCTCAATGGAATAATTGTGGTTAAAAAAAAGAGATTTTGCTAAAAATAAATAGCTAAATTTTTTGATAGAAAATAGTAATTAATAGCATCGGTGAATATATTACACGTATAACATAATAAAAAAAAGCATATTCTAAGTTATTTACCTAATTAAATACTAAAGTCATTTGAGTGAAACTAGGTAAGTATTATCCATTTGGGTTCATATTTTGAACTACTGACGCCAAACTTTTTTTCCACTTTAGTTACAACGTGTGTATAAGGGATTTATTAAGAGCTAGTATTAAATGGACATATTTTATATATATATAAAAAAAAAAAAACTGAAGAAGACAGCTATGGCAGACATAACCAAACATTCATATGGGTATTGTAGGGACCGTCTAGGGTGGAAAAGAGTTTAGATCATGTAGTGAGCCCATAATTAGGTATCGATATGGACGGATGACCGTAAAATATATGTCTATGCTCTGTCTGGCATAGATAGGAGTGCATGCATGTATATATGCTTTGCCTTCTCATCCTCAACTTTCTGCTGTTAATTTGGTGAATATTCTTCAATCGATCCCTTTGGTGGCGTCTCGATCATGCTGGACCAAAATAAAATTGAGAATTAGATTATTATTTTTTAAATAAAAATATCAAATATCTCTATTTTAAAATGGAATCAATAAAATGTGACGTATTAAAGCAAAATAAAAAAACTAAAATTGTATTTCCACCTTTTTTTTTTCGGGTGAGGTTTCAACCTTTTATTTATTAGAAATTTATTAATTTCTAAATTTTATTACAAGATATATTATTGTCAGTAAATAATTCTGCGGTTGAGAAGTCTAAAGCAACAGCTTAACTTATTTGGTTGTTGGCCAACCGTAAATATTGTGATTTCCAAAATTAGGATAAGACCTCCCCCCATGTCTTATTTCTTTAGATTGAGGCAATGAGCAGTTTTTAAAATAATATTAATCACATGAAATATATTTGTATATAAAGAAATAAAAGAATAAATTTATCCCTTTATGAATGATCAGCTTCATAAAATTGTATATCAAGATATCTAACTCAGATGTCTGAGGGAAGTGTAAGCTTATAATTAAATTATTTGGGTTTAACTCCTACGCATAAAAACACTTCATAGAGTTATATGAAGATACGTCAATATACTATTCAATAGTTCAATTAATATTTTATTCAGCCATGCATAATCAGATCCCATGGCTTTGAAGCCGCCCAAAGATCAGCATATACAACAAATTTAACCTGAAAGATATACCAAATTAAAGAGAATAAAGGAAAATATGTTTTAAATTTCTTTAAATTAAAAAAAAAAACTAAAATCGAAACTTCAATTTTTTTAAAATAAAATATATTGAAAAAAGACTTGGGATAGATCGATTGAACTGAATTGCTGTAAAGTCTGTCGGTCAAAATATATCAAACCTACCAAACTTTCAAGAAAAAAAGAAACTCTATTAGCTCAAGATGATCACGTGCGATGATGAATGCGGCTTGATTTTCCTTCTATACATATCGTTGAATGATGCAAATGCTGGATGGATTATACAAGGAAGTTTGCTATGTTATACTGAATTAACAAGGAATGGAATCTTATGTGTCGGTAACTTCATGGAACTTTTATTATTTTGTAATTTTGTGTTTGGGATATGTATGAACACACATTTATATGAATAAAAACTCAATTCAATTATGAGTTACTAAGATTGAGATCATATTCATATTTATAAAAAATGCCAGATAAACATAATTTTTATCCACATTATTATAAATATGAACAACATAAAAGTGATACAATAACTTAAATTTAAATTATTAAGATTGAATTTTTTATATATTTATATTTTCTTAAAATTTTGTTTACTTATCTAATTCCTTTAATTTATTTAATTTAAATGTTTTATATTTTTTTTTCATCTCAACCAAACAATTTTAATGGCTTTCATCTCCTTTCATTAATTTCCCACATTTTTTACCAAACACGTGGTGACAAAGTCTTGAAAAAGGTTAAGTGGTAGAAACTTTATCCTTGGGATAAATATATAGGACCTACATAGTGAAGATGTCTCTTTCAATTAATATTTGATATGTAGAAGGCAAATTTGTTGGATAATCATATCCCCTTCTCTGCCGCTGTATGGATTTTAATTATAATAGCAGCAAATGGCCAAGTTGGACTCACTGCAGGGCTGCAAATAGCAAAGCTACAAGCATAACTTATGTCATGCAGCTGTCACTATATATGACAATCAAAATCAAACCAAATATGCCTTAGGTACTTCTTTAAATCTTAACCGTATTCAAATATCTATCTTTCTTCGCAGATAGAAGAAGGCATTCAAAGAGAAAAAAAAAAGATGATTCATGATTGATTGGAAAGAACTCAAGCAAAAACAAAAACTTCGCCCTTATCTAACCACACAGGCTATTAAACACGAATACACGATAGATAGTAGTACTAATACATACTTGTTAACTTACATAATTATTACGGTAAGTATTTGTTTTGTCTGCTTCCTTATTTTGAGAAACTCGAACATGTTTTTTGTGTGAAAACTGATGTTTTGATTTTCTAACAAGTTAATTATTACTAACATACTTTATTTTCTCTTTTATATCATTTAATTTTTACCTTTTTTCTCTTTATATATTTATCATATTATTCATTACATCAGTCATTTTCTCCATTTTTTTTGTCTCTTTTTTCCACTCATAAATCCTACAAATGGGGTACGGTGTACATTATCCTTTTTCCTATCTTAACGAGTTATTTACTAAAATTTTAAAATTAGTGAATGAAGAATATATATATTCTAAAAAATATTAATATAATTTAGTGATCCTAGCAAGCTACAATTATTTATGTTAAAAAACATTTTTTTGTCATTAAATTTGACACTAGTTTATTAATGTTTAGTAGTAAAAAAAAAGAAATGAAAGAAAAAATAAGATATAATCATTTAGTGAGTGATATGCTGATAAAAGATATTCGGTTCACAAATTGAGGGTGAATAAATATATAGTCGAGAGTGATTTCTGTCAAGCTTAGCACAACAAATTAAATGGAGATTTTAGTACGATAATGAGTCTTCAACGGTTGTCACCTATATAAGAATTTTAATGCTCAAGTAGTGAGAGAAGAAATATGTACTAAAAAAATAGGGTTACATTCATATCTAACTCTCGAATTTACCTTATAAAGTAGTTTAGTGGGAAAAAGATTTAGGTCGTCAGCTGCACTTGGCCTACCTGACAAGGTGGGTTTCTTTATAAAGTTGTCTTAATTGTGAATACTCTTAGTTTGTCTCAATTTGTATCCTCACGTGTCTTTGTTGTGTTTATAAAATGTGAACATTCATCACTTTATAAACTAATTTTATGGGATTGAGTTAGAATCTCATTCCAAATTTCAATAATCACTTATATGACGGCGGACTAAAGTAAAATAAAAATGCATTTTGGAGGCATATACTTCGTTACCTCTCAACTTTTGTTTTTGCACGACTAAAGAAATTATATATTAAAAGAGGGTTAATATACACAAGGAATGGTTACCCACCCTCGACAGTGCTCAACAAATTAAAAGCTAAGAATCACATGCAAAACAACAGAAAATAAGGAGACTAATCACTTTCCCCATGCCTACCCAGTGAATTAAATACAGCCAAAAATTAACGAAGTTGTTGCAGACATGGTCGAGGGTCCAGTTGCCAAACATAGAACAAGGTATCAAATCCTTTGATATTGGCATTGCTCCACGTCCATGCACAGTAACGAGCCTCATCCAATAAGTTTGTTACATCACAAGGAGTAACATTGATCCTGATGTTGTTTCTAAGTAGCCAAATTTTCCAGATTACTGCAGCCCATACCGTCCACCAAGACAACTTCGCTTTCTTCCCACTCACCGGACCCTTGTGTTGCCGGAAATGGTCCTTAAAGCTAGCAGCTAGCAGGAAGCAAATCTATTCAACTTTCCTTCTTCCACATGTAGCCCCATCAAGTTACTTTTGGCAAAGTTAACCTGAGCTCGATCGGATGCTAATTCAAACACCTCAGGATTATTTTAAGGGTGATACAATCCTTCATGTCACCCCTACGAAAGAAGATTTTGAGTCAGGATGCTAATTCAACTTTGAGTCTCTGTTTTTATTTTTATTTTTCCTTTCTTTGGTCTCAATTAACATATTAATGTTGGAAAAGCAACGAACAATTGCATTGTTATCGGTGTACTCCGTTTCCACATAATACGTCCCAAAATCCACCAAAAACAAATATACTAGTACGAAACAAATTATTCTTTTACTCTTTTTTTTTTCTCTGTTTACACATAACGCAATTATTAAATATAAAATTAAGATCAAATCGTAATTGCATATCAAACCTGTTAAAATATAAAATTTATACCAAAATCAAACTCGCTACTATAAAAGGGGTATTTTACAACGCATATTCTAAGACGGTTCCTAAAACCCATCTTAAAATGTGAGGCAATAGTAATTTTGTAAATAATAAAAGATATACGATGACGGTTTTATAATAACCCTCTTATAATGTGAGAGTTTAAAACTGTCTTAAAAATTAAATATACAAAAATAATTTTGTTATTACCGTCTTAAAAATAAAAATAAACTATTAAAATAATATTCTTCATTCTCAGCCTTCATTTTCATTCTTATACTTAGTTAAAATCTCCTTCTCTCTCAATTTGTCAAAGGTAGAAGAAAATGGCAAGAGATTCAGTTGCCGGAGGAGTAGGTGAATGAAGGTGCTAACTCCTTCAACCACCATGAGTCGATGTCGACACCACCAAACCTTCTTTGTCCTCGTATCTGTTGCGAGGTGATCTCTTCTTCAAACCCTTTCTAGATAATTAAAAACATTTCTTTTGGCATTAGCAATCTGGTCAAATCAAAATCAATAGTGTGTTTGGGAATGAACTATTCCATAGATGACATAATTTTTTCTCACAAAAACCTTCTCAAAAGATATAATTAATTTATTGTTTTCTACTGTAAGTTGAATAATTAGCGGCATTATTTGACATTTTGACAAAAAAGATTGCCAAAATATATAGAAAAATCAATTATTGTATATTAGGATAAGTTGTGTCAAAATGACATGCTCTAATAGAAAAAGCCATTATTTCACATGACTCCTTTAACACACAACTTGGACTGGCGTCATTCCTTAAAATAAATATATATAAAATGCATTGATGGATACATGCATGTTGGATTCTGATGAAAGACTCCAGATACAAATAGGATGAATACTTTTGTCATAATGTTTTAATGTGACATGCCAAACATCAAGTAATTATTTATACATAACCATGCTTATATTATAGTAACGGTTTTTCTGGCCTGTGTAACATTACACATCATAAGTATAATTAATTACTTAATATTACCTAATTTAGATAAATACTTATATTTAATGATTTTTCCAAATTAATTATTATCAGTTCCGTATTTAGATTAATAGATTCACTTTTAATCATCAAAACAATAAATATTATCTCTCATTTATTAAATAGATTTATTTTCTGTAATATTTTTTGCTAAAATAATAATTTCTCACTTTCTGGAAAAAAATTAAAATAATTTTTAATACCATAATTATATTCGTGTGTCAAGGGAACTGTTGATGGACCATGTAGAATAAAAAAAAAAACATATGTTAGGTGTTCGATGGTGTTATATTTTTTTAGGAAAAATATTATAGGAAACGAAGAACTCATGAATAAATTATGACATTTAAATATTATTTTAATTTTATCCTTGTTAAATTGGTAAAATTTTTTTGATTTTATCATTGTTAAAATTATAATATTATTTTTTGTCTAGATTAAGGTTTGATTATATCTGATTTATGATTGTGATTTTTTTTATCAATTATACATATAACTGATATAAGGATGTTTTAAAAGTAGGTTAAGATATAAGTCTAATTATAATATACGATCTGGTTTGATTTAATTTAATACAAAATTAAACAATTATGAAAAAATTAGAGACAAATTAGGGGTGTTTGTGGGTCGGTTCGGATCGATTTTGACCAAATTTAGGACCCAACCTAATCAAATTTGATCGGTTCGGTTCGATTTTCAGAAGAAAAAAAATTGAAACCCAATCCAACCCAACCCGTTCATGAACAGTTCGATTCGGTTCGGATCACCGGGTTACCCATTTAATTTTTTTTATAACTACTATTTTATCGCGATTCTTTCAAATATCTCATACAATTAATACAATATTATCAAATATATGAAAGTAGTCAAATTGATTCATTTAATACCATCAACATAATATTATAAAATAGACTTATAATATAAATTAAAACAAAAGATTTGTGAACAATATTTACTATAATAGTCTACCCTTACACAACGATTATCCCACTTGGTATCCTTATTTAGTCTAAATTCACTAAGAATAGAGATAGATTGATATCCTTGTTTTCCAATCAGACTGGTATCCTAGTTTCCCAGCCAGAAGTTGCATGTCTTAATTCATTAAAAACAGAGAAAAAACTGGTATCCTAGTTTCCAGCTGCGACCTTTTTCAAAGTCAAAGAGAAGAATACAATAAAATAGTTACATTTACGCTTATATTCCTTAAGCAAATAGGTACCTTTAAACCCTGATTGAGAGTTAAAAAATCAAACTTGTCAAACGCTTCTATGTGATCTCACAAGAATTCTCTCAATGATGCAAACATAAACTCTCTAATACTCTAATATTATTTGGAATGAAATGCATACATGAACACCAAAATATGTTTCTATTAATACTAATTTAAAGATATGATTTTAACCAATTTTTGAATGCAATCCTAAATATATTCTATCATATTATCTAATGCAATCTTAAATATATTCTATTATATTATGCAATGCAATCTTAAAAATATTCTATCTTATTTTTGAATGCAATCTTAAACATTTACAATATCTTACCTTTTTTATTGTCAAATTATTTTTTTAATTTTTAATATATATATATATATATAAATAATAAAATTTATATTATTATTACTGGTTCATGGATCGGGTCATCGGATCAATGGATTTGTAAATCTAAACACGTGACCCAACCCATACATAAACAGTTTTGATTGGTTCAGTTTTGACCAAAATATATAAATGACCCAACCCAAACTATTTGGATCGGTTCGGATCGATTCAGGTTCACGGATGACCCGTACCCGTGAACACCCCTAACACAAACCCAAACTTTGTGAATTTTATAACTACAAAAAATATAACTTAGCCTAATTATAATATGTTATTTGATTTAATACAAAACTAAACAAAACAAAAAAAAAATGTGATTTTTAAAGTTTTTGGTTTTTATAATTTTCAATTTAATTGATGTTTAGTTTTTTAAATTAATTTGTCGGGTTAAAAGCAATTCAATTTGATTTTGAACTCTCGTAATTATCGTAGCAACAACAATAACAACTAACCATTGTTTTTATCAATCCCACCATCCTCATTATTTTTTACCACCACCCTGTCACCATCATCCTCACTTATCACCAATGTAATTTTTTTTAACAAAAATTTAAAGTCTCATTTTAGCATATATGTGATATTTTTGCTAGGATCCAATTATGCTAATTAATTTTTTAAAATATTTTAACGACTAGACTGTTACTTATTCAGTAAGTTTTTAAACTGTTTAATTGTTTTAAATTGGATACATAATAAAATCCAAAAAAATGTGATTAGAACCTGATAAAAATAATAATAACTTACAAATTTAAGAACCTAATTACATTTTTAAAAAATGGAAATGGTTTAAAATAAAGAAATAAATGAAGAAGAGAATAATTTAACAAATTGAAAAGGTATCGCTATCATTTTAAATGGCATAAAACAAGAAAACAGCGCATGCCCCTTGGTACTTGACCTTTCCTTCTGAATCACATGGGTCTCTGCTCTATAGATGCAACAACTGAATGAACTCATCACCATAACTACTAGCGGTAGGTATCATATGATGGGTGTAGCTCACACGTACAGGGCAACACGTGCGTTACAAATCACCAACGGATATTATTTGCTTGGGGTAAAAAACCCGGATGTCTTACCACCAAATTGTTTTTCAAGGACTAATATATATGTTCTGTAACGTGTGGTCTTCATTGTATTACAATTAGGAAATCTATTTATAATACAGTACTATAAATTTACATTAATATTTTATTATTATTATTATTTTTACGATCCATATATATATATATATATATATATAGATCATTTATGAGATCGATACAATGTAGAATTCACTTATAAAAAAGACAATGTAGAATTATTACGTGCAAGACGAAAGTTCTCCCATCAAAATCAGCAATATTTTCTTGTTGCACATTCTTTTATTTGTTTTATATTATTCTTTGTCTTTTCTTTTCCTCACATTTATTAATTTCTTTATTTGTTTCTTCTGTATCTAATTCATCTCAAAATATGCACCTGAAAAACTATTTCAATAAAGAATAGTCATAGATAAATTTAGTTAATATTTCCCACTTGTGATTATACAAAATATATCCAAATAGAAAATTTCCTTTTACAATGCAGGAATTCCAATAGAAAGGCAGACATGTAATAGCATAGTTAGAACTCTTTCGGCCATTTTTATTAGAATTTAGTTTGTTTCTTCGTCCTGTATTTTTCATCACTTTTTTCATCTAACAAAGCAAAAAAAAACTTATAATTTCATTTTTAATTATAAACTATGACTTCTAATTAGTTTTTTTAAAACTGTCAGTAGCTTAATTAGCATTTGCTGTCTTTGATCATTCTTTTCATGTGATTTTATAAGGAATTCAATTTTCTGCAGTTATATTTTTAACAGATGTCCAGTTTAAATAAAAAATCAGTAAGTTTCAAAATAATTTTATACTTTTCAAAATATACAAAACAAGCAGTCAAAAAAAGAAAAGACAAAACAAAGTAATTAATGATAAGATTTTTTGGGTGTTATTTACAGAGGATTGGATCCACCATTTTATAGTCTTCTCCCCTCCCTTTCAAAACACTTTTTTTTCCTTACATTCTTCGAAAACTTCATATTAGACTTTTATTTAAGTAAAATATTTTTACAGTCAAAACTTATGGAACTAATTGTTCGAAGCATATAATTCATCCAAATAAGTTTTGTCATTTTCACTAACAAAGTTTTTTCATAGAAACATTAACTTTTTAAAACACAATTTTTTCCTTACTTTCTTTGAAAACATCATATTAGGGTGCTGACCTCTCTGCCTAATTTTAAAAGTCATTAGACTAATTATTCAAAACATAATCAACTCATGTCAGTATATTTCATACATCCAACTATGAGTATGTTAAATTTTGTTGGATAATTTTCGCTTTAATACTTGACCCAAATTCCTATTGGGAATGTTTGACTTGGGTCCAATTTTCAAGGTGCTGACCTCGACCCATTCCAGTTTAGGGTGCTGAAATTTCTAAACCTATTCCTCTCTATAAATATGACATTTATAGATGGAGGCGCAGAAGACAGATTGAAGGAGGCTGAGTATCACAAAAATTGAAAGATTGAGCGTGAGTGTGACTCCGCATTTGAGAGGCTTAAATGACATCCTTGAGTGCCAATTTGAGCAAGCCTGCGTGCTTTGCATTTGAGAGATTCTTAGAGAGAATTTAAATAAAACACTCTAGGTTCGTTTGATTATCACCATTGTTTGAAAGGTTGAGTGAGCTACCAATCAGTTACTGTTATAGTGGATATTTGATTCTGAACTAAATTCAATGGGTCTTTCCTCTTCACGAAGAAGGTTTTCTCCCATATAAAACTATTTTGATTGTGTGTTCTTCTCCATCTCTATTCTCGCGTTTTTTATTTGTTTAAGTTTCTGCATTTTTTTGATTTGATTTGTGTTTGAGGGTATTGTGAGCGCACTCTATTGTTTTACCCAACAAATCTTAAGTGAATTTGTTTAAATTTATTTTTTAAAAATGTTATTTTAATAAAATAAACAATTTTCTTTTTTCTGATGTGTTTATTTAAATTATTTTTATTTAAAATAAATAACTTTTTACTTTTTAAGAAGCAGATGCCTTATACTTCTTAAAAAAAAACAATTTCATAAAAAATACTTATTTTAAAATTAAATATAAACAAATTTTCCCCTTATTGGTATCATGTTAGTAGTAGTATGATATGATCATTGTGGAGATACCATTACGAAAGATGATAAACAAAGCCGTCGAGCAGTAATATATTCATTACACATTCTGCACATGATGCATTTATGATTATCTAGCTGCGATATGGTTATTAGCAGCGGCATTTATGATTGCACATAATTGTATTATATGGGTAGGTCCATTTGAATTTAGCTAAAGTTTGGGGCGTATGAGTTGAATAAATCAAATTAATTTTGATAATAAATTTTACGTACATTCAAACATTTTCTGTTGTGAATTTTACATTCAAACATATATTAATTATAGTAACAAAACTAATTATGAATACTAAGGGAAAAAGAGACACTTTGTGATTCACTGCCTCCTCATATTTTTACTAAAATAAAAGAAGAAAAATAATGAAAGTTATATAATAGTGGATGCTTTGTGAAGATAGCTAGAATTATAGTAACTTATAGATATAATTATATGAATAAAATAGGTATAAAATGTGTACACTAAAATATCATATTGTCTTTATATATAGTCCTAGATAAGTATAAATTGTGTATTTTTATCTCTAAAATTAGCGCAATAATTAATTATATTTGCTGGAATTGTCTTAATTTACTCTATCATCAGGTCATTCAGATGGTAAATTCTAACTCCAAATTAAAGCTTCATTCTCATTGTTTCTTTATTATTAAGAGAACTGTAAAAGGGTGTGTTTGAATCATTAGAACAAACAAAAACACAAAAAAATTATGTGCTTGTTGATTCTTCCCCTTGTGTCCGGTATATGAAAGCACGGGGCTGAAGATCTGGTGCAATATGATCACAGTAACGACAACTTTTTCGTGACAAAAATACTGTCGTTTTGGTGACCTAAAAAAAATACACACTTGCATAGATACATGACCCATATTTTAGGGACGCAGCTAGGCTCGTAGGGTGGTAGTGGTGGCAAATAGCACGACGGCACTATCTAGCAGGGGTAGGCATGGAGCTAGTAGCGGTGGAGCCAACAAGTCACTATACAGCATGCCATGCATAGCCTTTTTCTGAAGCAAATAAAGTCAAAAAATTAAAAGCAACAGATTAATATCTCAACTAAAGACGGAATAATAAACTGTTAGAGGAAAGGTCTGTGACACTACGTACATGCACATGCACATGCAATAAGCTCAGCCTCGTGCTCAATCACAGGCCAACCTCAGATGGATTCGACTGCATGATAGCGGTGCATTTAGGATGGATCCAAAAACATATCAAAAAGTTTTATTTTTTTTTTAATACTGTAATTGGTTTGTCCGGAATGAATTAAACCGTGAACCTGAATTGATGTTATGGAGGGTTTTGTTCTGTTGTTACTCCTTGAAACTGGATTGCACAAGCAATCATGGGTACCCACAAAGGTACTTTGATGCTCAATCAACTTGGTAAACTGTATTATATAAGTAGTTAGAGTTATCAAATGAACTGGTCCTAATCTATATAGTCCTAGGTCATGTGAGTTAGGGTCAAAATGACTCACGTATATAAATGGCTCACAAGGCCAAAAAAACCCACAAAACCATATGGGCTAAGGTTGATGTATGGGAAAAAATTAGAATTTTTGTCTCAATTTAAATATATATTTCTTTATTTTTTATAAATGAGACACGAAAGAGATTAAATGTAATTGCATATTAAAGAGTAAAGACTTAAATAGTTATCCAAGTCTTCTAAAACAAAATACAACTTTCAAACTTTAAAATTGTGTGTAATAACATAACAACAAACAATAATTGTTTCTCAATTGCCAATAATGTTTATTGAAAGCCACATTCTACCTCTGATATACAAATAAAACAAATATTAGATCATATAAGTCACACTAACATCACAGCCAATACAAACATAAATTCAATTGTTGATTAATATATAGGTGTATCTTTCTTGATGATATATATAGGTGTTTTAGCAGAAATTTATGGCACAAAACCCAAGATTCCTCGTAGAAAATTATGCTGCAAATACAACTGACCAATAATATTTATGTTTGCAAATACATATCATAAAGAAAGATACAAATACATCATACCAATTAATATTTATGTTTGCAAATGAAGCATGACAACTAAAGGCAAATAGATCATGATCACAAGTGAAGGGATATTATTTAGATACAACGTCATTAGATTTTTAGTTAGAGGTAAATCAACATTAAAGTTTTAGTTAAAGGTGACATAACGGGCTAGTGGATCAGTGCAGACTAGTCAAATGTAGATTGTAAACTATAATGGATTGGAAAAAAAATTATATTTAATTCAAGACTCTAAAATAAAGTTCATGTCCCAAAAATGTTATTTTTTTGAGAATTTTTAACAAGTTTTTGCCCCATGTTAGGCAATGATCATATTGAGATCAAAAGATCCGTATTTCATTTGAGCTCAAAATTTAAAATCTATCATTCATCAAGTTCAGATTGACTTTAGTTCAATTCATTTTATCACCTCTAGTTGTAGTATTCACAATCGCATTTAAGGAGAAAAAAATCATACCTAAACTCGTATTTGTATGAATAGTATTTTTTAGTATAAGAGTATTACTAATACATTAATTATGATACAGGATCTACAAAAATTTATAATTTTTAAATAAATTTTAGCAAAAGTAAATAGTATTTTTTTAAGATGTGTTGCTAGCACTTTTGATTTTAGTATCCAAGCTCAACCCTTATATCGTACTTAAATCCATTATTGGCATTTTTGTCTCACATGTCTTGATTTTCACAAACTATTAGAATAGTAATATTATTTTAAAACATACTCAAATCAATTAAAAATATAAAAATCTTTCAAATGTTTATGACAAAATAAAATAAGTTGAGTATAATTAGAATATAGTAATAGTGTAAAATATTTTTACATCAACATCAACATCAACAGCACCTTTAACCCAAATTAATTGGGGTCGATGGTAGATGAACCCAATGATAAATCGAAAATAAAGCAAAATAGAGAAACAGAATTAAAATAAAAGAATGGTGAGAGGAGAAGAGAAAAGAAGAAGAAAAGAATTAAAACAGGGAACAACTGGAACATAGAACTACTAAAGGGTTTAAC
>PYAF01005012.1:1260426-1283779 GCA_007407185.1 Glycine tomentella
CAAAAATAAATAGAGTAAAATAATAATATTTTACAATTTCAAAGACCAAGCTTTGGTGTTCTTAATTTTAAAAAATATTTTGGTATATTTCTCAAAAAAAAAAAAAACTAGGTGTGTTTCATATTCAAATATTATGAATAAAAAAATTATGGTTAGAATAAAAAAAACATGATTCAGTGACTTGTTAAGTTCTTTAACAAAGATTATTTATAGATAAAATTAGGGATATTCCATATCAATGGTATGATCATCCAAAAAAACTTATTTTTTTCTTATTTTTTATTTTTGTTAATAATAACAAAAGTAGTATCTTTTTTTTTTTACCGTTTTTCATAGATATTTTAATATAAAAAAGTACTTAAGTGATTTTGATTAGAAAAAAAAAATCTTCACCATTAAACCAGTTATCACATTGTCTCTCTTCTCTGGTTTTAGTAAGATGATTTGGGGAAATTATTTGAATTCCCTTTATGTTAAGACTTAAGAGACGTGAACCCAATTGAAATAAAAGGTAGAAGAAGTTCATTGACTAATTTAGAATGCTAATCGAACATGGACAAGAAAGCCATTAAAAGTAGAGCATTTTGGGAGAAGGTGGGGAATAGCAACCATTCCGAAAAAACTAACCAACCAATAACTGTCTTTTATGTTCTCTTCACTTTCTTTGTGCGAACTATCTTTAGAATTCCAAGCTCTTCTCTCCATGAAAAAAAAATATTGCAGTCTCGGTTTCTTGTGTTTAATGGAATTCCTTTATGCTTTTCTCACCTCTCTTTGGATCGCTTAGCCCAAAAACCTTCATTCAAAGTTTAAAGAAAACGTTTTTTAACTTCCAAATATGGCCATTCTTCCTTTATTTTTCTCGCTAATCCGTGAAGACCATCCTCAACTCTCTTCTATCCAATATCCTCTTATCTCTCATCCTCTTTTTTTTTTTTTAAATTTATAAATTTATGGTTCCAATAAACGGTATAATTCACATGTTTCATCACGTTAAGAGGATAAAGAATCAATGAGCACGAAGGGAATCTTGTTCTAAGAACATGGTCAATTACTTAGATACTCTTTCTGACCCTCCACTTTAGAGCTATGTATTAAAGTGAAAGAAATATCTGATTGTTTAAGGAAAAGAGAAAAAAGAAACAAATGAACCGTTGCTTTACAAAAATAACCCTTCACCGTAAGTAACAGCTTTTCAGATCCATCAATGGTAATATAATTGTTATACGATCAGAATGAGTTCAAAATGATTCCAGCTTATGAACAAGCATATGCTTATCTTTATTCATCACATCAGTACACTTCATGTTCCAGAGTAAATCAATTATTATAGTTTATCTTATTCATGTGTTGAAGAGAATATACCATTTTTTTTATTGGTAAATGTTAGTTTTGTTAGCATAGGAGATGCAACCCACTACCTTTTTTCTCTTTTCATCTTCCTTAGTCATCCAACCCAACTCATCTCCGGAAGAAAATAGGCTATACGTAACCAGCATTTCTATTTTAAGAAATCATTTTGAAAACCAGACATGGAGTTTCTATCATCAAATACTTGTGTCAAGTCATGGTGAAATGCATTAGACACCTTGTCCCTTGTGGAGCTAAGGACTCCTTGCACCAACCCAAAATAAGTAAATAAACAGAAATGAATGCACGAAGTAGGGAAAAGCAAACTCAAATTGGTAAGGAAAAACCACTAGTTAATGTTATATCAATCAGTTAATAGTGGTCCCTCTCCCCCATTGTTGTCTCCTATCACAATAACATTGACTGCAATGATTGATCAACAAAAGGGTAAAGATCTTTCACAGTACTCAATATGTACCTATTCTTGAACATATCTTAAATGTTAAGGAAGAGCTAAATACTCGACAGACAAACTGCTACACATAAAAGAAGGATTAACCTTCATCTGCTGCAGATGTCGATTGCCTAGTGGGCATGACTGGATGGTCTCAAAGTATGACAGAGAGGAATAAAGTGCACCCTATGAAGTGATGAGATACAACTCCAAAAGGGTACCAGATGAAGATAAATGCACAGCATAATCTGTGTTTCATGAATAATTGAGGAAAAATTCTATGACCAGCGAATAAAAAATGGAAAATCTAACAAAAACAAGAAAGCAGAAAAGAAAATTGAACAGAAGCAACTGCTATAATTAGATATTCTGAACTTGGAAGCACCATCGCCTACCATGCTGTTTTCCTCATTATGAACTTTCTAAGAACTTGGCAATAGTTGAAGATTCAAATAATTTAAAATGTCAGAATATTACTTCATTTCCCTTAGCTGCTTTGAGACCTCAGGATGTCTGCAATAGACATTGATATCTAATACTAATGGGAGGAGTGTTAAATAGTACATGCATTTGCATAGCAATTGAAGTAGATTAGCCAAGTTACCAACAAGACCCGTCAGAGTTAGTAATAGTTGAGCCTCTTAAATATAGTTGAGAGTTTGATTCTTGATTGTGTATTGGGAAAAGACTTTGTTGAAAGCCATAAAAATTCATGTCGATGATCACCAAGATTTCCTCATCTGTTGCCTAAATTATTCGATAAAAATCTTAATATTATATTTTGAAGAGGATTGAAATCTCCACACTCTTTAGCATGAAAACTTAATTATTAGGTGTCTATCATTTCCGCACTGAATCATTTTGAAAGTGGATCATTTCCTCACTAAGCTATGAGTCTTCAATTGTGGACTAGAGATTCCTTAATGCAAAAAATAAAAAATAAAAAATACAGATTCCCAAAGAATATACTTTTCACCAATAGTGACCATATATAATAAGAACTATGATGCTTGAATACTTAGTACGACACAAGTACAATACAAAACGAATATGAGAATACATTTTTTTTGAAACTTAGGATACAATGCGTTTTGGATACACGAGTAAAAAATTATAGACAATTTTATATCGATGCAAAATATTGATAAAAAGAGACATTTATCATTTATTGATAAAAATGTATTAAAGGGTTATTTTTCAAGGTATATTAAAGGTTTAGAATCTCAAGCAATGATAAAGTCACTGCACAGGATCTATTTTAGTAACTGCAAAGGGTCTAATTTAGTGTGTTCAGATGGTTTGCTCACATGCCTGTATGCAATAACTTCCATAACATACTTCACATGTGTGTATTTAGCTTATACAGATGCCTTGTAATTGGAAAAGAAAATGCTAATTACTTCTCCCAAAACTCAAAATAATTACTTAAGGGAACGTTGCAGGTCATGCGGGTTAATGCTGTGCTGTGTTTGAGGGTGGGGTCGTTGAGATTTACATTCAGGAAATAAGCTACTGCCAAGAATCATGAAATAAGCTGGTCAAGTTAGTATACAGAAAACATTTAGATCATAAAACACACAAAATGTTTGGATCCTCCGTTTTTCCCATGGCCATGCCCACCTCTTCCACCACCACCACTCTTTCCTCTATGATGTTTTTTTCCTCCACCTAATGCCCTGTTAGCATCAGGTTTCACTTACATCTCTTCTGGCAAGCTAAAATCTTCCCTGACGAGGAAGAAGCACCTACTTTTCCACATAGGATGCTCGGACTTGTAAAAAACGGATTCCTCCTCCAATCTTAGTATCAGGTTCCGTATGGCCGTTCTTAAGCAATTCCAGTAGCATCATATGCTCATACTGCCACACAGAAAACAACTTACAGTGAATTCAGTAAGTAAATTCAGGTTGTGGCTACTGCATCATCAAGATAATGTTACTGAGGCAACATACTAAGACTAAGCCAATTTACACATTAGCTGACAGTGAAATTTGCATGCAGTTAAACCTTGAAAAATGCCAATGCATTAAAATACTAAAAATTTAGCTGGAAAAAATATTTCAAAAATAAGTACTGTAGATAACATCGGTGCATAGCCATGGCCAAATTAAAAAAAAAAAAAAGGATTTTTTTTCAACCTGAGAAAAACGGATAAGTAGATAAAACGATAACGGTGACAAGTGATCGAATACCTGGTTAAGATTGAGAAAAGGGGGCCAAGCATGAAGGAGATTGTAGAAGTAATCGAACATTTCCACGGAAGAGGCGAAGCTTTTGAAACCCAATGTCATGGGACCTGAAGGTTTCTTTTCTTCTTCATCCACCTTCCGCTTCTTCGAAACACCGTCTTCATCGTCATCGCTGTCCTCTCTAGTACGCTTCTACTTTGAGTCAACGCCGTCGACAGCCGTGTCTGATGCGGCAGTCATGGTGGTGGGCTCGACGATTTCCGGTTCCGATGCAGTGGCTTCCGCCATGGGCGTGGGTAGGTGTAGTTATTTCAAAAAGTTTATTTATTAAAAAGTTCTGATTGACCTAATTTTAATTTCTTCAACACAGGCCAGCCAATTGGGCCTCTCTGATTTTTTCTTGGTCAAGCAAGGCCTTACTGTTAAATATGGTCCTAACATTTTATTCAGATTCAAGGTGAAATAAAAAGGTCAATACTTTTTTTTTAATTTAAAAATGATTCATTGTTTTTCAAAGGCATGGATACCTTATTATAATATATTTTGATTTATTATTTGGTGGGCTCATGGGATAGGATAAATTTAATAATTTATTCTATCTTGTCTATTAATTCAAAATCTGTCCTAATTAGGAATAAATAAGATAAACATGGAGAATAGTTTGCTCTTTAATACTTATGCAACTTTTTTGTTTAATTACAACTCACACTATCCCAATTAACACCTTTTGTCACAATAGTCACTATTGTTATTATTATTGTTATTATTATTATTATCATTGATATATACAAGTAATTATTATTGTCATAACTGTCATTATCATCATTACTATCATTATCGTTATAATATTTTTCATATTCAATATTATTACCATTGTTATATGATAATTATCATTATCATGACAACTATTATCATTATCACTTAGAGATGTCAAAATGAGCATTATAAAAAAATTTAAATTTGTGATTAGCCTAAAAATTAGAACTGACCCACCTATAACTGGCTCACTTGGGTTAAACTCATGGTGAACTAGGCTAACTCACTTGACCCACTTAAAAATAAATAAAATTATATTGGTAACCACAAATATATCTTTTTGCTTTAATTATTTATTTAAAATTAGATTTGTGAAAATAATAAAAAGTCATAAACAAATATATATATATATATATATATATGTATATATATATATATATTCATTGAGTATTCTCCACTTCTATAATAATCACCTTGTGATCAACATAACAATAGTTTCTAATAGATTGGTGATGAGACATTATCAATCTAACCATTGTTATAAAATATTAAATTAAGAGTTTAATAATTTAATTTTAATGCATTATCAATGTAACAATTATTATACTATCAATCAACCAAATAATTATTATAAAAATTTAATAAATTTATCATATATAATATTTTATAATTAAATGATAATATAAAAATTCTTTATATTATCCTTGTGTATATAAATGAAATTCTTAAAATAATTATGCACTTCTGTAAAAAAAAATGGAACTTAACCTATACAGTTTTTTTTTTTTTTGGCATTTTCAGTAATAAAAAAAAAGCATTTAAACAAACTTAAGTTTTTTTATGTGTGGATAGGACACTTGCAAGTTTTATTCACAAAAAAAAAAAGGACACTTGCAAGTTTTGACAATTTTCATTACAAAGTTTGATCTCCCCGATCAAGAGCCTGCTTATCCTCGACCTTGCCCAAGCATATAAAATATTCTTTTGCAATGGTAAAACAATCAATTATGGATTGGAAAATCGCCAAGTTCTCTTCATAACAGACGGGGAAAATAATTAGTGTTTTTTTAAATGAGTCCGTTACACCTCCATAAATACGATAACTCGCGACTTCATTTCGTTAGCCTTCAGTTAAAAGTTAATTACAACGTAGAAATTAATCAATTAAGGGCATTTCAAGAGGTAAAAACAACAAATAAGTAAATAAGCAACCTTTGTGCCTTTAATTTGGCTCCAATAGTAATGATTAGTAGTTGATAGAGTCTATCAAGTTGGCGGAGAGGCAAATGATTATGGTTTATCGCTTCATAACATGTTCAACTTTCAGATCTATCTATTGCTTGGAAGAAAACGGGAAACGTGCGGTAACCATGCATGCATGGTCAGGAGGAGGTCCAATCTTATGAAGATTACTGTATTTATCTGAGGTTGATCAATATACTATAGCCATAGAAGATTACCATGCCTAGTTATCGCTCATTCCCAACCAAATTTGTAGAAAGTGACTACGAATTGATAATTGATAGGAACATTAATTAATTATGAGGCTATATGTTAAGTTAATGACACTCGTTTAATTTTATCCAGTGGAAAACTTGGAAGTAGCCACCATCTACTAACTAGACACTAATCAATTGTCCGTGTCCCATTCACTCTCTTATGAAAGTAGTTATCTTATCCGTTAAATTCAAGTAGAATGAACAAAATTAATTCATAGCTCATTGACTCACCCATTGTTGAATATTGCTGAGGGCTAAAGTATAATTAGGTTCTACTGAAATCAAAATTCTAATTATGTCAAACATATATACCAGTATATTGTGCCCAAACTGTTAATAAATGCCTCTGCATGGCACATAGCCACTGAAGCAGAACAAAAAAATCACAACATATGAATAATGACTCCTTCAAATTTAAATTAATACTTTAAAGACCAATTGATATAGTGTCTGAAATTGCAAAAGTACTTCAGGATTAAAAATGACTGTTAATCTATAATTTAAAGAATTAAAATGACTATTTTTAGATTATTTAAAGAATTAAATGATATTCTTGTAATTTTAGTTAGGCTAAATTACAATTTTATTTTAGTCTCTTTATAATTTTAAATTCACGATTTTGATCTCCTTATTTTTAAATCAATACATTTAATTGGCTTATTTTCTAAAATAAGTAATTTTATTTTTTCTATCAATTGATAATCCAAAGTTAAATATTGATTTTGATGTGACATATTAGTGTTGATGAAACATGACGCTTATATGGAAAAAAATAAATGAAAAAAAAAATATCTTGATAAAATTTGAACTCATGGTCCTTTATTCATAGAATAGGCTATAAACCACTAACTCACTTTGTTTAGTTAATTACATTAATATTATTTTTCTATGTGTCATTAGTCAAGAGTTATTATTTTATTTTTTCAAATTATCAAAATTTATAAATTAAAAATATTTAGTATATAAATCTTTCCAATTTTATTTTATATAATTTTATGTTTTTATTTTGAATAGTTTACATACTTTAGTTTTATTTTACCATTTTTTGATTAAATTTCATAAATTAATATGTAAATTATTTACATGTTTTTTTTAAATTGATTTTAATATATAGATTATTTTTACTCTAATTATTTACATAAAATTAGATAGACAAGGCAATAAAACAATAAAACATTTGTGTGTTTAGTTAACTACATTAACATTATTTTCTACCTATCATTAGTCAAACATTATTTTTTAAATTATTAAAATTTATAAATTTAAAATATTTGATAAATAAATCTTTTTAATTTTACGTAAGAACCAAAATTACTTAATTTGAAAAATAAGGAGACTAAATATTTTAATTTAAAAATAAGAGAACCAAATCAAAGATTTAAAATTATAGGAAACCAAATTTATAATTTAACCTTTTAATTAAGGAATAAATTAGTTAACACTAATATTAATTCAAAATTAAGGAATAAGTTCTCATAAGAAAATACTAATAATTAACCGAATTCACATGATTAACCTAAAGCAAGCATAGCTAGCACAGTTCCATTCTAGGCTATAAAACAGCACATTAGACCTAATTATCTTGCTTGTTTACAATGTGATAAACGGATTAAAGCATCCTAAAAAAGATCAAATCTTCCAAATGCACAGAAGGTTTTCTCCACGATCAAAATTTTCAAAGCCTATTTATTAAAGAAGCAAGAGAGTTCATTAAAGTTCAAATTTGGAATATTCTTACTCCCCTATTTTGTTTTACATGAACACGAGGTACAACTATTTTGTGGTTACAACATGAATGTGGGACTGCGTAAGCAGCAGAAGAAGGTGAAAAATTTTAAATTTGAGAATAAAAAAAAGAAGGGATCGGAGTTAATTCTGTGTTTAATCCAACGGCTGAGATATGATTGAGCACAATCACCTTGATATATCCTAATCCTAATAATTAAAATGATCTTGTAACTCTCACAAGCACACTCATGGTCACCATTAAAACGTATAGAACCAGTAAAACACATAGAAGGCGGCGCACATTCTCCAAACAATTAATAGCCACCTAAGTGATTCACTCTCATCATATGGTACATTCATATTTCGTATTCATATATGTTGCCAACACTTCCTTTCATATTCCCCACATTCTAGCTACTACTGTTTCATCAAGGAAAGGACTTACTCCAATCCTTCTTCACTACTACTTCAGCATCTTTATACATATCTTCGTGTGTGAAGCATAATCATGGAGTCTCAGTCACTCATGGGTTGGAGCCCTTTCTACGAAATAGATGAAAAACCATTTCCATTTACGTGCCAATTTTCTTACAGGTAAACCATGAAACTTCTGTTGTCCTATCTTACCATGATGAAATGTTTGATTTTCTTACAGTTTTTTTTAACTTGTTGTAATTATTGAAATGCCTTTTCTCAGCAGAAACAGTGAAGTGTATCCCTCACTGGATTGGGCTTACTATCTTGATGCTGTTCCTCTTATGGATTATTACCCTTCAGATCCTTTATATGAAACACTCGCTACTACTGAACCAACACAAAGCGTGCAAGGTCTTTTATAACACTACTATATCATGCATGTTATTATATTCTTGCATGCCTTACACTTGTCCTTATTTTGAGAATGTATATCTTAAAAATGTTACTGCAGACTATTTTTATGACATTAAAAAGGGGTTACCTGGCTGGAACGAAGTTGCTGCTGTGTTTGAGTCACAAAAAGTATTTTTATTTGGCAACAACGAAGAAAGTGGTGGGACCGAGAAGGAAATGATGGAAGAAGATGGAAAAGTGAACAACCGAGGGAGAGAAGAGAGAATCAACACTAGCAGTTGCAGAACGTTATCAAGGAAGACCATATCTCAGTACTTCTACATGCCAATATCACAAGCAGCCACAGAACTCAATGTGGGCATAACACTTCTGAAGAAAAGGTGCAGAGAGGTGGGTATTCGAAGATGGCCCCACAGGAAGCTTATGAGCTTGCAAACTTTGATAAACAATGTACAGGTGCGTTCTCATTGTGTGAAATTAAGGTCGCAACAAAAACGAACATACACATTTGCTGATAAAAAAATGTGTTGGTTAATTTTATATATTTATTTTATGGTGATAATAAAAATAAGGTTTGCAGGAGCTAGGGAAAGAGGTGGGGGGAGAGAGTGAAGAGAAGTTAAGAAGTGCGATTGAGATATTGGAGAGGGAAAAGAAGGTGTTGGAGGAGATGCCAGATACTGAACTCGAAGACACTACAAAGAGGCTTCGACAAGCGTGTTTCAAGGCCAACTACAAGAAGAGGAAGCTAACAGTCACAGGGCGGAGGAAGGAACCACGCTCTTCTTCTTCTTCTTTCAATGGCTTTGTTGCTAGAAGTACTGTTGACGCAACGGGAGAATATGGTAATGAAAGTGACGTGTTTTGATAGTTTATACTGAATTCATTATGGGTTGTTTTGTGTGGGCGTTTAGGCATAATATAGATAATGCTGCTTGAATTGCTCAAGTTAAGAAAGGGCACACGGAGCAAGATAAAAATGTCGACCGATTTTACCATGTCCGCAATCATCATGTGTGGAAAAGTAGGTTTTTTTTTTTTTTTTAATATATATATCTATGAAGGGGGGATGAATCTGTTGATGTTATGCATGTGTGGTGGTGTTCTTATTATTGGTTGATAAAAGAGATGCATTTGAAAGTTGATGTGAAAAAGCTATATGTGGTATCGTAGGTGGTTAAAGTTTAAGTGAATGGTAGCGTCGTGCTGGTGAAGGTGACTGTTGGGAGGTGGCGGGCGTGGCCATGGGCAGAGACTGGACGGTCCAGATATTGTATACAATAGGAAAATTATAACAATTATACTCCTACATTCCTATTGGATGACAGACATTTTTAGAAGATAAAAAAATACTTTTGAAGAATAAAATAAAAAGGTAAAGAAAATAAATTGAAGTTAAAATTAATTAATTTACTTATTTTTTTATTATAAAACTCATTAATTTCACATGAGATATACAGTTTTAATTAATAAAGAAAAATATAATAACTTCATGTCCCAATTCGATTTCTATCTCCATTTACTTTTTCGCACCCTTCCCATTCACTTGAAATTTAAAATATAATTAAAATACGTAGAATACATATTATTTCTTGTATAATAATTTTCCCGTGTAGCTATAAGTTTTTCTTACAATCTCAGATAGAAAAACAGGGCGTGTCATATCATTTATCCATCAAAGCCAATACTTAAAATATGATTAACAGATACTCCTTCCTTGTGAAAACAAATAACTATTCAATCGATTATATCAAAGGCAAAGCAATCAATTATGGATTTATAGTAACTTGCACTGTTACCAAGTTTTGTTCGTAACAGAAAGGGTAAATTGATTAGCGTTTTAGCTATCCTTTGCGAATTTAAAAAGACTTTAACTACGAAATAAATGAAAAATCATTGCATTTGTATGAGATTTTTCATAATACAAAAATAAATGTAATTCGACTTACTTTTTGTATAATATAATAGCAGTCAAGACTCAAAAGTGGTTAATGGTTGATAGTTGATATTGAAATCATTATCATCACCTTGTTTATGAGTATAAATTATAATAAAAAAAGTCCAAGGTTCAAAGACATAACATTTAAATGAAAAATTATTTAAAGGCAAAGTCATAAGTCTAACTCATTAGCCCTTAAACATAAATGGGAGAGACTTACAAGTTAATGAAGTTATATAACTTACTCTCTTTATAAATATAAACAAAATAATTTATTGTTTCTTAATCTTAAATATAAAAAAAAATAATTAATTATTTTTGTATTATTTAGTGTGACTATCTTTAAAATACTTTTGATTTAATAAAAAAATTTATTCTTAATATTAAATTTCAATGAATGATAATAATTTAGAAAAAAATATATTTTTAATTAAAATTAAGACAATCTAATAAAATTAACTAATTTTTTAATAAATGTAATTTTTTTTGCTTGTGATTAAGACAAAAGAGAATATTTCATTAATGTGCATGATTTTTTTTATTTTTTATTTTTTGTGTCAACATAATCTCTTTATTTGATCCAAAGATAAATATAATATAATATGTTAATATAAATTTTTAAAATGATAATGATAAGAAAATACTTAGGATTGTCTTGAAAACAAATATCAAAAAAGGAACTTGATCATAATGTTATATGTCAGTAGAACCAATTTATTAAAAGGAGCGTGATCCTAAATGTGATCTACTAGTAAAACCAACACTATCAACTTCTTAACTAAAAACAACGGAAAAATTTTTACAAATTAGATAAACTCTCAAATTTTATTAATGTTCAAATTCTACCTTTGGAGAGTACAAAAGTTATCTATTTATAGTTTAATATTGAAATATTATAATAAATTTCCACTAATATGCATTTACCAATTGCATGTCACTAAATGAAAATAAATGACAATAAATTTGGAAATAAATTTTCACTAGCCACTAAATGACCTAAAACATTTTAGAAAACATTTATGAAGGCTAAGAGAAAATGAAAAGTAACTAGAAAAATCAGCCAAAAAATAATATGAAAATTAAAAATAAAATGATAAAAATTGGACTTAGTTATTATCTAATCAATCCAATATTAATAGTCTACCAAAATTGAGCAATTAAGTTCATGAATGCTTATTGTCTTGTAAATTGGGTTTTCCAAATTAATTCTTAAAGTTGACCTCAAAATATTTTCATTAATTTGAATGAAACTGATCCAATTAGGTGTAACCCTTAATTTACATTGATCTTTATTCTCTTTGATATTTAGAATCAGGCATTGTAATGTTTATTTCTTCATCTAGGTCTTTGACCTTATCATACGACATTCAACCTCATATAAAGTATCATTAGACAATCTAGTTATACCTCCATCAGATAATAAATTAACTTGTCCATTAAGTGATACATAAATTATTATTATGTTACAAAAGGAATTAATAATATTAAATAAAAGTATAATTTATAATTAAAATATGATAAACAAAATTTAATAATTTTTTTTCAAAATAATATAATACAATAATCATATAAGTTTAGTTGATAAATTTAATTACATTAAAAGATTAAAAATGTTTTAAAACTGTCGAAAAAAAATGATGTTGTAATTTATTTTATGTTTAGTTTGAATAATTTTTTTTTATCTAAAACCTGCAACGGTTTGGTTGATCTCTCATCCATGTAATAAGAAGCTGTATCATCGGTTCGCCGTAAACCTCAAACGTTAGACATCAAATGGCACTAGAACCTGTGATTTCTGCCATAAAATCTGTTTCCCACAAGGCCCATGTGCTCCAAATTCACGCTCACATTATACGCACAACCCTCATTCAATACCCCGCAGTTTCTCTTCAGTTCTTGACCCGCATAGCTCTCTCTGGCCCTTTGCAAGATGCCAGCCATTCCCACCGTTTCTTTGAGCATCTCAGCCACCCCATGGTTTCCTATTACAACACCATGATCAGGGCATGCTCCATGAGTGATTTACTGCAAAAGGGTCTTCTTTTATATCGGGATATGAGAAGACGAGGCATTGCTGCAGACCCTTTATCTTCTTCCTTTGCTGTTAAGTCTTGTATAAGGTTTTTTATCTTGTTGGAGGAGTTCAGGTTCACTGCAACATCTTCAAAGACGGGCACCAATGGACACCCTTATGCTCACTGCTGTAATGGACTTGTATTCACAGTGTCAGAGAGGTGGTGATGCGTGTAAGGTGTTTGATGAGATGCCTCAGAGGGACACTGTTGCTTGGAATGTGATGATCTCTTGCTGTATTCGAAATAATAGGACTCAGGATGCTTTGAGTTTGTTTGATGTTTTGCGGAATTCGAGCTATAAATGTGAGCCTGATGATGTTACTTGTTTGCTTCTTCTTCATGCTTGTGCTCATTTGAATGCCTTGGAATTTGGAGAACGGATTCATGATTATATTATGGAGCATGGTTATGGGATGCTCTCAATTTATCTAATGCTCTCATATCTATGTATTCGCAATGTGGTTGTTTAGACAAGGCTTATGAAGTGTTTAAGGGAACGGGGAATAAAAATGTGGTTTCATGGAGTGCGATGATCTCTGGTTTGGCAATGAATGGATATGGGAGAAAAGCTATCGAAGCATTTGAGGAGATGCTGAGAATTGGCAATCGGCCTGATGATCAGACATTCACGGGTGCCATTTCTGCTTGCAGTTATTCTGGAATGGTTGAAGAAGGAATGGCATTTTTCAACCGTATGAGCAGAGAGTCTGGAGTAACTCGCAACATTCATCACTATGGGTGCATGGTTGATCTCTTGGGCCGTGCTGGCTTGCTTGATAAGGCTTATCAGCTTATTATGTCAATGGTGGTGAAGCCAGATTCCACAATGTGGAGGACCTTGCTTGGTGCTTGCAGAATTCATGGCCATGTTACACTTGGTGAATGAGTAATTGGACATTTGATTGAATTGAAAGCTCAAGAAGCTGGAGATTATGTTTTACTTTTGAATATTTATTCTTCATCTGGACACTGGAAAAGGTAGCAGAAGTGAGAAAATTGATGAAAAAAAAATGAATCCAAACCACATCTGGTTGTAGCACAATTGAACTGAAAGGAGCAGTACATCAGTTGTTGTGGACGGTGTTTCACATACTAGAAACCGTGAGATTTACGAGACACTGGATGAGATTAATCATCAGCTGAGGATTGCTGGTTATGTTGTTGAACTTTCATCTGAGTTACATAAGATGGATGACAAAGAAAAGGGGTATGTGTTCTCTCATCATAGTGAAAAATTGGCTATTGCTTTTGGGCTTCTTGCTACTCCACCTGGTACAACACTGAGAGTGGTGTTGCGTACTTGACAAGTGTACCGGTCGCTCAAGTAATAAAGTGATAAGAAAGATATCGCTCCCACGAGGATTGTTTGATCAATTAAATCATAAATCGTATCCTTAGGTTGGATGACAAAAGATATTTGAGAGAAATGTTGTTGGACAAAGTAAATTAAAAGCTAAATATAAACATAAGGTATTATAAACAAAATAGATAATGGTTGTACCAAACGTAAGCTAATGTAGCTAGGGAGACCCACACCCCATCTCCTGACATTCTTACATGGATCGTTTACTACATTCATCTATACTAGCTACTCAATCATGCATCCTCAGTAATAGTTAAGCCTTAATCCCTTAGTGACATTAACCCTTTAACCATTTTCAATACCCTAATCCCTTAGTAGCATTTATTAGGTTAAGCATTAAGTGATGCACTAGAAAGGATTGCAAGCCTACATCCCTATCCCTAGGTGATGTAAAACAAGTCATCACACTTGGTTCCAAGACTAGAGCCCCAATATCCCTATTGTGAACCCTAACTCTAAGCTCTAACCTAGATTGATCAGGTCTAAGAAAGAGATGAAGACATTCAAGCAAAGTGTAATGAAATAACATAGCATAAAGGAATAATAACATTCAATCCATTCCAAATGAGATTTACATAGAGTATTTGTCCTAACTACAAAAGGAAACTAGCCAAACCTAACATGGATGACCTTGGTACAACAAAAAGAAGCATGCTTGATGATATATACAAGGAAGAAGAGGAAGGGAAGAGGGAAGAACCCTCTTCCCCTCACACCCAAACCCTAGAATCAACTCCCAAGCTCTCCTTTCTCTTCCTTTGGTGAAGTTTTTCGTCCAAAAAACTTTTCTTCAGTGCTGAGGCTTCATTATTTATAGAGTAGCCAATGAAATCTCTATTTTGCCCTCATTATGCAAATTCTGCGACCTGTGGCGCTCCAGGCGCGGGCACGGCGCTCCAGGCGCCAACTTCTAGAGATAATGGCGCCCTAGGCGCGGTCATGGCGCTCCAGGCGCTGGCTGGCGAAACTGTGGTGCTCTGGGCGTCAGAATGGCGCTCCAGGCGCTGAATTGCAAAAATGCTGGCACCCCAGGCGTGGACATGGCGCTCCAGGCGCCATACTCCAGAGACGGTGGCGCTCTAGGCGCGGGATTGGCACTGATGGCGCCATCATGCAGAACTAGCCTATGTACTCCCGATTGTATATAGGCTTGATGGCGCCAGACCTTCTTCTCTGCATAATTCCTTGCTAATTCACCTACTAATCATCCAATCTTGACCAAAATACCTCATTGAAGCACATAAGTTGTATTCACACCAATTGGAAACTATTTATCAGATAAAACGATTCATTTGACGATCTAATTGCGCTTAGCACATATCAAGTGGCTAATAATCTCCGCATATGTGTTGATTGCCACAATTTTCTGAAACTTTTTTCTGGAGTTTTTACAACCGTTATGTAATTCTTAGGGACCATAATCAGTTTCACCACTTCAGGGAAGCGCGCTGCTCATGTAGTGACTATTGGTAGGAATATCATGAGCTGGTGATAAATGTATCATATCCAGCTACGAGTGTTAATTGATTGTCAAGAGCCCCTACAAACGCAGAATAGATATCTTAGCGGCTGGTTTATTGTAGAATCTGGATGAATATTGGTATAATTTAAATGCAACCATACATATTAACTACTAAGGAGGTTAAACTCTGCATTTCAAGTGGGTGGGTGAAGGCTAACTAACCATTACCTTTATTCAAGTCCTTTATTTCATGATATGTCTGAAGTTGGTGGATAGAGATCATTTAAGGTTGACCATGCAGATCTATGTAGCACCCACACCGACACGCAACACATGACACGACACGACTTGATTCTTCGACACGACAATCTTAAAAAATTATGAATTTCGACACTTGGGATACGTTTTAATATTAAATAATATTTTTAATTTATTTAGTGTATATTTCATTTAATATTCAATAATTTAACAAAAAAATTAAACTAAACTAATAATACCTATCAATGTAACCAAAAAAAATTCAAAAAGACTTCATTTCAATTTTTAATTTTTAAAGATAAGAACTAAATAATTAATATTATTATTATTATTAAGAGAAAGTAAAAAACAAAATTAATAAGGGAATTAAAATAAAAATCTTTTGAACATTTTATTTTGATGAATAATGCGTTAAAATAAAGATGTAGGAGAGAAGATTAAAAAGAAAAAAAATAAAGATGCAGGAAAGAAGATTAAAAAGAATAAATAAAATATGAGCTTAATAAAGATGCAAGAAAGAAGGGTGAGAGATTAAAGACAAAGAAGAAGGAAGATGTAGGAAAAAAATATAGACATAGGAAAGAAGACAAAGGTGAGAGATTAAAGACATTAAAGCAGAACGGTGAGAGACTAAGAGTGAAAAGGAGAACGGTGAGAGTGAGTGAAACGCAAGCTCTAGGGAGAGAGATGACATCAGAGACGGGCGACGAGCGATTGGCGATGTTTTCCCAGTAATGGCCTGAAATCGCAACAGACAATGTTTTTCCACCAAATTGCGATGTCAACAGTAGACGGTGGAGAATCAAATTGCGTGAAGCTATCCCTGAAAAAAAAATGTATGTTTTTCCAGCAATGGCCTTTGACCGTGTTGGACACGGTCAAATTCGCTTGTCGGAAGTGTTGACCGCGTGTCCGACACCGTGTCGACACGTGTCATGATGTTGGATTGTGTGGACCCGATTCTCCCTGTTTTTGGACATGTCGGTGCTTCATAGCTGCAGATCATGATGATATCAGATCAAACACCTGCCAAACACCATTGACCAAAATGCAAAAAAAGAAACCTGCTATCCGAGAAATTTGGGTGTTGATTTTCTCTTCTTTTTCTTTTTTAGAATTTTTGTTTATATTGAAGGAGGTCTATTTTTGGATTAGTACAAAAATACCGAGTATCATTTGACACAAGACACTGAAGACAGGGAAGGTTCATCCTCTGGAATGCAAAGGGATTTTGTTTGAGATTGGCACTCCTCATCTGCTAACTATGTTATCATCTTTCGAGGAACCCTGAATCAACTTCTCTGAGCGATAATCAATTTTTGTTGAGTCAATATATTATTATAAGGGAACAGCAGTAAAGCACTGTTACAATGCCAAATGATCATTTTCTATACATGTGGTTTAGAGAACAACAATATCTAACAGACACAGTTCTTTTCCCCATTTTTTTTACTTGAATCATTCTCGCCCTTCTGGCTAATGGCTGAGAGAATAGGGTAATAATGGATTCAAAGCAGACAAGAGAAACAGCTGCAGAAAATCTTGGCCATGAAAATTATTTGACTAATAAAAAATTATAAATACAATTTTAAAAATCAGGAGTTGTAGTATTAGAATTTAGCACATCTTATGGGGTTCAAACTGCGGATTTGTCTAAGTGCAAACTATTTGCATCCATATATTAAAGGGTCCATTGATCTGGCACTGATGATTGAAAAGTGTATTGAAAGCTCAGTCAGGCCATCATGGTTAACTAAATTCTGCGTCAGTAAAGGAGATTTCTGAAATACTAAAAAATTCAACGAAAAACCAAAACCTGGTCTATTGGCCATATTATTCAAAAAGCAACGTTTACATTTTTTCAATTCTACACTATAATGCTTACATCTTTGGAGATTTCTGACCAAAACCTAAGCTCGGTATAGAGAACAGAAATGAAAGCACCTTCCCGTTCCACTAACAAAACTGGAAGTAGAATTGATACATAGAAAGTCTGAATCCTAAGTTCTGGAAGCAGTAAAGATGCTACAACATATCCGCAACCTAAGTCCTCTAAGTAGTATTTATGCTCAAATAAATCCATGACCCAAGAAACCACCCGCTGACAAAGAAATTTAAGCAGCAACAGTTTGCTTCTGAGCAAAAGCAATCCCCTTCTCTATGCTGGCCTTGAGTTCAGGCTTAAGTGCTTCCAAAGCCTTCTGCTCATAGTCAGTCAACCCTTGGAGGTCAGATGGAATTAAAGCCTCAACTCCTGTCCTACCAAGCTTCACCCTTGAAGCAAAGAATGGAATGTCAGTCAAATTTGATTCCACAAATGAGCACTCATAAACATCCCCATCTCCATCAAGTGCCCGAAGAGATGATTCAACAAATCTAGCAGCAGCATATGCCATCGACAAGGTAGCAGACCCTGCGCCTGCCTTTGCTTCAACAACTTCAGTTCCAGCGTTTTGAATCCTGACAGTCAACTCATCAATTTCTTCATCAGTGAAACTCGCCGAGGGTCTTGTCTTTGACAACAGAGGAAGAATGGTAATCCCGGCATGGCCACCAACAACTGGCACATCAACGTCAATCAGCTTCAGGTTCTTCCTCTGAGCAACAAACGTGTTTGCCCTCACAACATCAAGTGTGGTAACACCAAAGAGCTTCTTAGGATCATACACACCCTTCTGTTTCAAAACTTCTGCGGCAATAGGCACGGTAGAGTTCACAGGGTTACTGATAATTTGAATAAAAGCATCAGGGCAGTAATCCGCAACAGCAGAAACCAAGTCCCTGACTATGCCGGCATTAATGTTGAAAAGGTCGTCACGAGTCATGCCAGGCTTCCTTGGAACACCGGCGGGTATGACAACAACATTCACATCCTTCAAACAATTCGGCAACTCAGAAGCTCCAGTGAAATCCCTGACCTGTGAGGGTGTATTGCAGTGACTGATATCAGCAGCAACTCCCTTGACATTCGCAATATCATAGAGATGCAGGTCGGAAACTAAAGGCGACATCTTGATGAGAAGCGAGAGCGGCTGACCTATCCCTCCAGCAGCACCAAGAACCGCAACTTTGTACGAAGCCTGAGGCTGCGACTTGTGGTTGTTTACCTTTTGAGCTTTGGATGCAAAAGACGCCCGCAGGGCAGCACCGGTTTTGTTACCGAAGAAGGACGATTCCGACTCACACCTCACGGATGACATGGCCTTGAGGCCACAGAAGCTCTTCAAATGATTCTGAGAGTTGAATTTCAACCCAAAGGACTTTAATTGAGGATGCGAGCTTCCTCTTTGGCCGAGGGAACCGCTGGTTCCAATAGCGAAGGTAGCTGCTGGTGCTGCTGCCATCTCAACCTGTGATACAATAAATAATTCAGGTCTATGAGATTAACACACAGAAACCTATCTGAAAGCTAGAAAAAGCACCAAGGAAATAAGAAAGTGTAAGGTTTGTTTTGCTATGGTAGACCCTAACAGATTATTTAATCGAACCGATTAAGATGTTATAGCATACAACACAGAAAGAGCTGAAAACAACATGCATACATGGTTCTAAGATTAGTTAATGGAAGTGTAATTTTGAATGAAAATTGCAACATTGATAATGGGAGACAGAGAGACAATTGAGAAATGGAAATAGAAGAGAATAGCGTTTACAGAGATCTGGAATGAGAAGTTTTGGAATGAGATCTGGGCGAGAAAAAGGTACCTGGGAATGAACGAATGAATGGAATTGGAAGAAGTGATTTAAGAAGCCAAGTTGGGTTTGAAATCTCCGCCGAATGCTGAATAAATATAGGCACCCTTTTAACCAAACGCAAAAGAGAAAAAGAATCTACTCCCAAAATACTTCTTCACTCTACTGCCGCATCACTCTTCTTATTTTACTATTTTTTTCTTATATAATAATATTTATTTATTATTATTTGCTTTACTTCTCCCTATTTTTTCCTTTTTAATATTATTATACCCCGAATGTTAAAAAAAAAGTTAAAAACCCATTATTAGAAATTTAGACTGACTCCGGGTAGATGGCCACCTTCGTAATAATGCCATATTTCCGGTTAGATTAGATTAAGTTTTCCATTATATTTGAATTTTAGATTTTTTTTTTTTAGTGAGATTTGGATTTCACGCTCCTAAAATAAGAGGAGTACATTTTTAAGCATAAAATATAATGATAACTATTAATTAGAAAAACAATTATAGATACAGTTTATTCTCTAAAGATTAAAATGCAACCTTCATTTAAGAAGAGTGTGGGATTTATATTGATTAAATGTGAGGACACTGAAATTTTAACAAATGAGGAATTTTTTATGTATTATCTATAAACATTTCAAAATATAAAAAATAAACTGTGCTGAAAAGTCAAAGATAAATGTTACCATACACTTTTAAATATACTCTTTTTAAGTTATTCTTTTTTACAAACTAAGAAAGTTTTAATTAAGCCGCTCAAAATTGTTTGATTTCGTGTTAGGAGTTCATAGTTTTGATTTAAAAAGGCAATAGATAAACATCATCCAATGCATTGTGATGAATAAAAAAAATCAATTAGGCATGACATCATGGCGGGGGTGGGTATTGCATTCCTCGTCTCCGTCTCCGACTCAAAAATCACTTCCCATTCCCGCCCCTGATTCCCGTTGAGTTTTAAAACCCATCACCATCCTCGCCCCATTGGGTTGGATTTTCCCCGTCATGCCCCGCTCCCGTTATTTGATTAAAATTAAAAAAATAAATATAGTTTTTTTTATTGAAAAATGAGACGAAAAAACTAATTACGTAACAAAAAAAATAACAAACCCACATTTAAAATATGGGATCATAATTTAAAAATTACAAAACAAAATCAATCAATTCAATTAAAAAAATTAGAAAATAATATATTTTTTTATTTTTTTATTTTTTAATATTATTTATTACGGGGATGGGGCGAGGGCGGGATGGGTATAAGTAATCCCCCGCCCCTGCTTTTGGCTATCAGGGAAAATTTAAACTCAAACTCGAACCCTATAAATTCAATTTTTTCCAGTTAAAATCAGAGCAGATTCATATGGATACCCAAGAATTCGGATCCCGCTGCCATGCCTAAAATAATGCATAGTGACTTAGTAGTTCATTTACGAGTAACATGATGAATCTATCTATGCGTTTATTAGTAAAATTATTTTAAAAAGCTTACTAATATCATTTTATGCATAATTATAAATTATATATAATCTGTGGGTATAAACCTGTAACGAGAAACAATTAATTAAATAATTAATTGCATAGTTGATGAAAAAATACATAAATAAAAACTAATGTATATCGCATTTTAAACTAATTTCAATATCGGCTTAGTACATAGTAGAGGTTTAAGTAGTTTGTATGGTGTCCTAAATTCAAATATTATTGTAAAAAAACTAATTTCATTATTCTATCTATCCATATTTTCAAAATTTTATAGAAACTTAGTGAATTTGATTTATTTAAACTAGGGGAACTAAATTTTTTAAATAATAAAATAAATAAAAGTTAAATACAGTTAATAAGAAAATGACAATAAAAAAAAAACTAACAATATAAAAGTAGTGAGAAATTAATGTAGTTTAGAAGAAATTTGAAATTTAAGAATAAAATTATCTAAAGAAATGTAGGCACCAAATGAGATAATTCATATTATTTATAGTTATAGATAATAGTTTAGAACAAATAATAAAGTATATAGTAACCCATACTGTAAACTTGTAAGAAAAACAATATAATAAAATTGAAATTAATTTTCAACATTCTGATTATTTGTATTAACATTTTAAAATATCTATAAGCCTATAAAAACAAATTATTCAAAATATAATGACTTTTTGGTATGAAATAACCAAATGACTGAATTTGGATTGGTTACGGGACCTATGGAAAAAAAAAAAAATGATTCAGCTTAATTTGACATTCCCTCTACTTACAGCTTAATTTGACCTATGAAAAAAAATCACTTTATTTTATTTAATTTTAAAAAAACTGAAAAAGAAACAAATATTTCACGGGGTTTTTTTTATAAAAAAAGAAGCATCGAGTTATTTTAATAATATTATCGAGTTAAGTTAGACGAACAAAAGTGTCTTATGATAAATTGTATGCTTAACCTGTTAGAAATTTTTTTTTATGTGAGCAATATTAATTAATTAGTTTTGTATTTTAAATTAATTGGGTTAATGGATATTCCAATTTTGATATTTTAATTGGTCCATTATGATCATATTGTGTTGGGCTTATAGCATCTATTGGTATTGAGCCTAGTTGGGCAGCAGTGTAGGCATTAGTGTTTGAAAAGGGCTTCTATGATTGGTGGACCCATCAGACACACTGTTGATTAGATTTTTGCTAGGTCCCCTCTCTAGCCTATATATACTGGGGTTAAGTCCCATGAGCCATCATGCTCCCATCGTTGAAGGCTGCCAATATCTGAATAGGTAATAGAGAGGAAGACTCTAGCATCTTGTTTCCTCATCTTCTCCAACCTTTCTTCAATTTAGTAATGACCCAACAAGGTACACACAATCATAACTCTGATTTATTGTTATTTGGTATTCTATAATCATATGCATGATCCGTCAATTTTAAGATTCATCATTTGGTATCAGAGCCTTGTGTATATGATTATAGAATCCATGTTGTTGATTGGAATCAAGAAATTTGGATTTTTTTTTTATTCAATTAAATTGAGAACCTTAGGGCATTTTTTCTACATATTGAGATCTTCTAATTAATATATGATATCTTGGATTATGAAAGTAGAATTTTTATTCCTAAATTTTAGGGTAAAAAAATTTTCTTGATTGGCAAATTGACAAATTTCACATCCCCATATTTTGAGTTTCGTGAAATTGACAAATTGATTTAATTTTAATAATTATGGTTAACAATAAGTGAAAATTTTCTTGATTGACAAATGCAATAATTTCTAGAAACACATATTGGAAAAGTGTTTCATATTGTTTGAGCACGTTTGGTTTATGAGCTCGTGATTTTATTTTAATAATTATTATATGTTAATTATTATCTATAATTATTATATGTTAATTATCTGCCCAACTCGGGTTTCTAATATACAATAATAAATTATATGAGGATAAATTTTATTGATAGGAACATGTAATTAAATATTATTTATCTACCCAACGGGAATGAATTGATTTTAATTACATGTGACGCCTTGTTGGAATTATGTTGGAATTATGGAGATATATAATTTATAAAATTTATCTACCCAAAGGGGATAAATTTTAGACAATTATATATGATTCTCTCCATTATTAAATCTTCATATGATGAAAAATAATTATATATTATATTCTCTCTCCAAAGGAAAGTTTATGATATTTAATTGTTTTTGTTATTGCTCATGAATAATTTATCATGTCAATTAAATTCACTCTTAACATCTCTTGGTGCATTTTCCTTTTCG
>PYAF01005012.1:1286985-1315988 GCA_007407185.1 Glycine tomentella
AATAAGTCTTGTCCCACTTCTCCAAGTACTTCCTCAAGTCCCCTTCTTCCACCATCCTTTTCCCATTCTCAGAACCTTCAACAATTGCCTCTGCACACATCCTGCCACTCTTGGCTGCAAAATAGATCCCCTCTCCAGAGCATTTGGTTACGTAGCCAGCAGCATCGCCAACCAACGCCACTCTTCCCGACAACCTTCGCGGCCGAGGATGTTCCGGTATAGGGTGAGCCTCCACTCGGATGATCTTGCCTCCCAAAATCTTGTCCTCTGCTCTTTTCCTTGTTGCTAGTTGGAACTTCTTGATGTCTCCCTTGTGTGTCACGGTACCAGTGCCAACAGCCACATGGTCACATTTTGGAAACACCCATCCATAAAAATCCGGAGAAACATCATCCCCCACGTACATCTCCGCAAGGTCCTCGTAATACACCATCTTATCATCCGGAATTCTTACCCTCTCCTGAAACGATGCATCAAAACAAAACCTGGTGTTACCTTTTGAAAAATCATAACAACACTCGCTTAAAAACATCACTCTGAAAGTTGAAACACATACACTACATTTTCTGGCATCATAATTCATAAATCAGAAGCTCTAGATTCATTTTAGTTAAATAAAGAAATTACTAACTTTGAAAAAAAATCCCTACATCCAAGAAAAGAAAAAAGCATTAATAAGTGATGACAAAACATAGATACAGTTTCTTAGGTGATGTTTGTATCGTGCTATAATCAGAACTGGAGTTTCATCCTGAATTCTCAATAAGTTGCATAATTCTTTCAAACCTTTATTACGCAAGGATTATTGACAAAAAAAACTCTAGTTTTGGTCGAAGAACAACACAAACAACATCTATGGAAGTGTATTTAAGTTTTGTCCAATATGTAAAACATCTATTTAGCTACTAAACTTTTCTTCACAAGCTAATTTGATTCATGACACTATGAAAAGGCATAAGCAACTTAATCCTATACTTTGGCGCCATCTACTAGACAACTCGATCCATAGTTTTGGTGTGCTTCAACAAGATCTTTTAAAAATTAGAGAGCAAATTGACTACTAAATTGATTGTTTTGACAATTTTTGGACCAAATTGACAAATGGGCCAAGTTTAGAAGCCAATTGACAGTTTACAACACCACTAGTGTTTCGCTAGCAACATATTCTTTGAATACAGTTATTGCTTAAATTTCTTATAAAAAAAAGTGTAAGCCATACTTATTTAAAAATAGCTTCAAGATTTTATATTTAATAAATTTTGACTAATGATACAAGAATGAATACTCATTTTGGTCGTGTGAGACGGTAATAAATTGGTAAAAATTCAAATTTAGTATATGAGAAAAAGTACGACAAATTGGTCCTACCTTTAAATTTGAGAGACCAATTTATCATTAAGTTGTATTCTTCAAGGACCAACTTGACAACAAGTTGTATTCTTCAATGTAATTATTAGGAATCAATTTGTCAAAAAATTATGGGCAGGACAGCAAGTTGTATCGCACTTATTTTACATTTAGGAACTAAATTTGAATTTTCCATACCAATTTATCACCGCCTTTGAAGCTCCTCTTTCAGCTAACAAAATGACGAGTAAAAGATGACCGATAAAAAGGTGAAGAAGTAATATACCTGAAAAGCGATGGCATACTCATAATCACCGGCATCAATAGACTTGGCGACTCTAGAATTGGCCCCATCAGCGCCAATGACAGCGTCAACTTCCAAGGTACGCTTCTCACCAGCTCCATTGGTTTTCCCGTCGTAGCTAGAGTAATGCAGAACGTAGGGGGAGTTATTATCCTTAGGAATATCCATTTTCAAGAACAAGCCGTTGATGACGTTGGCGCCGTTCTCCTTGGCGCGGTCCCTGAGGTAAGCGTCGAGCACCTCGCGCCGCACCATGCCAATGTACTCGTGCGCCTTCAGCGTCCTCCCAATGTCTACCGCCACGTTCGACGGCGATATCATCTTCATCTTCGTCACGCGCCGGTCGATGATGTCCAGCGGAAG
Source organism: Glycine tomentella (assembly GCA_007407185.1). Classification (NCBI taxonomy): domain Eukaryota; kingdom Viridiplantae; phylum Streptophyta; class Magnoliopsida; order Fabales; family Fabaceae; genus Glycine; species Glycine tomentella. The sequence goes on from PYAF01005012.1 coordinate 1,289,000, forward strand.
GTCGAACTCCCCCACCATGCACAGCGGGATGGCGCCGCCGCACGGCTTGCAGTTGTCCATTTTTCGCTCGATCAGGAACGTCTCCACGCCGCCCTTCGCCAGCGTCTCCGCGGCGGCTCCTCCAGCGGGACCGCCGCCCACCACCGCCACGCGGAGGTTCCGGCCGTTCAGCCTGGGGCTGAATTTTCCCGCCACGACGCGGAATTTGCGGTGGGGAGTGGAGGGGCGCGACAGGGAAGCGAAATGTGGAGCCTCCGGCGAGGACTGGCGGAGGCCGACGAAGGATTTGAAGGCTATGGAGTTCATTGTTACGAGTTAGACAATGGAAGTCCATTTGATTTTTTTATTTTATTTTGATGCGTGTTTGGGTTTGAGGGGATATGGGTTGGGATTTGAGGGGGTTTGTGGCCGTTGGATGGGTAGGATTGAGGGTGGTGATTTAAAGTGGATAGATTTTGGGATGATGAGGGGCGTGGGAAGAGGTTGTCGTTGGAGGTAGGTGTTGGTTTTTATTTTGAGTGGTTCTCGTGCTGCCACGTCATGCATAGAGTGGTTGATCTTTTAATGAAATGTTTTGAGTCTAATGACAAGTCATTATCACCTTCGCAAAATCGCCATTGAAAGCTAAGCATGTCACGTGCGCACAAGTTGGGTGACTGTGTTTCGATTGCACAACAAATTGTTATTTTCATGGGACGAAACATTAGAATTTGTCTACTGTATATATATACGCCTTGCTCTTCAGCAGTTGCACCTGCCATGAGAAAAAAGAATGATACTGGGTTCAAGTCACATGAGGCTCATCTAAATTTTCTCCTCGTTGCTCCTGAAAGCTACGACTAAATACTACCCATAATAGACGTGTGAAACAAATTATCAACCTGCAAAATATTTATAACATTTTTTTTTCTTATTTATTTCCATAACAATTATCTTACTACACACTGCCACCTTTTGTATTTCTCTCTTTATTATATAACACAATATTTTAAAACACTAATTTAAGGAATTAACAAAAAATGAAAATATGATTTTTAGTCTATAAAACACAACCCACTACATATAATAATATTCCTTTTTTACTTATATTATCATTTTTATATCCATCATTATTATCAGTATCATCATCAATGTTATTGTCGTTATTGTTATTATTATTTTATTGTTTTTTTTAACATGATCATCCCAACAACACCATTATTAATATTGTCATTATTACCATTATCATTTTTAAAAGTAAATTTATTTTAAGATTATTTTTCTTTTTTAAAAAAAAAGGAGATGTTTTTTACGAGTGCACTTAATAAGTATGGATGCCTAATAAAAGTTGTCCATTAGAGTGAGTGATGGCTTAATGAGAGCATGTGAAGCACTAGGTGTTTGTACAAAGCACATGAGCCAAATTTTTGTTGCAGGCCAACGATGAACTTTTTATGAAATAATAATAATAATATATAATAAAAAAATAAAATAAAATAAAAAATTTAAGTCTTATATTTTATCGACAAGATTTAGATTGTCACATTCTACAATAGATTGAACTAAAAAGATACATTTCATTTGGATTTTTAAAATGAGATCCAAATCCAATGAAAGTCTGATTTGTATGAGTTGCTGCAGGTTAAGTCTAAACTAAGTCAAAACCAAATTGTACTAAAAACTCAAATGTAATTCATGCTTCAAATTTAAAGTTAAAACCCTTTCTTATCAACCTAATTTGACTTAGCTAGTTGCAAACTTGATGAAAGTTGCAAGTTATAGTGGATTGGAACAAAAACATATTCATTTTGAGTTTCTAATAAAATAAAGTCCAAGCCCGATTTGTATAAATCAGATTAATTCAAATTGGGACAAGATCAGATTTGATTAAATAACCTTTTTGTGTAGAGGGACTAAAACAAACTTTTTTTCTCTCTTTCAAATTACAGGAATTTAAAATGTCAATTTGAAATCTAAAAAATAAAAAACAAACTTACTCCAATAGTCCAAGTCCAAGGGAATAAAAACATATATTTAAGTTTCATCATATGTAATGCATCCACCTTGCTCTCTCATGCTATTTATGTGTAAAGCTAAAACTTCTCACATGGTACATAGAATACATGTTCTGTATCTTCTTTTGTCACAAACCTTTTGTTGTTTTTATTTTTTTATTCCGTAACTTACAAGTATAATAATGCTTTTAAATCTTTTTACAACATTGAGATCATAATTGTTAATTAAAATTAAATATTAAATTAAGTGAAATTAAGATTACAACATTTTAATTATCACATACATCCTGTACCCTTTATTACTTTAATAAATAAAGAATAAAATTATAATTGATCATTAAAATTTCATAATTAGAAGTATATTGAAATACATAAATATACATAGTAAATATGTAATACATTTAAAAAATATTAATATTTTTAATTAATTATAAATTGCAAGTCACTGCAAGCCTTTTTTATTTAAAAGGAAGGAAACTCATAATTTCATTCAAAATAAGAGCGGCTGGGTTATTAAGGCATGAAGGAGGACTTGAACAAGTTTGGAATTTCGCGAATCCATGCCTTTCAAGTTCTTTCCGTTACACTGCTGTAGGAATAGCATTGCTGTTTTTGTTTTGGGACAAAATTTGTTTCCCGGTTTGGTTAACTTACCAGTTCAAATTACAATTCACTCCAGAAACAGCCATGCATGCAGAGTGTTTGTTGAGAATTCAATTTTAAGGGTCATCGCCCCATATTTCTTGTAATGGGATTTCATGTTCCAACACGAACAAAATCTAGACTTGACCATTTGTTTGTGATTTCACTCTCTAAGTTGAAAATACAATACATGGGCAGTTGCAGTTGCTTTGAATCAATGCAAGTTGGTATATCAAACTATCTACTTCCCGCTTTTGCATGCCCATGACATTTTCTCTATGTTTCTGCCAAACTTTGGAACAATCTCATTCTCTAATTAAAATTTCAAAAGTCCTAGCACCTAGCTTGCTAGCTATTAGTATAAAAAAACCAACCCAAATGCTTAATGGCCATAGAAGAGCATAGAGGCATAACTTGCTAGACAAACATGGACTTCAATCTTGCATTAGTGATTGTAGTAACCACAATTTTGGGAATTGGTCTTGAAGGATGCGATAGCAAGGTTGTGCAGTTCATTTTTGGAGACTCACTCTCGGATGTTGGAAATAACATGCATCTCTCAAGAAGCCTTGCTCAGGCAAGCTTGCCTTGGTATGGTATAGACATGGGTAACGGGTTACCTAATGGAAGGTTCACTAATGGTCGCACAGTGGCTGACATAATAGGTAACATCCTTTCATGTTAGCATGCACTCTCTTTGCAATCAGTGAACATACACAAATCTTAACTCAATTTGATATCAGCCTTTAGGTTGGTGAATTTTCAAAAAAGCCTCTGTCACAAGTTTCTATTTTATTTTTTGCCTAAAGTGATAGACTGCTTCCTTTTAATATTCTGCATGAACATTTCAAACCTTACCCCCAAAGTGAAAAGACTTCTAATCCACATTGCTGCAGTAAAGATTTAGTTTTGACTTTCTAACTTTTAAGGTTATTCATGTGGTGTCAATATGCGAACAAATTTGAATTAGAGTTTGTCATGTTATTTAGAAATGGTAGTGGTTTTCTATTGTGTCTGGATGCATACTAATACTAATGTTATACATTTTCAGGTGATAATATGGGCCTCCCTAGGCCTCCTGCATTCCTGGACCCATCTGTAAATGAAGAAGTTATACTAGAAAACGGTGTGAACTATGCTTCTGGTGGTGGCGGCATCTTGAATGAAACTGGCGCCTATTTTGTGAGTTGCAAATATCATTTTCATACACTATGTGACTTACAGCATTTATTCGAGCATAATTTGGATGGAAAATTCTGTTTCTTGCAGATCCAAAGGTTTTCTCTGGACAAACAAATTGAGCTGTTTCAGGGGACACAAGAGTTAATTAGAGGCAAAATTGGAAAAAGGGCCGCGTACAAGTTTTTCAAGGAAGCTAGTTATGTTGTTGCTTTAGGGAGCAATGACTTTATCAACAACTACTTGATGCCTGTTTACACTGATTCATGGACATACAATGATGAAACCTTCATGGACTACTTAATAGGAACATTGGAAAGACAACTAAAGGTTTATTTAGTTTATATCCCTCCTAACACAACTTCTTTCTCTTTTTTCCTTTTTGCATCTAATAATAAAAATCTTTTCAATATGTCGTGTTTGTGTGTAGCTACTTCATAGTTTAGGAGCAAGACAACTGGTGGTTTTTGGGTTGGGTCCAATGGGTTGCATTCCCCTTCAAAGGGTGCTTACTACAACTGGGAATTGTCGAGAAAAAGCAAACAAGCTGGCTCTTACCTTCAACAAAGCTTCAAGCAAGTTAGTTGATGACTTGGCGAAGGATTTTCCTGATTCAAGCTATAAATTTGGAGATGCATATGATGTTGTTTATGATGTGATTAGCAGTCCAAATAAGTATGGTAAATAAATAAGTTACTTTCTTCACAAACAGGATGCATACACCATTAGCAATTATCTAAATGAACATAACTCATATTGTGTATGTGAAACACTTAAAAAGAATGAACTCAGGATTTCACACATTGTGTATGTTACTTTCTGAAGAATTGGCAACATATCATGCATGAACAGAAAATTAATAATTGCTGCTGAGAGTTATTTATATCGTAACTACGTTTGCTTTGCAGGATTCCAAAACGCAGACTCGCCCTGTTGTTCCTTTTGGAATATTCGACCTGCCCTTACATGTGTACCTGCATCAACTCTGTGCAAAGATAGAAGCAAATATGTCTTTTGGGATGAGTACCACCCCACAGACAGTGCTAATGAGCTAATTGCAAATGAACTCATCAAGAAATTTGGACTTTCAAATACTAATCAAGGAGGCGCACCTTCCCCAGCACCTGCTGTTGCTCCATCCCCAGATGACCAATGATTCAGGATTTTATTGCCTAATGCTTGAATTGCCCGTCGAAGCAAGTATCTTCATGTTCCAAGACCAGTGTTCCAGTCAGTTATAGTGTTATACATAATTTCTTCTTAGAAAATAACAAAGAAACTTTTGATATCTCCTTTCATTCTGCATCAAACATGTAACCCACCAGTTAAGTGTGTAATACTGTATTGTCTTCTTCAAATTGAGCCACTTTGGTCTTTTGATCCTGCTCAATAAATTGTTTTTGTTGAACTGCAGCATTTGCAGAAGCCTGCAGCTTAGCAGCCATTTAATTTTTTATTGCCTTATAGAAATTTCTTATCTTTTAACCTCAAGAACAAATTGGCCACAGACCAGATTAACTCTCTGAAACATTCCTAATCAAAGAATGGTCGGTAGCTCACTGCAATAGCTACATTTCAGCATGTGAGTAATTGCGCATGGTGATGGTAGACACACACACACATATTGAGAGAGAGAAAGTACAATATTTTTTTGCAGTTGAAGATTGAATTTTTTTTGTCATGCACGGATGCACCTGACTTCAGAGGAGATCTGAGTTAATTCCGAACTTCTGATATGGATGAAATTCCACAAATGTCTTAACCGAAAAGTATTAGCGCTAAGGTGTGCATTTATAAGTGAAAACTTACAAGAACCTTCAGGTATATTAATTTCTTTGATACTAAAGAGATGGCAATACACAAAAGTTAACTGCTAATCATGATTAGTTTACCACACCCCCCAAATTAAGCTTTACCTTGCAAAGGATTGTGTTGTGTCTGTCTGTGATTTTATCATTTACATTTTATTTAGACTAGCAATGCTTAGCAGAATGACCTATTGTTACCAATTGAAAGAATGGCCAAAGAAAGAGAATTGTATGTTATAGAAAAAAATTTAAAAGGCTGAAAGAGTTGAGCTAAACAATCCTGATGAAATCACAGACAGACACAATCCTGATTTCCAAAGACGTATTGGATAAGAAATAGTGCAGGTCCCCAATATCATATTGATATTGTTTTGGGAAAATGACACTGACTTGATCAGTAATAAGGAAATTAATCCGCTAGCTTTTGCTTTAGATGAAAAAACTATCTAGATTATAAAAAATACAGCACTAAGTTTATACTTAATAGAAAACAAGGCACAACTTTAACGTGGACTTGTTTCATATATTAATCTCTCTGGTATTTTATTGCAAAGAGATTATGTATCTACATTAGAATATGGTCTCTGTGAAACGTCCTGTTATAGGCTTACACCTGAAAGCTACACCAAGACTTAATTTTCTGCTAGCATTACTTTATGCATCTCAAGTATATTAAAATCAAACCTCCATACTTACGTGCAATGTACAATTACGAGTTTCGGATCTTATGTGCTTCTAATAATTCCCACTAACTTTATATGCTGTAATTAATGAATATTATTATATTGGCCTCAAACTTTTCCAGGATATGTCCCAATATACATGATACATCGCTTTCTCCGCTGAAAATAAAACAAATATTAAATTTGCTATGAGACAATCTTCAAGTGTACTTAGTGGCCAACTAGCATGATTACTTAAATTAAACAAACGTTTTGGATTAGTTCCGATTTCACTTTCCAAGAACTTGGTTATGTAATCCCTATCAACTTGCTCTGGGTGGATAAATGGTTCTTCACATTTAAATCTCCAAATTTCTATTTCGGACACAAAAAAAAAAACGGCCAAAAAGAAAGCTACATTTTGGTTTAATGCTTAGTGCATCACTAACTCGTAAGCAACTATTCACATCAGCATTTGTTTATTCGACGACTTACTATTGGGGTGGAGAATTATTGGCACCATGAACGATCCGTTGTTCAGCTTCTGAGACTTACTTTAATTACATGCATGTAGTGTGGTTTTACCAAAATAAAATCTATGATTGTGACATTTTCCTTCTACATAGATTTATTAGTGGTTGGTTTTTGTTTTCCACACGGATTCTTTGAGTGAGAATCCTTTAGACAAACAGAATAACTCTGTTAATAACCATTGTTTTGAAGGTAAAACTGATGATATATCATTTTTATGACTAGAGAACAAATGAGCTGTAATGCTATTAGTTCAATAAAATACAATTGAAATTCTGGGTGCTTAATATATGGATACAAAGCAGAGTTTAACAAATGAGTCTAATAGACATATGCACTTTCAATGTAAAAGTCTTTTACAATATCAACAATCAAAAATCATCTTTATCGTGCTTTTAAGATAATTATTATAAAGTCATCAAATTTATCATATATTATGATTTAGGATTGAATGACATTATAAAAGACTTTTATACTACAGTGCATATATTATTTATTCTTAACGACATGAGTGTCTTGAGTTCTCATACAATCATGCTGAGCACTGCTGGGGATACAACTCTACTTAGTCCATTCTCTCTTCATACATAATTGCCTCTAGAATTCACTGATTATGCCTACTTGTAAGATGTATTACATAAAGGATGCCTACTAGCTAGCTACCTAGAGAAAACTATCATTCAGCACACCATTATTTCACACACTATGGTGCTCTTGGAGTGTGACGACCATTAGGCCCTGATGGGGAATAGTCGTGGAGTTCCAATTCCATCCTCTCAGTAATGGTTGGTTCCTCCCAGTGCAAGTTTCTCTCCGTGATAACCTGTATTTGAATAAAATGCAACATAAGCTTGGTGACTTGATATATATATGGTTAAAAAATGCATCACACGTCTTAAGCAACATAGGAATAGGGCATCAAAGTGCACCTTGTAGTTGTTCTCCAGAGTACGGTGAACTTGGGGACCTTGCATAAGGTTTTCAGTTCCTGCTTATATAAAAAGCCATTTGTAAGAAATCAAGGAGAACTATAACTCTACTAGAATACAAATAGAAATATAGCAGTAGAATTTACTTGTAACTGGGACTGCTTTCAAGCACACAAGATGAGAAAGCCCTAGAAGAATCACGAATAAACGAAAGAGAGTGCCTGCCATCCTTGTATTGCACTGCTCAACAAGACGACAACAAACTCTAGGTTGTGTTTCTTCCCATATGCCAGTTCTCAATTTATACTTGTACACAAGATTTTTTTGCGAATGTGTTTTCAGCATGGAAAATCCATTATGGAGGGAGCAATCATGCTACCAAGGTCATAAAGGTGATAGCAACCCATCATGTCTTGGGAGAACAACGTGTTTTCACTCTGAATTTGGAGAGCTTTTATCAGCTTGAGGCCTTTTCGTGTGTGAAAACCCCCAAGTCTAGGAAAAATTATTAAGTAATCTAAGACCATCGCATATCTATGATTTCGATAATTTTTACATGTTAAGTCTTTAAAATTTTCAATTTCTAAAAAAAATATATATATATATATTTAATTATGTGTCACATAGTAAAAATTAGTAGGATTCATGATAGTCCCGAATAAACTAATAATTTCTCCGGTATTGGGGGTGCAGAGAATTGTTAGGTGGACACGAAAGTTATATTTTAAGTTAATATGGAGCACACTATGGGAGTGGAAAGATGACATGGAAGCGTTTGTGAAGTAAAACCTGTACAATAATCGAAGTCAAATTAAGGCTAGTGGGAAATGCAAAGGGGGCATATGTGAACAGTATAGGTAGGTCACTACACATCCCAAGTAACTCACCAAGGGCAACAGCACAACAGTATGCTAACAAAGGTATAAGGAAAACAGATGGTAGGCACTAAATGTGGAAGCAATTAGCCACACGTTCACCGTGATCACTCAAAAATAAGTCTCACACTACACATTAGTATAGAATAAAACAAAAGGGTTATATTATAATTAAATTTAAATTGTTAAGATATGTTTAGCCTATAGTAATTTAAAGATGTCCCACTCAGTAAAAGAAAAGAAACATGTGATCTTTGAAATTAAATCAAAGGAAAAGGAGCCTCTTAATTAAACAAAGACAAACAGGCCACTTAAATTAAAGGACCCGGTAACTCTCATTAGACATAGACAAGACTCACATAAATTCAACGTTGACCTTGTATCAGGTGCAAATTTTTTATACATGATAAATAATTTATGTGTCGTACGTAGTGTTAGTTTATGTTTATTCCCCGTATTGTTTTGTAGCCCAAGTCTAATAACGGTGTAAGAGTAAAAACCTAGTGGCTCTACATCGGTTGCAGTTGCTGGAAGTGGAAGTCATCATATTCAACAACGAAAACAATTCAAATGTTGTAGTCATCCATGTTATTGCTAGTGTAGTGGAAACAACAAATTTCTCCACTAAATCCGTCGAGTGGCAAACCAACTTTGCTATCTGTAGACCAGTAGACCACACAAAGCTGTCACTAGACATAGAAATGGAAGCTATGAAAATTTCTCTTTTAAAAGATAAAAAACAAAACAGCTACAAATTCAGATTGATCTGTCATAGAGCGAATTTCTGCCACTGAATATATATATTGTTCTGAATTTGTTAAGAATTTATTATGCCTTCAGTATCTGAATTTTTTTATGTTCTTAATTTGAGGAATTATGGAAGGTAATAGGTTGGTTGTAAATTAACCAACTAGGGTACGTCGACCTTGTATAGGAGTTGAAATAGATGCATGAGAACTTAGGTGTTATAAATTTATATGTAATTTTATTTGTTATTATTATCAATTTCTAATTATGATTTTTTTTTTTTTGTATTTAATGGTTGTTAGTATGAATGAAGGTATGAGCTTCAGTATTCATTTCTTAGTCTTCCCAGCATTTCATAGAATTGTTAGAATTTATTTCCTATTTCAAATTAGTGATAATCACGTTACCAAAAAAAAATAGTGATAATCAATGCTTTAATGTTCTTGAGAGGCTTGGTAAGGTTGAGAGTTCCAGAAAACTCCTAAATACTTACACGAAGAGATAAAAATGCAAATATTTGATAACTTAGCCATAATATATATATTGTCATCTTTTTAGGGTCATAATTACCGCTTATAGACAATATAAATGAATGCTTATCTTGATGCTAGTGATCGATCTTTAGGAGGTTGTTGAGGAGGACTTTGTGATTGATCCTTTACCAGAAAATCCTACAGCAGCACAAATCAATAATCATAAGGGAAAAAGGCAGCAAAAATCAAAGATAAAGTCTTGTATATTTTTTGTTGTTTCTCAAGCAATCTTTAATTGAATTATGACTTTGAAATCCGAAAAGGCCATTTGGGATTTTCTCACACAACGGTATAAAGGAAATGAGAAAGTCAACAGGATGACAATGTTGAATTTGATCGGGAGAATTGAGATGCAACGAATGAAAGTTAGAAATAAACAATGAGTATTCTGACAAACTTTTAAGCATTGTCAACAAGGTGAGGTTGACTAGAACTAAGTTTTTATATATAACATGGTTCAAATGATTCTTATGACTATTTGCTTGCTCTCCTACTTAAGTGTGATAAGATGGAGGAACTCTCAACTCTTTCATTCACATTTAGGTGATTTCTTTTCTCCCTCTCCCACACAATAGGATAGTGGTATTGGGTCTTGGCCTAATGAAGTATTTAATCCTGCTAATCGTGGGCTTGGAACATATTATTATTATTTTTAATGGGTAAAGGGCTAGTGCCTAGTGGTTCATTGGACGAATAGGGAAAGTGCTTGATATAGGCATTTGTTTCCTGCACTCCTATTATTAAATCATGTATATTTTGAAAAATTTATATTTTGGAATGGACATTTTGAAATACATTAAGAATTTGTTTGGATAAGGTAATTTAAAATTTAAAAAAATTTAAATTTTAAGAACTTTAAATGCTTCAATTAAAATTCTTTCATTGTCGAAATTCTATGTTTGGATAAAAAAATTGAGTTTCTTCATTTTCAAAATTCGTATATGATAAGTACTTTTTTTTATTACAAAATTACATAAAAAAATCTCCACTTACATAAGATAATTGGAATTTTGGTGATTATGAATCAGCTCAAGAACTCAAATAAAAAACAGCAAAAAGGATCGAGAAGACAATAATACAATAATAATAATAATAATAATAATAATAATAATAATAATAATAATAATAATAATAATAATAATAAATTTTGTCAAGTAAAGAAATAAAAAATAAAATAAAATGATACAACATCATTAGGTATGATACATAGGATATAAAGAAAAAAAAATAGCATCAATAACTTTAGCTAATGTATGTAACAATGTATGAAGGGACTCAATACAAAGCATTGGGACCAACACAGGCCTTCAAAACAGGGCTCCAAATCCATTGCACCAAAAACTGTTGTTCATTTCTACCGTTAAGATTAAACTTTCTCCCTTCGCCATCTTTCATAACGGAACCAATATAACCACTTCCACCACCCATTCCGTACAAGCCCTTTTGCACAAATCTTCGATCTCGGTGGCGCAGTGGGATCCTCTCCGACATACCACGTGTTCACGAGTAGGGTTGATGAGAACTCTGCCAGCTCGTGCCTGATCACACTCACAATGTCGTCCACCTTGACGTCGTTGTTCAACAGCGTGAGGTGGTCGGGGTTGTCACCGCCCATGTACCCGGGGACAGCGAAGGAATAAGCGCAAACCTCGGGGCACTGTTTTCCGGAGTTCCCCACCCACTCGTAAGGGAGCGTGTAGCCCACCTTCGACGGGAAGGTGAAATAGTGGAAGCTGCAGACGGTGCAGCAGAAGTCTTCCATGGTGACATCTTCGGCGATGAGGATAAGGTAGATCCCGTTGCGGTGGTCGACGAGGAAGGACTTGGCCTGGATGGCGGTGGCGATGACCTCCTGCAAGAAGAGGCGCATGAAGTGGGTGTTGTGGGAGTAGCAAAGGTGGGAGTACCCGCCGACGATGGAGACAGAGTAGAGAGTGGTTCAGCGGGAGCTTCTATAGAAGAAGAGAATTTCAATTTCTCATCTTTTAGAAAGAAATTAAAATTCCACATTTAAAGTTGTTTAAAATTCTGTTTTAAAATTTCAAAAACTTAAATTCTTCATAAAAACATTCAAACAATGAATTTTAGATTAAAGAATTTTAAATTCTCTAATAAATTATGTTCCTCAATTAAAATTCTCTATCCAAACACACTCTAATATGCAGGATTCAAATGAAGGAGTATAAGATTTAAATGCCCTAGATGTAGTTTACAATATTTAGGCTCAAAGTTTTATTTTCTTTTCCTTTTTTAAAATCAATGGAAGCACTAGTAGTTCTTTTGGACAATTAGGCAAAGTGGGAATTGCTTTTAGTGTCTTACCAAAATACCTCCTGCACCCCATGGAAGTTTTAAAACAAACGGAACTGATAGAAGGAGGAAAACAACTGCTTCATTTACTAAGGGAGGGAGACTGATGGAAGGGGAAAAAAGAGAGTAATTTTAGGATATTAAAAATTACAGGGGTGCAATTAGCAAACTTAGGGTACATGAAGCAATTTATATCATGTTCAGCTAACACGGGAGTATTGCTAAATACACCTCATTGAGTTGCTAAAGGTACCTCCATTTAGTTTTCTTTTTATTTTTTCTCTCTCAAGAATACCCCTTTCAGAAACTAATTTCCAAAAAATCATTGTTCTGTAAATTATTTTCCATAACGTATCACGTATATTCTAGAAATAACTTTTCGAACATGTAAACATCACTGCCACTTGCCAATAATTCTCACATTAAACCCTTCATTTCCATTCAACATAGCTCTACGACCTCATTGTTTCTCATGGCTCAAAACGACATTACCTTTGAATATTGTTGAGTGGTAAGGCACGCAAATGCAAGATCAAGGTCTCAAGTGAAATGTTACGATGGCGTCAACAGTGATGTGTAGGAAATAACTCTGATCAGTCCAGTGTGACACAACAAAGATTTTGATGCGAAAATTAGCATATGAGAAAGAAGTTGTAAAATGAGTGGTAGGCGAGTTGTACTTGATCCATATTTGGCATGAAGTGTTTAAAGTGACTATTGAGATGTGAAATCGACTTAAAGGTCTAGACTCTAGAGGTTGAGATGACAACCATAACAACAAGTACGTCTAATAATTTTAAGATAACAAAAAAAAAAAAAACTGAAGAAAATAGAAAAATATTACTTCTTTAATTAAAAAAAGCTAATAGAGTGGCATATATTAAAATGTCATAAATTTTTTAAAGAAAAAAACTTATGTAAAGTCAAATGCTTGCGTTACGTATTTGATACAGAAGTCAAATGTATGCTCACTATGACAACTTAGTCATTCATAAAATTTAATATAAAATAAATCACATTATTAAGCAAACAAAAACTCCACCAGTTTTTTCAAGAGAAAAACCCTAGTAACCTATTTAGGAATGTTAAGTTGCCGTTGTCCCCACCTATATGTTTAATGATAAAAAATATAATGCAAAAGTACATAGAAAATTAAACCAATGAAAAGTCAAAATTCCAAAAATAAAAAGTAAAAAAGCCCCAAAACCGATAAAACCGTAACCAATCTCCTAAATCAAAAAGAAAGAAAAAGCTTCGACGCCAGAGAGTTGGTAGTGGCGGCACAACTGATAGATAAGAGGCATCCTACTATCCAAGGCAAGTGGTTTTTGTTCGTGTACGTGCTGGTTAATTTGTGCTTTGATTGCATTTGGCATGGTCATATTACCCCTCATGCATGAAGCTGTGAGATGCAGCTGCAATGCAGGGTTTTTCATGTTTCTTAATTTATTTCCCTTCTAATCAAATAAGAAAATAACATGACAAAATATTGATATTGGTTAACATATACAAACATATTATCTAGAAAAACAATTCAATCTAAACATACACTAATTAATCCTAACAAAAACAAAGCAGAAGAAAATCCCAACAGCATGAATCATATATAGCTAGTCGTTTTGAACTTTTGACGAGCCTTACAAATGATTATTCAATGAACTATCATTCATCTCAGATCATTTTGTTTTATTTGGGGTGGAGGGTGTTATGGAGAATACATACATGTAATCTTTATAAAGACCTTTTTCGGCTCTATTGATAGTATAAGAAACAAGGGGAGAATGAGTCAATAGCAAAGATATTTGGTGCAAATTTGATTATTATATGCCTATATATATTTTTTAAATGTTGTGTTTGCTTATTGTATTGGTCTTGTCTTACATGTACATTTATAATTAAGGGAATACTATATAGGTAAATTCAATGTGAGAGTCCTAATCAATGTTTTTGGCATATTCTTTATATTTAAAGTGGCTTCAAATGACCCTAATCCTCAACCGACCACGCGGCCGCCCCTTGCATTATGAAAAGCATTAGTGTTGATTATCTTTGTTTAATTCGTTGTCATCTTATTTGTGCTCCTTAATTACGTGTACTACCAATAACTACTTTGTCTTAATAATATATTAAAATTCCCCACTTAGAGGGACACACGCGTTTTAGTATTTTGTTTCTTGAAAGCAGATTCATTCGTAAAAGTAAAACCAAGGGAGCTGCATGGAAAGTGGCCAATACGTGCCAATAAAACAAACACGTGTCTTTCCCCCGTGCGAATTGATTGAATATTTTTAAACGATTATTCAGCTTTCATAAAAACTCGAATTACAAAAGAAAAAGGGGCAGAAAATGCTTGGAGCAAACGTATCTAACGAGGCGCATCAATCTTTTTCCTTTGGTCATTTTCTCCTTCTCTTTAGATTAGCGTTAGCCTTTAGTTTAGCCACAATCTTCGATTTTCTAATTGTTTTATCAATGCTGCAATATTAAAGTCTATTTTTCCTATTTTTGAGCTTAGACTCACAAGACACATCCATTTGCTTCCAAAACACAGTTCTGCAAGTTGTTGAGAGTAATTTTAGCTTTTAACCAACAGACAAGTTTGGTTGAGATATCGGACGCAAAAATAAAAACAATAAAGAAAATCAAACACTACGAGCTATTGCTGTTTGCCCAGTCATGTATATTGCGGAATTTTTTTAAACAAAAAGTATGATAAAAAATTAGCTTCAAAAGATTAGAGTTTCTTTTAATTATTTTTATGATAAAAATATATTTAATTAAACAAAATTTGAGAATTTAAATAGGATTAGATGTTATGAATTATTTTATTTAATTTTTTCATTTTATTTATAATAATTACTTTTTAAATATATATATATATATCAAGTTTTAAAATGATGTACATAAAACCAAAAACATAATTTTGCAATAACAAAAATAAAAAATATTAAATTGTAAGGACTAAAAAAATATTTAAACCAAATAAAAATAATCCTTGTTCAATTATTTGACTGGTTTCATTAAATAAATATAAAATTAATTAATAAGCATATTACCACAAGATATACCTTTATTTCCTTTTCCTTTATTTAACTATCAGTAGAAACTAAAAGCCTATAAAGAAAAGAAAAGAAAAAGGAAAGAGATACCAAAGGAAACAACTTTTTCATCATTTCCATCTTTTATAAACTATATCCTTTCTCTTTTTTTTTTTTGCCAAGTTGAGGAAACGTTGGCAAATGAAAAATGTACACATTCAAAAACCATATCCTAATGCTCACATACTATATTAGCAACAGTGTGAGCATGAGTTTTTTTTTCAAAGCTCACATGTATAATCCATATCAATAATCAATTAATCAACGTGTTTTGTGGTATGAGTTGATCAGATAATTATATTTAAGTTAGATAAAATTATTATAAATAATAACTTTTTAAATATTTAGCATAATTTTATATCCAGAACTCAAGTCCTAAATCATTGATTAAATAGAATAATTTTATATCAATCGATTCACATATTTAGTGATATAAGTAAAATTATGTATATATTTGGTTTACATGATTAAAAATGTTACAATACACGTTCTAATATAAATCTAACTGATACAAATAAAAAAAAACATAAAAATAAAAATCAATCTTAATTCGTTGACAAAATTATTTTTTTCTTAAACATAATTTTGCAAGCGGCAAGCCCAACATTCTGTATGTGGTAATTGCGGATTTAACTAAAAAACTAAAATAAAAATAAAAACACGGAGAAAAGCCTTCATTCCATTTAGCAAGACCGCTTCTAATCACATGACGGCACATCATAAAGATTTTTGAAGCAAAAAGTGCTGACATGGGTGCACGCAACGAGCGTGCTACCGAGAATCTAACAGGCAGAAGAAGAAAAAAAAGAAAATCTAACAGAGGCCACAAGAACTTGTGGCCTAGAATCGAAACCTCGGTATGACGTGGCACCTGAGTCTGCTTTAAACGGATCAAAATCCTATTCGTCGTGCCTCCACTGACACTTCACATCAAAAACCCAAACCCAAACCCAACACAAGTAACGAAGAAGTCACTGCCATCTCGCACGTTTCGATCCCCAGAAGGAAAAAAAAAAAAAAAATGCACGAAATTAGAGACCCTGCAATTCGGCTCTTCGGTCAGAAGATCCCTTTCCCTGAAGATGTTGACAAAGAAGAAGAGAGTGGTGAGGATAGAGAACAAGAGATGGAAGAATATGAAGACGAAGGAGACAAGGTACGGTTGGTGTTTTTGTTTCTCAGAAAAATGGTTTTAAGAAACATAACATAGCAACGCTTTTATGACATGTCTGTACATATAACACTCCTTCCTTCTAATGCTAAAACCACTCTCATGGCTCAGTTTTTTCTCTTCAATTTTCCTTTATCCCCACTCTTCTTGTTTTTTTTTAAGAATTTCGCTTTTACTTGAATTTTTTCTTCTCAAGTTGTTTTCAATGAAAATCTAATACCCTTTTGTTTATATTTTTCTTAATTTCGATTGAAAGTTAGTTTTATGAATGTTCCCAATTACCAGATTCATTGCTAATATGTAAGCCTCAATGTTTTGGAAATTAATAAGTCAGAGTAATGAAAGAAAACTTTTCTCTTTTTACTTTACGATTCCAAAACTGGCTATTTTTCTGGAAAAGCTTATATAGGTTTTGTGACCTTGCTAAGGAATTGGAGTAAAATTTGTTTCCGCCGTTCACAAACAGCAAACTTTTCTCGTGTTCTGATTTTGCTGATTATGATTAATTCTGTTATGTTGTTTCTGTGGAACATTTCGATGTTTTAGTGGTGATCACGACAAACTACCGAACAATTTCAGTCAACTCTGTCTGTGGAGCAGGAACATCACTGTTTCTTTTTCACATCAAATTGTTTTATTGTTTCTCAGTACAAACTACATGGTCGTGCTTAAAACCAGTGTTTTCTGTCGGTAAAGTCCTACTCATTCCCAAATCTGTGCGAGTAATCTGCTATGTGGCTGTAAGGTTTTTATTTTCCTTTTCTTACCTTTATTAGCCATACAAAAATTGAAAAAACGTTTGGAACTTTCAGCCCGCAGCTTAATTGTCTAAATAGTTCCTTCACTTCCTTGAATTCCTACATGAAGTATTTTCTTAGCTCTTGGAATTGTTGTATTCTAGAGTATGTCTAATGTCTAAAAGAAAAGAGAACTTTTTGGCGTGGAGTATGGTAAGAATGATTTAAGTGGAAATTTTCATTGAACATTCTCTGCCGTATATACTAACACAAGGACCAGTTTTTTGAATTTTTCTCCACTAAAAAACTAAACATACTTTTGAGTATAATAGTATTTCTTCAAAAAATTGTTATACCTTCCTTATTGCCCCATATTTTTGTTCTTAGTGTTATAAACTTATAATTGTCACGTCAACTTTAGAAAATTGTGAATATATATCTTGGTTTTATTTCTTCAATTCTGCGGCATTGATTTTAATAAGCAAAACATTTTTGAAATTACTAGGATGCTGGAGTTGAAAATGTTACTAAGGAAGAGCTAGAAGCTGATCCTCCTCCAGATGCTGAAGAGACTAATATTTCAGGCACATCCCCTGAGGCTATTGTGAACCCGAAAACACCTTCCATAGAAGAAGAAACAGCAAAATCAAAAGGTGACAAATCAGAGCAAGAACAAGGCGATGCAACCAACTCACAAGAGAAAACCCTGAAGAAGCCAGATAAAGTGCTACCATGCCCCCGCTGCAAAAGCATGGACACTAAATTCTGTTACTACAACAACTACAATGTCAACCAGCCGCGTTATTTCTGCAAAGCCTGTCAAAGATACTGGACTGCAGGTGGCACCATGAGGAATGTTCCTGTGGGGGCAGGACGGCGAAAGAACAAGAACTCCACCTCGCATTATCGCCACATCACTATCTCCGAGGCCCTTCAAGCAGCAAGAATTGATGCTCAAAATGGAACTCATCTTCCAACTTTGAACGGCAATGGTAGAGTCCTCAGCTTTGGATTAGATGCACATGCACCTATTTGTGATTCCATGGCATCTGTCATGAATCTTGGAGAGAAAAAGGCTCTTAATGGCATAAGAAATGGGTTTCATCATGGCTTTGAGGATCAAAGACTCCCCGTTCCTTGCAAAAGTGGGGAAAATGGTGATGACTCTTCAACTACATCCTCCATTACAATTTCAAGTTCCAAGGGAGAAAATAACAAAAGCACCTTCCAACAACAACCAGTGCCCCAAAATCATGGTTTCCTTCCTCAACTTCCATGTATTCCTGGTGTTCCTTGGCCCTATACATGGAATTCTCCAGTTCCTCCACCTGCTTTGTGTCCTTCAGGATTTCCCCTACCATTCTATCCTGCTACATTTTGGAACTGTGGCATGCCTGGGAGTTGGAATGTTCCATGGTTTTCCTCACATTCACCTGCTTCAAACCTCAAGTCTCCAAGCTCCAGTCCCAATTCTCCAACTTTGGGGAAGCACTCGCGGGACGGTGACATGATTAAGCAAGACTATTTGCACAAAGAAGAAGCTTCAAAGCCAAGAAACGGGTGTGTTTTGGTCCCCAAAACGTTGAGAATTGATGATCCAAGTGAGGCTGCAAAGAGTTCTATATGGGCAACTCTAGGAATTAAGAATGAGTCAGTGAATGGGGGAGGTATGTTTAAGGCCTTCCAATCAAAGAAGGGTGAAAAGAATCATGTTGAAGCCTCTCCAATGTTGATGGCTAACCCTGCAGCTTTATCTAGATCCCTAAATTTTCATGAAAACTCCTGAATTAGTGGCACTGGTGAAAAGTCCTTCCATAAAAGTTAGTCACTTCTTGAGTTATTGTCTAGCTAGCAAGAGACGGTGACCATCTTTGAGTGATGATGGGTTGTTGACTTGCTTCATTGACATTGTATAGAAGAAGCGAAAGGGTGGTAGTCTCTGATTTCCTCAGCACAAGTGAGACGACGAGGACTAATTCTGTCTTTAATTTCATTTGACAATATCAAAATAGAGTGATGTACATGTACATGTACATATATAAAAATATTTGTGAAATACTGATCTTTAGCCTAGAGACGGAAAAGATCTTTTACTTTGTTGTAGTATAAAATAAAAATCCTGACATTGTACATGTTTTACTACTTCGTCGAAAAGTAAATAATTTTCTTTTGAGTATGTGGTATGTAGGAACTAATAAGTGTAGAATGTCGACAGAAAATTACAGAAGTAGGAAGATAAGCACAAGTACTACGATGATAAAAGTAACGGATATGACAGTCTTGACTGTCTTGTCATACTCGTACATGATACATGTCGTATGCTTTGATATGCTGCCAAATAATCAATATGCTTTATGGTTGTGTGTGAGCTGGAGTAATATATTTTGGATCTGAATCATCTTAATGTTTGTAACTACTAACAAAGTTCAACATATTTGCCAATTTGATAAATAATGTGTCCTATAAATTTGTGGTAAGAGAGTTTAATTTTTTATCACGCGAATTAAAAAAAATTAAATGAGAGTTTAATTCAATTGATTAAATATGATATAAGATTATTATAAATTTTCTTATACATATTTTTAATTTTTATGGATAAAAGAAAAAATAGACTTTTGTTAGAGAATAAAATTTACTTAAACAATCTCTATTCATCTTCAAAAGAAATTAGTTTTTGATTTACACCGATAATAATAGTTCTTATTATAACATAAGAGAATCTTGATCCATAACTTTTATCCTTGATTATTATAGCCTGCAAATTTTTTCCCGCGTGTGAAAGACATGCCTATAGAAGGCCGGTGAAAACTGAAAGATGAAACTGAAGATATGACATTCAAGTCATTCCTTGACTTTTAGAGGGAGAGGATAAGCTTGCATATAATAGCATTTTTTTTCAGATAATCTTGCATATGATAGTTCTTTTTTTATCTTTTTCGAAAGTGGTTATTTTAAGAAATAATGGTTTTTAAGTTCTTTCATAAAGTTACAAAAAGACAATTTTTTCTTGAAAATAATTTTATTAAAATGTATGCTAAAAAATATTGAATAATTCTCTTGGACAGCATGAGAGATCTAAACAAGTAACATTAAAGCTGAACCACTAGAATATAAGTTATCTAGATTTTTTTTTTCTTCTTGGTTCTTTTTACATTTCTAAAATTCTAAAAATCAATACATCAAACCAATTTAATATAATTATCATAGTAAATACTAAATAACCATTGGATGAAAATATTTAATTTAGTACATATTTAGTTCAACTTATTTTAAACCATAATTGATTAATTTTATAATTTTTTTATAGTTTTTTAAAAATAAATAATTATTTTTCATATTTAAACTAAACCAAATATGATATCAGTTTTTAAATTAAATACATGTTAGCCTCTACAATTTCCTTATTCAGCAATTTGGTAGTAACATCGCAATTTGCCCAACATGTGTGATTGACCAATCACGAACATGAAAACATCTAGATATTTTTTTACAAGCTTCAATCTAATACAAGCCACACTTAGAGATATGAAATGAGTTGTGATGGGACCCTAATGTTAAAACATTAAACCTTGAGTTCCTTTTCCTCTTGGCACCCAACTTTTGACTTTTTCTATTTTTATTTCCCTTTTGCCCTTTCCCTCCGCAACACGAAGAAAGCAATAGCTCTTTTCTTTTCCTCCATATCTTGTGAGTGCCAAATTTCAATTATGAAGGGAACGAAAACAATAAATATAGTTCGTTCTTTGTTGTAAGTAAGAATCCTTACCAATTTCTAGCCATGATTAATTGAGGATGCGTTTCGATGGATATAGCTTTTGAACAACAACCCTGCTAAAGAGTGTTGTTAACTATGGCACTAGTGGTTGAAAAATTAAAAGAGACTTTTTCTTTTTTTACTGAAAATCATATAGAAATACATTTTTTCTCATTCTAATAAAAAAAAAACTATTTTTTCTCCTTAGCCAGCATTTGTCTTTAAATAAATGTATTTTTCATAATCATTGACTTTTTAAAAGTTTCTATATTTAATTTCACAAATAAAACTAAATAGATTTTATTTTGAAATATTCATTTTAAAAATATTATCTAATTATTATTATTTTATTTAAATATATTTTTAATTGAAAATAAATTTTCCCTTAAAAATAATACAATCAAAACAGTTTGAGTTTAATTGAATGTGAATTCATCTTGTTCATTCTTTTTCCATTGGTGGCTTTGAAAAGTAGAAAATTTCGTTTATAAGGTTCTACATAGAAATTCAACACATACCCTAAATTAATTAGGATATATTTATGTAACAGTTTGTGTTTGCGATAAATTATTGAATTTATCTCAAAAAATTTACGGTAAACAAATTGGACGAATAATCAAACATACACTTACCCTCCTTTCATCATCTTTATCTCCCTCCATACCTACCACACTGGTATGTTGCATTGTTGCCCACTTGTTCAGGATATTCTTCAATGTCTAACATTTCTTTTCTAGTACTATGATTTTGAAAGGACGTTTAAATTGTACCTACATTGGTATTTGGTAATTGTATATCAATATCAAGTTTTTGCAGCCGACAGTCACTTATTCATCTCTCTTATTAATCTTCTAAATTAAAATCGTTTCAACCTAATTAACTTGCGTTTTTAAATTAATTTCAACTATAAATTAAAATTAAATTGTGTATTTTTATTGAAAAATAAGTTTTTGAACGCCACAACAATTTGGACAAGTAACAACCAAACAAGATTGAGATTATCCAAACTGCCAAATTCCATTACCAAGATATTTTTGTACGTTGGCAGCGAAAAAAATATTTTAGTATAAATTATAAATTTTGGCCAGTTTGACGGACGATTCTTCAATGAACAACTTGTGTGATAAATGGTTCACCACTCACCAGTAGACCAGTCCTTTTCCAATGAACAGTAGCCAAATATATTTAAAAAACATTATAAAATGTCAAATATTTTTTAATGTTAATGGGTATAATTGGTAAAGTTGTTTTTTACGAGTTTTCAATATAATTATACTCTTCAGTATTTGAACCAATGTCAAAAGTTGATTGTAAGGGTGTTGTGGACAAGATCAAAAGCTCAGCTGTGGACAAAACTGAACTGAACTTGATCACTTAATTCATGAGTGCAGAATTTTGCTAGCCTGCAATCCTTCCTATGATATTGGATTTGTTAAGAGACAAGATAATAGTAGTGATGTCCTATGAACTTGTTAGTGTGGTATCATCTTTTCCTAGTCTCTATACTAGATATCATATTATTCCTTGTATTGAACAATTTGTTATTAATGAAATATGATTCAGTAAAAAAAAAAAGTATTTGAACCAAAAACATCAACTAACTTACACGTGGAATAATATTTAATAACAAGTTAAAAAAATATTTTATGATAAATCAATGAGTATTCGTGAGACGATTTTATTTTAGTCTTTATATAAATATAATATATTCTTGGATTCCTATAAAATAAGATTTTCATTTTATTTTAATCCTTTAACTTTTTTAGTCCTTATAAAATTTTATTTTTTTTAATTATTGTTGATATTAACACAACTTATTTGTTACGTTATCAACTAGTCTCACAAAAAAGTCACATGTAATTATTTTATTACATCATTGATTAACTGATATTTGACAATATGAAATAAAACAAAAAAATGCAGAAAATAAAATAAAAACAAAAATCTTTAAAGAATGAAAATATATATAAAAATCATCTACTTTATAGGCACCAAAAGATTATTTTTGTGCCAACATAATATCATAATCTATGTTGACATAACCTTTTATATCAATCGACAGATAATCTTAAGATTCCTTAAATGTTTAAAAAATATTTGTTAACTTCTTTAACGAATCTCTATTTAAATTAGTTCTTAGCTCTCAAACCGTAGAAAACCCATGGTATTTATATATTAATTTAAAGCAATAGCATTACTTTAACAATATTATTATTATTATTTCTTTTTGCCAATACTTTAACTATATTATTAAAACTTCCAACAAATTATATTACATTGTTAAATAATAAATTTTATTTTCAGTTAGCATGTGTTTAAAGGACATATGTTAATAATTAAACATAAAATTTATCAGTCCTTATTCAATATTTTTAACTTTTAATCCCTTAATTTATACCTTAAAGTAATCGCTAACAAAACCCTTAAAATTTGTTTATTTTTTCTCATCAAACTAATTATTACAGATAGAATTAACAATACACTCACTAACATATTTCTTTTAACACACCGGTAGCTATTGTTAGAACAAAAAAGTTTCTACAACAGAATGAATGGATCCTTTTATGAACATGATATATAAGTCGTGTTCAAATCTTCTCTCTTAACAGGAAATAGGCTCCCCCACCTGTTTAATATATATCAAAAGAGAAAATGTTGCAAGATTTGAATATGCCCTTAACATATTAAAATTTGAAGGATCCATTCCAGCTGTTATGATATTGTGGGGTGAACTGTAAAGGATATGAAAAAGAATGAATAACGCGAGCGCCAGAAATAACCTTCCAAATCATTCATATTCTGCTCAAGAGAAAAAACGTGGAGTTTTAGGGAAGGAGAGAGTAATGTAGCAACACTTGAATACATCAACTTCAAGAATGTCATCACTTTGTATTTGCAGTTTTAACTTGTCTGTACACAAATTTGTAAGGATGAATAGGTACAAGGACATCATTTAGCCCCCATCTAGGAATCAACCACACATTAGATTGATATGGAGATAAATGTTTCATTGTTCATTGGATTCTACACCCCCCAGAATCTGGTCCACGCCGGACATTGCCATAGGCCGACAGTTCCAGAAGATCCATATCACGATCTGCAATGCATCCAATACTCCATCAATAAATTTCCAATTACTATTTGCTACTATATTTAACATAGTCATTATAATTGTACCTGAAACCCTGCAATAAGAACTCTTCTGAATAAGTTCAGCTTTGGAGATCTCTGTTCGATTACCCTTTGAACGATTAACTGTTGCCTGTAAGCCATGGATAGAAACTTTATTAAATGAATACAAAGCAAATCAAATAGGGAAACAGATTAAATCCCCAACTTTTTTTTATTGGAAAATAAACAACAACTAGTGACATAGTTTTACCAACAAAAAAAAAAAACTACGTATCCCGTTGCCCAGAGGCTCCTAACCATGCGAAGGTAAGGGAGAGGGATATTTTACGCAGCCTTACTCTTGCATATGCAAAAAGACTGTTTCCAGATTCAAACCCATAACCAACAAGTCGTCAAAACACAACTTTACCGTTATGTTAAGGCTCGCCCTCATAGTTTTACCACTTGCACCCAAATCATATTGGAATGGGGGACTAAATTGTAGTAGCAAAACTAAACTCCATGAACAGTGACGTGAACAAATCAATTGGAACAGGGAAATTATATAAACACCTAATAAAATTAATGCAACCCTTGTGGGACGACTCGTCATTAGAAACTATAAAGTTAGAAAATCATAGTGTAAGAAGAAACAGAAAGAAATATCAAATTTGAGTAATCTAAATGCTTGGATCTAACAGAGCAAGGTGCCACTTTTTTTAGAACCAGCTGAATATATGTCATCACCACTAATCCAACTTCACCATAACTGTTTGATAGCTATATTAACAAGCCTGTTTCACCCTATTTACATGGGCTCTGGTAAAGTCCCTGATTAGTTTAATGTCAAGAAATATGTTAAAAGAATACTTTGACACAACACTAAAAAGTGGTTTTTATAATAGAAAAACTCCCTCTTTGGTAAAGGAAAATCTATTAACACAAAAATGTGGACGATTATTTACATACTGCAGTACTAGTGTAAAAACTAAAAAAGAAATGCTTATATCAAGTTTATTGGCATCTTGGAAATATAACAGGATAAGGATCAGTGGAAATATGCTTAAATTATAAAAAAAATACATTAACATTGTTAAGCATACTATGCAATAAAACATATTACAAGACTCCCTCAGCCACTGGCAAGGTTCAGCCTCAAACGGGAAACAGAGAGATGAAGAGAGGATGAGGAACCTTACCTGTAATACTTGACAGTTTTCCAGCGTGCTTTCTCCCCCCTGCAGTTTAACAAAACACCCCAAATGAATAATAAGCAAAAAAGAAATTAAAACCAAAATGAATTGGTAACTCAATGGTGTCCTGATGGAGTGATGGTCTTTTGTTGACTGGCATATGTTTGAATGTTATAAAGGAAGACAGTGGAATAGAAGAAAAAAATGGAGGGGAGTGGGGTTATAATCATACAAAACTGATGAAACTTCAAAGTGTTTGCAAAAATAACTAAGACAGGGGTTTGGAGGAGGATCACATAAAAATTCATCATCATCAATTCATCATCTCCTTTATTTAATAATAAATTTGCAAATAAGACTGTTAAACTCAAACCTTCCTTTCCCCTTTGTTATTGTTCTTTCTTTCTCCACCATCAACACATAGCCACAGATAAGTCACAAGTTAAAATCTAGTGCTAATTACAGAAAATTCAAGGTTTTAAATATCAGTCACGGTTTTGCCGCACGTTTATTGATATTGCGGGAAATGACTGGACAAAAGCAGCCCCAATTGCAGTAGCAGACACTTGAAAAATCATGTTGTTGCAAGCAAATTCACGTACGACCGTTTTTTAAAACTTGACAGAGATTAATCCTAAAAATGCAGCAAGGCATCAACAAGGACAACTATCGAAGTTGTTTCTGCACCAATGTGGAGATATGTAATATATAAATCATGCACTGCGGATGAAAGTGCAGAGTATGTTCTTCTCCTAAGACAGTTAGGTACAATGCCACATTGGAATTCAAGGAATTATTCAAATGAAAAACAATACAAAAAATCGAAAAGTGGAAACAAAGGGAATGCATGACCTTAGAGTAAGGAATAATGTGGTCGTAGTCATGACAGAGACAACCGGGGCAACCGACGAGCTTGCGAAAGAGAGTGTTGCCGAGAGCGTCCCTGCGCCAGCGATCGGGATCGCGTCCTTTGACCTTGTCGGCCTTTTCCCAGCATTTCTGCTTAACGCTGTGAGGGAAGCTCCGAGGGTTAGGGTTAGGGCTAGGGTAATCGGGAAAGAGTGAGGTGACGTCATCGTCGACGTCGAGGAGAGTGGCAGAGGGTGAGGTGCTTCGTTTGGATGAAGAAGAAGAAGAGGTTAACTTAGATGAAGAGGTTTTGGATCGGTCCTTCACTGGTGACGTCGACCTCGCATTTCTTCTCCTTTCTTCTCTGCTACTCGAACCAGAAGTACCTCCTCTCATTTGGTTCATCCACTTCTGCTTCCTTATCAGTATATTTTATTTTCAATAAATAAGCAATATTTCTTATTAGTTTATTAAAAATGGACTTAAATATATTTTCTGTTCTTATAAAATTCAAAAAGTCTACATTTTATCCTAATAAAATTATAATGTATCATTTTTATATATGAAACAATAATTGATATAAAAAAACATCATGATAAATTTTGATACAACTAAATTTTATTCTAGAAAAAAAAATAGACACAAACTTTATGAGAATGAAAATCTGATAAAATTTTGTTGCAACAACAAAATTCAACTTTTGTCTATTTTATAAGAACCAAAAATATTTTTTAATCTTAAAAATAATTAAGGGATATATTCACTATATTGGATTAGAAGACTTTTTTTAAGACAAAACTATACAAATAGACCTTTAACTCTCTTTTTTCTCCTAAAAATTTTAAAATGATGTCCTTACTTATTTA
>PYAF01005012.1:1316088-1383900 GCA_007407185.1 Glycine tomentella
AGTTGTTAATAGATTGAGAGAGAAAAAGGAATACAATGAAAAAAGGCTCTGAATTATATTTAGTTATTTACTAATTTGCAATTCTTTATTTCATAAATTTTTATCTGATCAACCTAGTTATATGTTTAATAAAATGAAAAACATTTAATGTTTAATATTTTTTATTTTGAAATCTATATTTGTAAAAATTATAAATTTTTTTTATCTCATTAAATATGAAAATGTTAGCCTCATATTTAAAAGTTAATAACATATAATATTACTCAAGCTTCTTCGTTTTCAGTCATGGAAAATAGTATTTTTTTTTTTCCTCTTATGATTTGTTTGGCACAAGATAAACAAAATGAAAACTGAGAAGTGAAAGAAGAAATAAAGGAAATATTTCAGATTAAATTTATTTGCTAAATAAAAAATATAAAAGAAAGAAATATAACGTCAGTGTCTCACATGAAAAGAAAAATCATCAATACAAATTATAGTTTATAATATTTCTGAAAAAAGTATTATATACGTTTTTACAAAATTATGACAAAAAAAATTCAAATTAACTAAGTTTTTATAAATTATAACTGGATCAACGTGTGTCTTATGGTACAACGCCTATTTTTTTATGAGAATAAATTATTTTTTATCAACATATTTAAATATATAGAGAGAGGATATGATATGAGAATGAGAATGACTAATCTCAATTATTAGATTAAAATAAAATATCAAGACTAAAACATTTTAAATTCAAATTAAAATTTTATTTAACAGTAAAATCTCTAAAATATTTATCAAACATGAAATTAAATTTTTAAAAAAATTTAATTTATGTCATCTTAAAATATGTCAAATTTATTACCACCATGACCACCACCACTAAAAATATTGTCACTGTTACTTCCACCACCACCATGATTGTCTCCTTGACCATTGTCATCCCCACCAACATGATCTTCATTGCAACATCGATGGAGATCATGTTGGTGGTGACGATGATGGTCATGATTGTTGTGATGACGATTTTGACATAAATTAAATATTTAAAATATTTGATTTCTTGTTTAGTAATTTTTTTAGAGATTCTATGATTATATAAAACTTTAATTTAAATTTAAAATATTTTAATCTTTACTTTCATTTTAATCTAATGATTAAGATTGATCATTCTCATATGATATGTCCTCTGTCTCTCTCTCCCACTATATATATATATATATATATATAAAGAATGAGAGAGAAAACATATAATATGAGAGTGAGAGAGTTAAATGTGAACTATATAACATATATGAAATGTTAAAATTTAATGTTATATGATTTCTTAAAAAGTCATTACTTTATTAAAAAAAAAAACTCACATAACTTAATATGTTTTAATTTTGACCATTCTTATCAACAAAAAAAAAAAAAAAAAACCATTTATGCCAAATCTAATGGTCAATATTTACTCCTATGACTCTCACATAAGATAGGCCCTCTGACTAAATATGTTTTACATATGAAGAGAGATCCACTTACTCCACTCTATTTAGACTTACTTCTTATTCTAACCATCCATTTTCTTGATCTAATGGTTAGGATGAATTACTTATTAAGAAAATGAATGCTGATGATTAAGAGTAACTTTATCAGAGTTACTTTTAGAGTAACTAGATATCATTATTCAATTGCAACTCACCATATATGATAAGTTTATTGACTTTAATGATAATTATTTTAAAAATCATATTAACAACTAATAATGATTGGACAACGGTGTAAAAGTATATTTTTACATTTTCATTTACCATTAAAGTCTCTCTATATATATTGTGGAGGCAATTCCCCCAATACCCCTAAGATGCATTTGCCCAACCTCAAATTAACTCTTTCATTGTGCCTCTAAACCAACTATTGTTGTCTTCTCTAAGCCAATGATTTGTTCTACTTAAAGGCTCCACACCATATTTGCTTCGATTTACTCCCACTGTTACCATATTTGTACAAGACTCTACACATAGGTAAGTAAGAATCAACCCTAATAATTTGTTGTTTCTCTAATAATCAATTTTAATTAGAGAATTTATTTTCATCAATATGATAATTGATGACTTGGTGATTTATTGATCATGGGTTCAAATCTAAAAACAGTCTCTTTGTATATGCAACAGTAAGGTTGCGTATAATATTTATCTCTCTTACCTTCACATAGTGATGAGTCTTTAGGGAATGAGATACGTAGTTTTTTATGATAATTGATTTCTTTTATTTAAAATTGATTTTAGTATGTAGTATATGAGAATTTGACTTTCATAGGTGAAAATCAATATTTTTATTTCTCTCCTTTATTTATATTCACCATTTTTTATCATATGCCAATATATTGGATTGGAGCACGTTGTATAATTATATTTTTTTATTAAATATATTATTTCTATTTATTACATTTTATTTGTGTGTAAATATGTCAAAAGATATTTATATATATAAGGGACACTTACAAATGAAGGAGGTAGAAAAAAAAAGATAAAAACAAACATGTGAGTTTGTTAAATACATACTCTATTTTTTATTTACATATAGAAGATGTGGCGTACATAAGTTTGTTTTTTGGAAGAGCTTGTTTGTTTGTTGGGAGAGAAAGGTGTTTGTTGCATATGCTGCCAACAATTGGCGTCTCCAAAATCTTACCGTCCATTTTCATGTTTTGAGCTTGGTTGGTTCTCTAAACTCCATCCACCGAAATCAAAGCTACACCTTTCGTCCTGCAACAATTTGTTAGTTCTTAGATATGATATTCATCTTTCCTTTTTTTTCTCTCTACTCTCGTGTCTTTCCTTAAACAAATATTGTTTTAATTCTTTAGTTACCTCACACATTCATCTCTTTTCAACATTTTCATTCACTTCCCTCTATCCGTTTACAATACATTGCCTCCATTGTCAGAAGAAGGTTTGTTTTTCGCCTTATTGCAATTTGGATTTCCCTTTAAACATTGAAATATATCTTTGCCCCTTAGTGTTCAACTTTAATTTTTTTATTTCATATTCAGGTTGTTTTTGTTTGCTTGTTGCATTAGAAAAACTCAATTTATGGGTATTGATGATAAACTTGTGGTGTCTTTGACCCTACCTGCTTTTTTAATGGCTTGGAAAAGAGTTTTTTATTTCTACCATAGGGTTATTTATTTGTTGCCTCTAGGATAATTTTAAGTAAGTTAATATGTTAAATAAAAAATTGTACTATCAAAATTTTGTTAAACTAATAATGTTTCTTTCCTACAATTGTATGTCGGAATACTAGAAGGGAGGTGATGATGGATGTGCTAACTCATAATCCTAATTTTACAGGATGGGAAGAGTTAAATTGAAGATCAAGAAATTAGAAAGCATAAGCAATCGACATGTGACTTATTCAAAGCGAAAAAGTGGAATTATCAAAAAAGCAAAGGAATTATCAATACTATGTGATATAGATATTATCCTTCTTATGTTTTCTCCAACAGGAAAGCCTACATTACTACAAGGGGAACGCAGGTAATAATAATGATCAATCATTTTTGTTTAGTATCGAGAATGTATGGTATTGTAGCTTAATTTACTAAATGGTATTAAAAACTAAATCATACTACTATTAACTATTTTGCCTTGTTTTTAACACTCTGATTTTCACATTTAACGTTCATTTTTATAATTTTTTCTTATTCATGCCAAAACCAAACGTATAAGTTCAAACAATTCTATTAACTTTTTTAGAATAGTGGAATAGGCCACATTCGTTGAATCTTGGACACTAATTTAAAATTCACTTTTAAATTCTTGAAATTAAAAATATTAAATCCATGTATTTTTTTAATGATTTTGCATATTGGTTATTATTTCCAGCAATATTGAAGAGGTCATTGCAAAATTTGCTCAACTTAGCCCACAAGAAAGGGCCAAAAGGTTTAACAAATTATTTTATGAAGTTTTTATTTTTTCATTTATTTGTAAAAAATAAATTAATCTATTTTCTCATTTGATTGAGCAGGAAAATGGAGAGCCTTGAAGTAAGATTATATTGTTTCTCATATATGCCTTTACATATACTACTGTTGTTGCGATAAATGTGTCTTTTATGTTGTCTCCCCAATTTCTAGTGTTGCTTAGAATTCTAGTTTTGTTTAAAATTTAGGCACTAAAGAAAACCTTTAAGAAGTTGGACCATGACGTAATAATTCAAGATTTCTTAGGTTCAAGGTAATCTATTGTGATTATCAAATTATCAATGTCTTTTATGTAAAGGTTTAATTTTAAAGGTTATAACTTTTATTTTTCTACCTTGCAGCAGGCAAACAATGGAGGTACAATTTCTTCATAGACATCATTATGTTTAATAATAATTTCAGAGACTTAAGTTAGCAGATCAACATCCAAAATGTTATAATCCTCATGCAGGAATTATCTCACCAAGTTAAGGTTTTACAAGCTCATATCCCAGAAGTACAACAAAGACTGAGGTGCAACTTTGGAGCTTTTGGTTGTTAAAGTATTTCTTTTTGGTTTTACAAGCTCTCTTGTTGAACTGTTATTCATTTGACCTCTAACTTTCAGGTTTAGTGCTTTGCAATCACTAGATTTTTCTTTCCCACATATAGTTTGCTTATGTATCATTTTCTTGTGCATTTTAACTTTGACATATTCGTTTTGCTTATATTCTTGATCACACGTCACACAAATTCTTTTAGATGATATCACTTAACATTTCTCAAACATGTCTAAAATTGATTTAATTTTATTTCAAACATGTTTATATGGTTGGTGCTTGGGTATAGTGTTTAAGCATTATTGATATTTTTTAATCTCTTTGACATTTAAATTTTCTCTATATAAAGTGATTAATTAGAGAATTAAAGAGATGAAAGATAACTAATGATAATTCAAAATGTTATTATATCCCTTTTCCTTAACAAAATACTAACATATTACATGAAAATGTCAAGAAATGTATATGTGAAACTTAATTTTTTCTCTCAGAAATGAAACTAGTACAGTTGGTACTTAGTTGTTAAGTTTTGTTGGTAGTTAAATTGTGACTAAAATATTATAAATTGGTTGATAGACTTACAAAAGGAAAGAGATTGTTATTTTAATTCTACACATTATTCACTGTTTATGTTTTAGTAATAGATGAGAAAAATCCAATCAAATTTAACCTTTTGCATCACATATTATTCCATCTACGGACGTGGATTACACCTTATTTTTTCACAACTAGAACTTTGTTTAGGTTAAAAAAGTGTTATCATTATACTAGTTGGCATTTTAAATATCTAGATTTTCATAGTTATAAAACAATTTCTATGCTATTGGACTCAAACCTACTTTGTAATTTTGAACAGTTCATATACATTAAATTTCATTGAACTTCTACCTTATTTTTATCTACCAATAATAACATGATCATAACATAAACATAATATTACAGAAAATTAATGTTGTTTTGCATGATTTGTGGATCATGAATGTTTGAGTATCCATCATAGAGTAATATTGTTTTACATTTGCAATTTTTTTAGCTATTGGAATAATCTAGAGAAGATCAATAACTTAGAACATCTTAGACAAATGGAAGACTCATTACGGGAATCAATCAATCGAGTAGGTCTACAAAAAGTAAGATTTTTTGTTTCATGTAGACTAATCATATTGTTCTCTTAACTTCAAATGTCAATATACTAGTCTATTAAATAACTACTAAAATATTAGGTTTGTATTTTTAAATGTTTTCATTTTCCTAAATTTGACCTAATTACTTGAGTTTTTCATTGGCAGGAAAATTTAGGAAAGCACCAACTCATTTCACTTGAATGTGCTAATCAGGTAGCAAATGTTGTACTCTGTTTTTGTGTGTCAATATCTCTTGTTCTTTTCTTAGAATACTTATTTAGGATAATGTTACTTCATAGTTGCAGGAGGGGATGCCATTACCTTTGATGATGACAAGTTTACAAGAATCCCAACCTCTATCTTGGCTTTTGAATAATGATAATCATCAGTTGATGTTACCCAATGAACCAAAATTTCTATCCTTTAGGTGGGTTAATTCTTATGAGTCTTGCATTCTCAATTTCACAGAGCTTTGGACTTCTCTTGAGCTAACATAAGTTAAATTATTGAAGTGGATTCTACTTATGAAAATTATATTTACATTTTAACCATCTAATAAATCGATATTCCAATTCATATGTTTCATTAGAGTACTAATTTTTATCAATTTTCTATCTAAAATTGGCACATATTGTCTTTTGTTTCATCTTGAAATATAGTTATTAATTCAATTGAATAACATGCAGTGATAATACCAATAGAGATGTTGAGTGCTCAACTGACATTTCACTCCCAAACTATTTTGATTATATTGGGAGCAACAAACTTGAAGTTGGCAGTTCTCCCCAAGTCACTACTTTGGGTCATGGAGGTGGTACCATGAATGAGTTAAATGGAACTACTTACTTAAATGTACAACATAGTGACCAGTTTGTATACCCTCCTCTACCAGATATTAAGGAAGTGAAAAATTTCCCTACAATGGACAATAAATCGAACATTGTTGATTACCCAGTTAATAACAACTTTGATCTTCCCAGATCACTGTTTGAAAATGGACATCAATTTTGGAATTCTGCTTCTGGGTCTTGTGGGATAGCCATGTATAATGAGAATGACTACCATAGGGTAAGTAATTATTTTGTTTCATTTGTTCATACTTCTTAGTTCAAGGTAGGTTTTGAATTTGTTAAAAGATAGTATTCATAAAAAAAGAAGAAGAAGATAGTATTATTCATCATGTTCAAACTCTATGTTGTATTTCTCTAGTTTTTAGTAACCAAGTAGGCTTTGGTTGGTTTCTAATTTCCTGTGTTTTGCAGTAATTGATTGGTAAACTGTTCATGCTGGCCTTTTCAAGTGAGAAGAATGTTAACTGATAAGGACATGACCAATGCTTGCAAATCATTTCCACAAAAAACAACTTAAGTTGCCTTTCCACCTGTGAGGTTAACGGGGCTCATAAGAGTGGGCAATGTTAGTTGTATATATTATATGACTTGTAGGATGCAGTTTGTTCACATATAAGTATTTAAGTTGACTAGTAGATTTTTGGAATTGATCAATGAGCCAAGATGTAAATTTGAATTTTGTACAATAATAATTTCGTGTGATTTGAGACTCGAGTGTAGTTATTTTAAAAAAAAGTTTCTTGAAGTAAAAATTGTTGATGCTCTTTATGTATAATATAGTATTATGCTTGTATGTAAAAAATTATGAACCGGATAATTAAGAAAAAAAATAAGCATCGACAAACATTAATATTTACCGACAGTATATAGTTAATAGTTGCCTCTTCCTTGTCTGCTTACCAAATCACATAGATTATGAGAATTATATTATATATAAATCTAAAAATACTATGGACAGGATGCTAATTGGCAGAGACAGAGGAACATTTTAAAGCCGAATACATAATTTTATTTTATTCACCCATGTCTTCCATTCGTTCTTACACAGAATCACCTCTTAAAGCCGGATACAACGACATATAGAAGCTAAAATGCTGCTGCTTTTATTTTCTATTCTATACCTTTATAGCTAAGCCCGAATTTACCATACTTAATACTTCCATAGCAAAATTAAAAGTAGAAAAAATGGCGGGTTGATAAACTATGCCACCACTGCCACCTTAACTAACTCTGCCTCTTTCAATAAATAAAGGAGTGTTGAGACAATCCAAATCACCAGGGCCATTTTAAAATATGCCTCTCTCATTTGCTCCCAATGACTCTCACTTCTATATTATGTCACTTTTTTTCTAATTATTATACTACACTTTTGGTATTATACTAATAACCAATTAACCATAATCTATAAATGATACACTAATTTTAAGTGCCAACACTTCCAAAAACTAACTGTAAAGTGTTGCTATGTCCTTCTTTGTCACTTAATTGAATTGGTTCCCTGTGAAGGTCTGGCCAAAGGACCAGTTATCAGGGGCAACATTGTTAGAGACCAAGGTGCGGCCCTCGCTAGTGGTAACCTTAAAGGAGAGGCTTTGTCCATTGAGGTAAGTGTTGCTTTGCCAGTTCTGACCCCAGTTTCTGGACATTGGTTGCCAATTAGTTCTTGAACCTTTGATTGAAACTGCTTGAACATCACCAGCACCACCAACGTTGGTGATTAGAACTAGATTGAAGTAAGAATGGCCATTGATGGTGAACCTGATGCCTCCTCTCTTTTGACATGGGACCCTGCGTTATCACAAACAAGGAAAATCAGCATGAATTTGCCACAAGCATAGATTCCTATAATTCACAAGAAATCAGTGATAAATTAAAGAGAACATGTGACACATTCTTTCTAGCATAGTTAGTATTATCAGGTAATGAATTTAATATCATTAATTATGAAAGTCAGCTTTACATGAATTTCACGTAATAGTAAATAATAGATTGAAAAGAGTATGTTAGAGCATCTCAGTACTCTTTCTTTTGTTCTAAACTCATGTTTTGTGGATCTTAACATGTTACATCAGATTTAAGAATTTCACTAACTTTTTACTTTACTAGTGGAACCATTTAAGAACTTAAAATCTTCGTCTGATGATCAACTCAACTTGTTAGAGTTATGCCCGACGCAGTTAAACAGTTCGTTAATAGCGGATGCCTTAGGCGTCTGTTTTGTTCGATAGTAGTTTTTTCATCTTTTGTTCCTGCGTTTTATTGTTTCCCCATCATCAAAAAATTTAAGAACTTAAAATGATTTTCACATATTACTCCATATCTTTATACTTTCTACTAATTCCCTGACTTCCAACTCCGTCTTCTCGTACTTGATCCAAGGATAAAACAACTAAGGCTTTGTTTGGGAGTTAGGAGGGAAGGGGAAGGAAAGAAATTCAAGGGGAAGGGAGCGGAAGGAAAGGGAGGAAAATAAGGAAAGTTCCTTTCTCCTTGTTTGGGAGTTAAAAATATATCAAGAGAGGTAAATAGAAAGTTAATAAAAAATTTTTACAATTTTTTCCTTATTAAAAAATTAATACATTATATATTTTACACTGACTAGGGTATGATAGTAATTTTATTAACACTGACTAGTATAATAATAATTTTAGTTACTTTTCCTTCTAAAAACTCCCCAAATAGGGGGGGACAATAATTTTAAGACTTTGGAGAATTTAGGAGGAGTTTTGAAAATCCTCAAATCCTTTCCCTCAAAAATTAAAACTTTCAAACAAGGAGATGTATCTACATAAACCTTTCTCTTCCCTCCCTTCCCCTCCAAAATCTCTCTCTCAAACAAAGCCTAAAACTTTTACTTTAAGCCCACCAAAAAAAAATTATTATTGATTTTTATAAAGTAAAAAACATCATATATGTTAACAAAAATGTCCAACATATAACTCTTTCTTTTAAGATAATTTTTTTCTTTGTTTTAAGCCCCTCTCACCATTGGGCCGGCTCTGAGTTTTCTCTAACCATAAACTAAATAAGAACCTTTCTTGTACTTAAGAACCTAGCAAGAACTAGTGCTAGAAAATAGAAACGCTCTTATAAAATGTGCTAATAGCTGGTATTCCTATTCCTAGTGAACCATGACGCATCCTGAAATGATTAGGAAAGAATATGAAAAATTGAAACGAAATCAGCTACCTTTTGTAAGCCACAGGTACTATGCCAGCTCTGTATTGAGCTATTTGTTGGAAGACAGGCTGAGAGAGATCAAAATGTTGAAGGGGAGGGTTGCACCAGCCACCTGCATCATTTGGGAGGGCATTGTTTGGTGGACAGAAATTGGTGGCAGTGACCACAACTGTGTCTGGAAGGCACCACCTTTGGTCATTGACACACTTGATCTCAAAGCAAGCCCCACAGCTCAAACCATTGTTGAACAAGGCCGTGCTCAAAGCAGCCGTGTTAGTCCCGTAGCCCTGGCTATACAGGTTTCCATATCCACAAGCTCCACCTGCAACAAAGCTCCAAATGAAGGTTTTGTTGTTATTCTCAGGCCATCTTTGTCATTAGAAGTTACACCATTTCTACATGGGACTGGACTACTCATGTCTGTGGCCCTATGCAGAGGGATCAATAGGGGAAATTGAGACAAAAAATGTTGAGGGTAACCAAATTAATCTGCAGCATGTTACACTATATAGTTTCTAACATCAATAATATAACAAAGTTTTGTATGTGTATAAGTAAAATTATTTAACATTAAAAGAAATGAGTTACACCTGCAAATTCCAATTGACTATTCTATGAGAATTCTAACCCAAAATGAAAGAGTTGCTAGGATGCGCTTGTTATAAAAGTGAGTAGTTCATAAAAGTGTGCAAATAAGTGGGATGAAACTTTCCAGTTTCCACCATGCCCATGTTTGCTTGACAAAATAAATAAAAAAACAATGATAATTGACTTTATTAATGGTCAAAGTTTTTAAGGTAAATTACAAATGAGTTGGACAATATTCTCAACCATTTCACATCTTTTATAGTAAGTTTGAACTGATGATTTTATTTTTTCAAACTCAATTAACTTCACATCAAGCTTTTCTCCTATTTCTTTAAGATTTCTTTTTTACAATTTTTATAGCCATGACTCCGCTCTCTTGAAAAGTTTGGACAAATGTTATAAACAAATACATAATACAGAAAAAAAAAAAAAGGTTTTTTGAAAGAATAAACAAAGTTGGTCCTCCTTTAACATGCTTAACAACGTGTGGCAGAAACATTACAGTAAATTGTCACACATACCCATTGTGCCAGAGGCATCGCCCCCTCCATAGAAGGTAGCATGAGCATCCATCCAACCATCACTGTCCCCATAAGCACGTAAGAGAAACCCCACCAAGAGAACACCCAAAAATACCATGTTTCCTGCAAACAATACGTAGTGAGTCTTGTACAGTATAATTAATTACTATAGCTAGCTCACAAAGTTTAAAAAGAGTAGCACCTCGATAGAGAGGGAGAAAGGGAAGCAGAGAAGTTGTGAGGAAATTAAAAGCAGAAGGCATACGCAAGGAATAAATAAATGCCGCTAACTGAGAGCATGTTTAGCAATCGGGTACAAAATGACTTTTGAAGCAAAAGTAATTCTGCCAAAGGATCAAAATTCTTGCTTTTACTTTCATTTTACTTTTTATTTGTTGAATCTGCATTAGAACAGGTGCGCAATAATTTCAACTGGAAATCAAACATGCACTCAGTCTGTGTGTGATTTCGCAATTAACTAGCGTAATGCCAACAAAAGGAACTGACACAATTGTTAAGTGTGGGGACCGTGACATGCCAAGTGTTGCTGTTTCATTTTTATGCGGACAAATATTTTTTGCTGAAACTACGTGGTTTTGAGCCCTTTCTGCCTTTGTTTGTTCCCAAAACTAGAGTAGAGTTAGAGTCTGCTGATGTGCAAGTAAGAAACCGTGGTTGCCTCTAGAAGGAAACGAGCCAAGAAGGTGTCATTTCCCTTACACACTAACTCCCAGTGCTAGTATAGACCCTCAACTAAGCTTACTTTTCTGATACTTGTGCTAAATTTGATCAAATTGTAACTAGAGTGAAATAAGATTTTTTCTGAAACAATGACATAAGAGCTCTAATCTATATATGATCCTTGCACGCATGGCTTAATATCTGGCACATATTTAAAATATAGATTGTGTTATTTCCAAGACAAGTAGTGAAACCAAAGATTATTCTTAATTAACTGTTTAAGATCAAAGTAACAAACTCGCGAAAACGAACATAACTTTCTTTTGTGCAAACAAAAATTATTTAACTAATCAATCAGGCCAACCAAAAAAGGTCTTAAGTTATACTTAAGTAATGATGGAGAAATGGAATATCCTTCTACAAGTGTTCTTAATATTTTATAAAAAATATTATTTAATATCCAGAAAACATAAAAAAAAAAAAAATTAACACTTACTATACAATAAATAGGAAGATTAGCAAAAAAGATGTTGTAAAAGAATTTAAAATTATTGCAATGCATGATCATTCTACGCACGGGATCTGCTTTATTCAATTTTATTAAATATTGAAATCCATAAAATGTTTAAACAGAAGCTTGGTGGAAGTCAGGAAAGTAAAATTGAATGTGGCAAAAAAGCAATTAATGCCCCTCACCGTACAGTGTTCTGCCCAAGAGAGCATAGTTTCAATCCAGCTGCCACAAGATTGTCTAATAAGTAGAATTGAGATTGGATTCTTCACGTAAAGTTTTGAAATTGAGTTTCACAGGAGAAAAAACTATATTAAAGATAGATTAATGAACCAACTTTTGTGGTTTTTTGGTCTTTGGATCCACTAACAGTGTTACCACTTACCAGAGATACGTTTGAATTTGTAATTGATTGCTAACAATAGGGGCCCCAGGAGGACACGAAGAAAACCAGAAGCAGCTAGCTAGCTTGTCACGACTCAATCAATGTTATAGTACGGTAGCTAGGTTGCAAGCTTACAAAATCGGTTTGCCTTAATTAATTGAAACTTGGAAAAGAGATATACAGGATAACACAGCACGTGGATGAGGCGGTGAGTGAAATTCGTTCGGTCATGTCTTGGAGGACCAACAACATTCCAATCTCATTTATTACGTACTTTCATTTCATTCCATTCAATACTATTTGATAATATAATATAGTAAGTAGAGATGTTAAAAAATAATTACTGTTAATAAAGCTAAACAAGTCCATATGCTGCATTCTCCATTTCTCCGTACTCAAGTCATAGCTTCTACATGAGTTCATAATTAACCTTTCTGGCTCCAGTGCTCTACTTCTCTCCACTTTGAAATTTTCAGCTGTTACTTTTGTGGTTCTCATTTATGAATTTATATAGCAGCGCAGCGCTGTTAGCCTGTTACTGCTTCATTAGCTTGATAGTGTTCTCGAGTGAAAACAACAAAACAATGACATGGTTCAGAAAACAAATATATTGTGTATAATACACAAAGCAAAAATAAACTTTTAATATGGAGATGCGGGGTATCGATCCCCGTACCTCTCGCATGCTAAGCGAGCGCTCTACCATCTGAGCTACATCCCCTACACACTGTTAGGGAGTCAATTTAATTTATTTCTAATATAATTTACGATAAACGGCTAAGTAAGTATCACGTTATAAACTTCAAAAAAAAAGAAAAAAAAAAGTATCACGTTATAAATACTAGTATTTTAATTTGTAAGTTCTATGAGATAAATGTGTATTTTTAAATAATTAAGATTTATAATAAATGTCTTTGAATATATATTATATATTTGATTTATAATGGATAATTTGAATTATAATATAAGGTTATTTTTAACTTTTAAAAGCATGAAAGGGTCATCAGTCATCAGTGACCGATCTGCAAATCATTACATCCCTGTTTTTCTCTTGCAATTTAAGTAGTGACACATTTCTAGAATTCCCAACAATTACGTGCCACGGTGCTAGTACCTTGTCACGACTATTCGCTTTCGAGTTGATTGTCCACAAAAATTGGTAAATCAAGCCACTGTGGACAATTACAAAATATTTGGCAAATTAAAAAGCACGTTTGTATCTGTTGATAGCAAATTAGCAACATTATAAGTTAGTGTATTATACGTAACTTGTCAATAAATGTCACAAACAAAGCTCATCATATCAAGCGAGAACTAACATTCTGTGAGTCATCATCATTATCAAAATAAATGTACGTAAAAAATATTGTCAGCTGACTCATATATATTCATAACGTGACACTTGTATGTCTTGCAATATTTGAACTCTTGTCAATCATTGTTACATATATGATAGCTATGACAAATGAATCAGCCCGTACCATAAATTATTTTTAATAAATTTTAACTAAACATTATGTTTGAAACAATGTGTTAATAAATAAAATATGTTTCTAACACTCCTAAATTTTATAAGGTGTGATTGTGTGTGAAAGTAATCGAACCGACCAATAATTTTTTTTTTCTTTTTTGGAGATAAAAGATAGGCTTTAATTTTAAGATCTTGTTAAATAGTGTTCTTAGAACATTGATTAAAACCTAAAATGTATTTATTGTGAAGATTAAAGGGAAGCATAAAAAAATCATGAATAACTTAATTTTATGTATTTCATTAAAACATATTTTCTTTTATTTTTTAACCAATGCCCCTGATTACAGTTTGTCTTCATTTTAGACTGATGGGCCTATAATGGTCACAGCGTGAGTGTACCCTTTCGTCAAATTCAGAGATGGGCTTGCATTTATTTGTAATTTATTTCTGGCAATTGTTTCCTTGCATCTTTACAATTGCTTGTTACACCTTTTTAAGCTTTCAGAAAGATTATTCCAGAATGTAAATTTTTATATTACCGAAAGGTTAATTTGAAATGTAAGTTTACATTTTGGATTAGGTACAGAAAGCAAAAATGACGGTCAGGAAATAGTTGTCTTTATTTCACTGCATGGAGGTATGCAGGTTCAATGGAATCCCATGTTGGTCATTCATTTACATTCATTAAGGCAAGATCTCTTATCTTGGGCTGTTGAGCCTAGTTTCTGTTTAGGAGTTGCTATTTGTCCTAATTGGTTTTGCTACTGGCCTCTACCATTTCTCAAAATTCCAAAATTATCCATCCCCAAAATGCACTACAAAATTATGTTTTCACTACAAAACAGGGGGTGCAAAAATTATGTTTTATTGCACAAATATATAATTAAATCATGATTTTGTTGTGCATAATTTTTGCACTTGCTGTTATGCAGCGAAAACATGATTCTGTAGTATATCTTTGTTTGCGGAAAAAATGCACAAAAAAATTATGATTCCGTTGTGCAATAAGGTTTAAAATAGACGTACAATGGAAATGTGATTCATTTGTATGATGTGTAAAAATATTTTATGGAAAACATGTTTATGCATATAAAACCTAAAATGAAACACGTTTTCATTGTGTAATTTTTACGCATTCTCTTTTTATACAATGGAAATATATTTTCGTTTGATATTTTTTTCTTGAAAAATTAATTGTAGAATTAAGTCACCTTTTTTACTTGAGTTAATTTTCATAAAAATTATATTAATAATGTCACACATTACTTTTTTAAAATAGTAATCAAATTAATTGTTACATAAATTACCTTTTTATTTATATTTAAATTAATGATGACACAAGTTACTCTTTTTAATTGCAATCAAAACAATGTTATGAATTGATTTGATTATGATTAATAAAGGTAATTCTTATAATAATTAATTTGATTACCTTTATAAATGATAACTTGTATCCAATTAATTTAATTTGAATTAAAAAATATATTGAATACTATTAAAATGATAAATTACATCACAATTAGTTTAACTACTTAAAAAAGGTAACTTACATTTATAGTTAATAAAATATATATAAACAAAAGAAAATACAACAAAAAATTGATTTTGCTGTGTTTTCCTTAAAAAAAAAATACACAACAAAAATATGACTTTGATGTGTGTCTCAACAAAAATCACAAAAGAATCGTGTTTGAAAATGTGATTTTGTTGTGTATCTCAACAAAGGAAGGGAGGAAGACAAAGAGTCAAGGGTGAGAAATTTTTAAATAGCGAGCAAATTGGATATTTCACCTTGATATAGGGGTGAAGAGCAAAAGACGTAGCGACCAATAGTAGTCCCCTCACTTTTTGGGCTGCTCTCAATTTTTACTTTGTATTGGGCTAGACCTAATAAAACACTAGA
The DNA here is from genome assembly GCA_007407185.1 of Glycine tomentella. Taxonomy (NCBI): domain Eukaryota; kingdom Viridiplantae; phylum Streptophyta; class Magnoliopsida; order Fabales; family Fabaceae; genus Glycine; species Glycine tomentella. Next base: position 1,331,795 of record PYAF01005012.1, read on the forward strand.
ATCTGTTTATTTTTATGGATTAATTACATTTTTACTTTCTTTAGTTCAAATAATAATTTTTGAGTTGATTATGTTTTTTAAATGAAGAACATTTAGTCTTTTAGTAACAATTTAAATTAAAATAAATCAATCAAAAGATCAAACTTCACTTAACATAAAATAAGTTTCAAAACTTATCTTTTTCAAATGGTAATTTCATTTTTTATAAAATCTAAAAAAAATAATCTAAATTTTTTAAATTAATTTATATATAAAATTTATTGCAAATTTTTATATGTTTATAAAATTTATTAATCTAAAAATAAATAAACTGAATTAACTCATATTAAAGTTTATAAAAAAAATTATAATGAATGAATAAAAATTGCAATTAATATTTTTTAATCATTTTGTAGGGTTGCTAATCACAGATCCAACGGTCACGATTTCGTTAGAAGGCCAAAGAAAGAAAAACCCGACTCTGTTTCCTATACCCTAATTTCTCAATCGCCCCTTTTTCTCCCTCTCCCTCCCTCTCTCTCTCTCTCTCTCTCTCTCTCTCTCTCTCTATATATATATATATATACACACACAAACACAATGTTCTCAAACCCTAACTCCAGCAGCAGCCTCATCGAAAGCCTTCTAGGGTTATTCTCCTTATCAGTCGCTATTCCGTCTTGTCTTGTGTTTTCCGTTCACCCTCTGCATATCTAAGTGTTTCAGCATTTTTTTGTTTGGTCTTTTCAATTCAATTGCATTTAGTTGCTATGTGCCTATGATGGTGTTAAATATACTCCGAGATTTATTTCTATGACCTCAACTTCGTTCTGAGGCACTAGCTTTATCTTCCTTATTTTCGATTAAAAGCGCATGAAAGTGCTGTAAGGGTTTCGCTATACTATTTTTGTAGTGTTCAATCTTTTTTTGAGATATTTCATGATCGAATTGTAACTGCAATGTCATGGCTCTAATTTGCTGAATGCACTCATGCTACGTATGCTTAGTCTAAAGTTTTGTTCTGCCGTTTTGTTTTAACCTTCAAAATCCACACTTGTATCTTGTAAAAGCAGTATTTATGTGCAGATGATGACAACATAGACAGGGACATCAGCACTCCGTAGGAGAATGGTGACTACGTCTAATGGGAATCTCTCTGATGCGCTCATGTAATTTCTTTTTATGTGGAATACATTTTGAAACAAAAACAAGTTATTTTTGTTACAAAAAACTAGTTTTATTTAGAGCTTATATATACTTGTTGTTTAGTTCTCATAGTAACTATACCATATGCAAGTGACGATAAATTAGACAGGGACATCAGCACTTTTGTAAAGAATGATGATTGTCTTTGGGAATCTCTCCGATGCACAATGATTTTTTGTGTTTGGTTTTGTAATGTCTGTTTGAATGTTTGTGTTGATGTTGAATCGTAGTTTGAGACGCCCGGTAGAATACAGTAAAAATGCCTTCGTTTTTCTCTGATTGATTGTATGCGTCGATAATTGGTTTGCAAATTTGAAGTGTGTACACAAACTCCTTTTGTCCTACAGAGATTATTTATTGTAATGTAAAGACGTGGCCAATGATGTACTCAAATGCACGTATTATCAGATTTGCTCATGATGATATTCTAATTGTCACTACCTCTGAGGCCAGGTCTTACCTTTAATATATAGTCTCTGGTATGATGAGTCTTGTGTCATTTTGTTCTATTCACGCCTTTTTTTCAAAGAAATGCATTAAACCTGCTTTTATATTCTGATTTTTTTTCATGGTGGGTGTACTTGAGTAGCTTTATTGTTTTACAGATTTTGCTTTCTATTTGTGTATTGAATGCTTCAAACTTGCTTCTTTTATCATTGTCATTGTTTTGTTAGTCATTCGAACTTGCCAATGTTAATTTTTTTGGACAAAATTAGCAGATTCCTTGGTTAAGAAATTTGGTGCTGGTGTGTGCAGTTTACAAGCCTGATGATTGTCACCAAGAACGGAGATTTGAAGATTCTTTTGTTGAAGCCTGACCAACATTTGGGCTCCAAAAGCATCTAATGTAATAAATTGTTCTATATTGGTATTAATTAATGAAGGCTTTTATTGTGATTGCAAATGCAAGCATGCCTTGAAAGAATAACACTGATATATATAGGTGGATATGCATGTTATTTGGAATGCAATTTGAGATTGAAAACCGCGGAATCGGTCAGAGGTGGTGATGGTTCAAATAAAGCATGGAACTAACCTTTAATTCAAATAAATCATAGATTGGCTCTGATAAAAATATTGTAAACGAACTGAAAATTGACAAAAAAAAAAAGTATTGATCAAAAGGGAAGTAAAATCAAATTGTTTTGATTTAGGAATTCTGCAGTTTGCTAATTTCAAATTGTTTTAATTTATTCTCTTTCATTAGGGCTTCTTGTTGGGGAAGATTGCACTGTAAAGGTAATATCAATGTCGTGAAACAAATCATTTTTTTATGATGGAACAAATGATATTATAGTAACGAGCTCCTCGTTAATTTTCTTAATAAGTATACAGCTGAAACTAACCAAAAATTTACTATATCAGATATCTACACACATGCTTTAGTACTAGAAAATAATTAAAAACTCGTTAATTGTTGTGTTTATATGTACTTTCTTCTTCATTGACCTTAAGTCGAATGATCTTTCTGATCAAGTCCTAAGGAATTTGATGCCATATTGTAGGGAAGAGACTAATATGAAATTTTTTGGTGTTAGTATGCTTTTTATAAAAGACATAATTTTTTTATCAAACTTTTTAACTATCCTTTGCCATTTTCAAATAAGAACACAATTATAATACAATCTTTCACATCAAGAAGTCCTTGTCATTTTTATTAAACATTCTACAATTAAATTTATTTCAATTAATATTTTGAACTTTTTCTAATAAAAGTTAATGGATTAGTAGATTGCTTCATATTTCTAATAAAAAAATCTCAATAATTTGCTTCTTTTTTCTGTTTAGAATACATACTTTGAACTTTTGTCAATATATTCTATATTTAATGGTGGAGTATTTTTGTTAATAATTTAACTCTGTTACGAAATCATTCATAAAGGGTTAAATTTTAAGATTAATTAAGGCGAAATTGAGAATTAAGTGCTTATGCATAAAAAGAGAAAAAAGGTATTCACGAAAGCAGTAAAATTAAAGTTCAAATAGGATTTTGTCAAAAAATAGTTCAACTAGGATGAAATTAATGTTTAGACTTTTATAGTGGCTATTTGTAAAGGAGACAATTTAGGGGAGTTGAATATTTTTTGTTATTAGTGGAGGAAGTAGTAGTAGTTTAATCAAACAAGAATGAATTTGTTGAAAAAAAATGAATTTGAAGGTGGAAAAAACTCATTTGCAAAAGACACAAAGTTTAGGGGAGTTGAATTTTTCAATTTTTATAGTAGTTTTATTAAACAATAATGATATTTTTAAGAAAAATAATGAATTTAAAGGTGAAAAAACTCGCAATTATCCTGTAATTTTGACCTCTATATACATGAATTATACTTTACATGGATATTAATTTGTTAAAATATAAATAATTTTGATAAAAAAGTATAAAATAATTATTATTGAATCAATCAACAATTGAAATGATAATAACAATAATACTAATACTAATAATAATAATACATGAAACTATTATAAGTTCGATCTGTTTAACTTTTAATTAATAATGATTACTCTGCATTTTTACTCTAAAAAATTGCACCCGACAATTTGAAACTGTAAAACCATACTATAGAATAGTTTATACTGCACTAAATATAAATAATTTTCAAATTCTTTATACATTTCACTACGTAATTATATCAATAAACAAATTCCCAAAGGCATAAACCCTCAATGCATTCATGGAATTCTCCTCGCATAAACACACAGAAATCTAGACTACCACCCATAAGAACTTGAATAAAACGTATCGGCAACAGGGAGAACATAGAAATCCGAGTAATATGCTACTATATTTATAATATTAAATATCAAGCTTAAATATACTGGCCTATTAGCTCAGTTGGTTAGAGCGTCGTGCTAATAACGCGAAGGTCGCAGGTTCGAGACCTGCATGGGCCAAATCTGTTATTTTGGAATTTAACAGTTTTTACTTTTCGGTTTTCAATGTGCTAAGGTTCAAGGTTCGAACCCGGCATGTACCAAAAATGTGTTTTTTTGTATTTTAAACAGTTTTTAGTTTTTAATGCGATGACTAGTGATTCCGCATGTTCCACTTTCTTCTATTTAATTTTGTTTTCTCCTTAAATTCTCTTATCATTATTTTTCTTATAAAGAATTATCTTATTATTTTAATGCTGAATCCAGAACGAAAATTGGTTGAAGATTTTCTTTTAGCATAATACACGAGACAAGATTTTGAATGAAACCAGCGGTTGTGGGAATTTTATACAATTTTCTGTATCTTGTTGTTTCAATGTACAAGACTATAAAATACTACATGAACTTCCACAGTATACAGACATGATTAAAAGTTAAAACACCATTTTTTTTTTAATTAATGATTAAAGACGGACGAAGTGCAAACAACCATATAAAAATAAAACCATGAATGAGGCTGAGGCATACAGCTGAGCTGAAAGCTATTTTATTGTCATTTAATTTGAACCAAATTGCAACCTGTTTATGACAACAATATTTCAGCTTTTGTTGGCTGCTGAAATAGTGAAATGTTATCTTGGACTGGACAGTTTATTGGTCGCAGTATGTTAATTTGAGGTGAATATGATTCAGTAACTAACAATCATGATGCATCAAAATTCAAAATCAATTTTCCTGTTAGAAACGTGCACCGGCTTAATTTCTTAATTGGACAAGTTTTTTTTGTCCCTAATGGCTCATCTAATTTGTTGGTTGAGGTAAACATTTGCCAGAATTATTTGGACTGGCTTCTTAAACAACCGAAACAAGTTGTAGTTAATACTAATGGCCTTAGTTTTCAGGTCCTTTATCACCATTCATCACATTTTTGAGAAAAATGCCGGCACCCCTTCTCTATTACCATGTGATTTATGCCTAAGCAGTGCACAACGACGAGGGGGTTCTGATGAATCCAGCCTGGATTATTATATGAGGCAAATGAATTGTCCCTAATCTCTACCTTTTAAGATTTGGTGCAAATTAATTTTGAATTCCCAATATTAGTGGTTTCTATATAAATTCATTAGGAGCTAGTCCCTAGCGTGTTTGCAAGTCTCAAATATGCCCTATCCTTACCGATTATTAGGGAATGTTACCTTTAATCCAATAGTTATCTAAAAGAAACTAGCTAGGAGCTCAAAAAGCTAGCACAAATTCATAAGCATTTTGTTACAAAAGATATGATTTAGGCTTTGTTTAACACATAAGTGGGCTTATGAGTCATCCAAAAATTCCATTACAAAAACATATAAAACAATTGGTTTAATTTTAAATGGACTACAAACACTGAACATAAGTTGTGGCACCTTCTGCATGCATTTTACTTTAGTGCATGCAAACTAGTAGAGGTGTGCAACTAATTATAAAAATAGCATGTTTGTTAATCAGTATACCTAACCCACCAAGCCTGTAAGCCAATCAATTAATTTACATGACAGATCCTCCTTTCTGGTGAAAATGACAAAGGAGGAGCAAAATGGATTTTCTATTTCAATTATCAGCTTGGGCTGTTCAAATGAAGTGTAACTATTTTGTTTTCTCTCGGGAACTTACTATATTGTACCAATATTCATTTTGGTCTCATGCATACTTTCAACACCTAACACTCTTCGTTTCGTCAGTCGATTATTGGTTAATTGGAAATTTATAATAAGCTGGCATGGTTCATCAAATCCACTAAAATTTTACCATCCTAATTTTCTTAGCAGAAAAAAAATTGATATATATATATATATATATATATATATATATTGTGGCTTTAATTTGTAATCCAATATATTTTTTATAGTTTATGCCAGAATGCAAGGAACATATTCCAATTATAGATCACTTAAAAAATTTCCTTTATGTTAAAGACATATGATTCCGGAAACTCATACAACAAATGAAATTGACGCTATATGAAGCTTGGTACAGAACTTCAGAGCACTAATGAAAAACCACAAAGCATGTACATTTAAAAATAAAATTGTGTTTAATTAAATCCCCATTAACCAGGGAAGGGTTGCGAGGAATAGACTTAACACCTAGACCCCATTATAGAAACAAATCATGACAACCTCAAACAATTTCAGACCCCACATATATGGATGAAATTAAATAAGTTATTAATGATCTACTCTATTTGAACACATAAATTCTACACTCTTTTTTAATTTTATTTCAATAAATTTATTTATAATCTTAGAAAAAAAAGAATTAATTTATTTTAATAAATGTCACTCTTGTGTAATAAGTGCCTGTACAACAAGTACTTTTTTTTTATACATTAGAAATAGGAAGACAGAAAAAAAAAAACAAGATGAGTATTTTATCATTACCACAAGTATTTAATTTAACTATTTATTAAAATATACATTATGTATCAATAATTATTCGCTAGATGTTGGCTTTTTAATTGGTCTGAATTTTGAGAGAAGTTTTGTTTGATTCTATCTCAAAGTTTTGAATATATCATTTCCTCGAGTTAAATTGAACGGGACGATAAATACTAGTAATATAACTATAAATTACATATCATTGTATTATAACATAGTAAACTTTCTTCTAAAAAAAACCAGAGCAAACTAAAATAACTCCCGTAAACTACATATTTCCTCCTCAAACACCCACATTGATTGTTCTTTGATCTTTCCCATTTTCTAGTCCTTCCTTGTCTCCTTCTCATCTCTTTCGTCTTGGTGACAAAATTCCTCCTCCATTCGATACCCTCAAAGTTATATATGGCTTAAAGTTAGCATTATTCTGTGAAAAAGATATATTATGCGGAAAACGAAAAAGTCATATAATCGATCATATAGGTGATAAAATTATTTAATGGATAGGAACTAGAGATATGGTGATGTTAGAAGAGTCCACAAGTCTGATTAAAAAATATATTCCACAAGTGCAAATAGTCAAGGAGACAACACACAATCAATCGGATCAAATAGGAATATTTCCTATCCTTTGCTAATTGGGAGCTGGCTGCCATCCTTGTGAAATACTATTATCTTTCTTTTATTGGAATTTTTAAAGAAGTTTAATTATCTTTTTTTTTTTTTTTAAAGACTCCCTTCAAAGTTCAAATTGTTTTATATACTAGTTTTTTTTTCTCATAAATCTGTCTTACATTTAGATTAATGAATTTATATATGGGTAACCAAAACCGATTAAAATATTTTTTAGGGATTTAGAGTGAAAATCCATATAAAAAATTAATTAACCTAAATAAATATTATTTCTTTCATTGTTATTTTCTTAGAAATATATGGGGTTAATAGAGGTGAGAAAGTTAACTTATTAACCTAGTTTTCATGAGATACATTTGAGTTATGATGACCTGATGTCGAAATTAATTAAAATTTATAACATATAAATATATTTTTTAAACAACCATGTGACTTTAAGTTTTTCCATTGCACCGGAGGATATATATAATAGCAGAATCAAACCATCAAGCTAAAATTAATTTTCATAAGTTATTTTTTCTTTCAAATATATTATATTAGTTCATTTGAATTGAATTCCTTTTTTATAGGATAAAATAAATATCTTAAAAACATCTTAATGTTGCATATTTAATTAGAAATAATTGTCTTAGAACGAATGTCATAGGATGCTAATATATTTTCTATACACAATCTTCTCGAACTCAAAATCTAATTTTTGAAACTTTTTAAAAGTTGTTAAAAATATTTTTCCTTAAAGTAAACTTTGGATGAACTTCCCAGTAAATACTTATAAGTAAAAAGATTTTTTTTGTAAGATAAAATTTATTTATGTATAAGTTAATTTGTAAAAGTTATGTTATATTATCTTAAAAAACTTGTTTTTAATTTATGTATAGGTTAATTTAAGTTTATAGAAAAACTTATTTTATTTTTTTCTAAGTACTTTTAGATAACTTTATCTAAAGTGGTCATTTGATAGCAAGTATATATATATATTTGAAGTATTTTCGTCGATCTGTTGCAACTTTTTTTAACTAATAAATCAATAGTAGTATGATCTTAATATGATAACTAGGCTATTAATTTAGTTAATTAAGTAGTGTGTGTGGTTTATTGTAAATATATAATACTTGAGTTTAATTTTTATGAATAATAATAAATAAAAGAGAGAGAGAGAGAGAGAGAGAGAGAGGCTATTAGTAGGTAAGTTTTGACACATTGGATGACTATTTCGGTTGGCTTGGTTTTAATGAAATAGAAATGAGTTAACTAACTAGAAACCTTTAATTAATCCACAAGTGTGTCATAGAAGAAACAGAAAAATAAGTTTAGTTTGGAAATTGTGAGTTTTGCAATTTATTTCTTAATACGTAAAATAAATATGCTTAGTACATTCCTATATAAAGTCAACCTCCTTGTAAAATATAATTTAAAAAAACTACAAATATAATGGCAAGTAGTGAGCCGTTAATAAATGTTTTAATAGCATTGCGATCTCCCAATTGATTTATTTATTTTATTTTATTTTTATTCATATTCGTGACTCTCACATTCCCCTAATCTCATTGTTACCTCCAAAAGTTAGGCAGTCCAATGAAAAGGTCAAATCATTAGTTCAATGGTTTCAAAGATTTTGCAGCTAATCAAGGGTTTCCACATAGCACGCTCATCTATCAAATCTCAATGACATTTGCCTAACTTGAGAATATATATATAATGTATGATAACGGTTTTGGAGCAATGGCATTGTTCCACATGTTTGTGTCTTTGGTTTCCTAATGTCGGAACAGGAGAAACAGGGCCCACTTCAGCAGTGCCTCACTTCAAAACCCCATTATTTGTTTATAATCAAATGGTCAAAGTTACGGATTTGCGTTGCTTAATCTTAATTATAAACTACCCTAACCAGCGTTTGTTTACCGAAAACAGTAGTATCAAGCAATGGGTGTGGCGGCAGTGTCAATTACTTATTACTGCCTTTAATTGGATTTGTGATTTCATGTTCAAACTTTATAAATTATAAATTTAATTTTCTCCAACATTATCATGTTCAGATGACTTTGATTCAGAAAACATGTTAAGTTATGTCCAAGAATATATATAAAAATTATTTCATTTCAAATTCACTCTTAACTAAATTATCTTTATTAAAAAAAATGCACACACTGATGTTGTTGGATTATGTTTGTGCAACTCTTATTTCAATATAGAAAAAATATAATAAGTAATTAAATTGAGCAGCTAAATAATATCAGTCGTTAACTCGTTAATAGTGTTTACTTAAAAATAAAAAATCTCTTGGTAGCTTGTAATGAAACATGATTGCAAATAAAGTTGATCGATCAATCTAGCACTGGATGATAAGTTTTTACTGCTAAATATTTGTTGTTTAGTAGCAAAATTGCAAATGGTCACTAAACCACATATTGTTTATGTCATTTAAGAATTGAAACACTCACATTTAATGATTGAGATGTTGGTCATTAAACCTGAATGTTTGAACTCCTGCGATTTCTTTGTAATGAAAAAATTAGTAATAATTTTTTACATTTAGTAACTTGTAATGGATGTAATGACCATATGATTTGGTTGTTAAACTCTAAATATAATTTCATCAATCATTTTCTTATTTTTCTCTTTTTTTTCTTAAGTTTTTTGTTCATAATAGAAAGAAATCCTGAGTAATTCAGAATTTGATTGAAAGATAAATAAAGTTTGATTAAATTTGTTTTTGTCTAGAATTAAACTTAAGTAATACATGAATGATTCAACTTTAACTTAAACTCATTAACCACTTGTGTCCAATTATTTAGGTCTTTCTTCTTTCATTTTGTTTTCAATTTTGTCCTCTCATTAGAATGTTAAATTGGATCATTTCAATCCAATTCAATTTATTTTCAATTGGTGAAAAAATATGTCATGTTGGATTTGACTCGATTTGAGATTCACTCCAATCCTATTAAGTTACCAATTGAGTTGGAAGCACTTATAATTTTTTTAAAAAAATAATGAATAACTCATAAGTTGGTCTATCAATTATTAAAACAACCAAATAATATAAGTAATCACAAAATGATGTTATAGTCACAATAATAAGATAAACACTCATTTTAGTTACTGAAAAGTGTAAGATAATAATAAATTAATTTTTAAAAGATGAAAAATTTGAATTTAATCTTTAAATATATAAAAGTATGATAGATATTATTCCAAAAAATTTATTTTTATTTTTATTTGATTCATTAAAAATATTATAAATTAATTTTAGTTTATATAATTAGACAACTGGATATGAAAAATATTAACCTCGTGCATTTTCAAAAATTGAAATGCTAGTTTAGTTATATTTATAGACTAAAAGTATATTTTATTATGTAAACAAAAACAAAACCAAAAGTTTTGAAAACTCTTGTTAGTTTTTTCTTATGGAAATATAGCTCACTTTTATTTTGACTTCGTTAAAATATAATTAGGAACAAAAAATGATAATTTTGTAACATAAAAACTTGGTCAAGTGATTTGCGTCTTTGCTTTACAGACTAGACAAATTTGCCCATCATTTTGCAACCACCAAGTGAATACTATCCCAAATCCTAACATTCATTCCATATCATCAAATGTTGTTTTGACTAATTTCAAATACGTATTGTGTTTCAATTCATTCGTACCTAGTTATATTATTATATGTTCATAAAATATTAATTATTCTAGAAATTTGTTCAAACTTATATCACCATCAAAATATTTTAGTAATTAAAAATATTATTTTCAGTTATTGACGATAAAAAAAAGATTTTGTACTTAAAATAATGCCGGATTTTCCATGAGTTAAAAATGTTTTTAGGAGGATTCTTAATAATGTTGAGAGTCCGATTAAAATTAATATTTCTAGAAGAGGTAAAGTACTAGTTAAGAAATAATTTCTCTATCTACAAATACTTCTTTATTTATATAGTTTGACATCAAACACCTATTATATACTTAAGATCCCTTTAATTTGCTAAAATGTAAAAAATAACAAAATACAAAAATATTTGTTATTCATTGTGACGGCAGGGAGTGTGATATATAAATTTCACGTATTATTCATTGTTTATTGTTCATCAAACAACAAGATAAAACAATTATAATGACTTAGGTGATTGTTTTGTATTATTTTCATTGTATTGTAACTCAATGTGTCTCGAATGCATGAAAAGCTTGAGTTACTAGTTACTCATATCATATCATGTGATTTGCGAGTTCAATGTGTCATTATTGTCAAAATTACTGATTTGGCCAAAGACCATGTTATGACGACACTAATTTGATCTGGGATTTCCTAACGATTCAACCATAATTATTTTTATTTACATACAATTTATGTGTTTTTAGGTGAATACCCATTATTTATATTTTATTTCAAGGTTGTCTATTACTAATTTTCAAATTCAACATTATTTACATAAAATTCAATTTTAAAAAATGTGACTTTGCAATTATGGTTTATTTCTTTCATTTTAAAATTTTATAAGAACGACGTCTGCCTCGGAAACTATTTGAAGGGGCAGTTATTTTCTTATTTGTCTTATTATTTTTTGTTTCCTTTTGTTCCTAATAAATCTTGAAGACCATATTTGTAATTTCAATTACAATAAAGTGACAACTGATTTTGTAAAGGAAGATGCAGAACGAGCTGGTAATGGTATGGTATGATCTATTATTGATTGCATTAATACAGCTGGGATAAGTTTCAGAGAAAAAGAATATAGCTTCCCGAATACTCTTCTGTTTATATATATATATATATATATATATATATATATATATATATAAATAAATAAATAAATAAATAAATAAATAAAACGAGTTTTTTTTTATAAAAAAAGTACAGATTCTTTATTTTTGTGATAGTCTTAAGTTCTTGGTGGAAACACACTATCAACTCCGGTTGATTCTAATCGTCTTTCCTCTTCTGATTGAGAAAGGAAAAAGGAAAACTTATTATAATATTATCCAAACCAAATATTGCATCAAAAGGTCTTGTTGGTCCTGGTTCAAAAAAAAGAAGAAGAAGGTCTTGTTGGCCCCCTCACCACTCAGATATCCATGTTAATTTTTTGTTTTATTTTTTTACACTCGAAAAACGCTTAAATTGAAAAATTCATTATTTAACGTTTTATCTAAAACAAAATTAATATAATATAATATTCTGTGAGAGTCCTAATAGTAACATTTACACAATTAGTCTAGTTAATTCTTTAAAACTTTTCCATTTGATAAGAATTTGAATTTACATGAAAATATTTATAAATTTATAAATATTCGTAAATAATTTAAATAACGAGCTTCTAAAAATGTTTAAATATAACTTTGATATAATAAATATTTTTTTTTATAATTGAAAAGTTTATCCGAAGTAACATAAGATTTAGGTGGTAACATAAAATTATTAGATATAACATATTATTGGTTAGAATAGAATTGAGTTTAAATCTTAAATAATGTCTTGTGGAGGAAAAGAATATAATTAAAGATGAAACTCTAAAAAAATGTATTATAGGTGGTCAGGTGACATTCAAAATTAATCATCAACAAATTCAGAAAATGTTTTGCACTAATAATATGGGTGGAAAAAAAAATACTAGTACTAAATAGTGATAAATGAAGATAAATGGTTTGAGTGTTGAGTTTTCATTTTCACTAGTGGAGCCCATGGCAGTGAGATTAACTGTCTGGTGAATATCCAATGCATCAGCGAATATAGATAAACTGAGACAGTAAAGTTTAGAAAGTAGCTCGGCAGTAACTACCTTAGCATGATGACAACTATATGCATGGATTTTAAGGAATGGGATGATTGATGAGCGAGAAGAATTTAGGGTAGTGAGAGATAAAAATTGTGATGTGAGAAAAAAAAAGTTGTAAAACATGGGCTTAGGCTATAAACAACCAAAGAAGGTTACCTTACATTCCACGTTTCTTCCTCCTCCCCCAAACAGCAGTATTTATGGCCTCGTTTTCCTCTCTCTCTATTCTCCTCATCATATTCACATCTCCATCAACACTTCCTTGATTTCCACCCCCTTCTCTCTTTTAAACCTTACCAACACAACGAGAGATCGCGATTATCGTGATTCCGTTCTGTGAATTGTTTTTGTTTTTTGTTGAAATGGAAAACGTTCCGGTGGTGTGTAAGGAAGATGATCAGATGGATTTGCCTCCCGGATTTCGGTTCCACCCTACGGATGAAGAGCTTATAAGCCATTACCTCTACAAGAAGGTCATTGACACCAAGTTCTGCTCCAGGGCTATTGGAGAAGTGGACCTCAACAAGTCTGAGCCTTGGGATTTGCCATGTAAGTGAAACCAAACCAATCCAATCAATCTCACTTTTATGTATTGTATTGCTTTTAATTTTCTCCAAAATTAATATTATGATCTTGTGTGTAGGGAAAGCCAAAATGGGAGAAAAGGAGTGGTACTTTTTCTGTGTGAGAGACAGAAAATACCCCACTGGATTGAGAACCAACAGGGCCACAGAAGCTGGGTACTGGAAGGCCACAGGAAAAGACAAAGAGATTTTCAGAGGAAAATCTTTGGTTGGAATGAAGAAAACTCTGGTTTTCTACAGAGGTCGAGCACCTAAAGGTGAAAAAAGCAATTGGGTCATGCACGAGTACAGACTCGAGGGGAAATTCTCTGTTCACAACCTCCCCAAAACTGCAAAGGTATTTTGTTATTCTTATTCTCTTCCTTCCCTTGCTTCACTTTGTGTTTTCAACTTGGATTTGTTTTGATGATTATGATTGTTGGTTTTTGTGGCAGAACGAGTGGGTGATTTGCAGGGTTTTTCAGAAGAGTTCAGCTGGGAAGAAAACTCATATCTCGGGGATAATGAGGTTGGACTCTTTTGCTGATGAATTGGGTTCTTCTGTTCTGCCACCTCTCTCGGATTCTTCGCCTTCTATCGGTAACACTAAACCTCTTAATGATTCGGCTTACGTGCCCTGCTTCTCCAATCCAATTAATGTTCAAAGAAACCAAGAAGGTGTCTTCGATTCCTTCACCAACTCTATCTATGCGGTTTCTTCAAATCCTATGGACATTCTTCCCAGAATGCCACCTTCTGGCTCCTTCTACTCCACTCAAGGTGTTCAATCTGCGCCTAATTTGGCATTTCCTGGTTCTGTTTACACCCTTCAGGATCACACCATCCTGAGAACCTTATGTGAAAACAATGGTTACAAGCCAGAGAGGGACATGATCAGTGTTTCGCAGGAAACGGGTCTAACTACTGATATCAACGCTGAAACCTCTTCAAATTTTGATATGGGTAGGAGGCCCTTTGAGAATCACAATCATGCATCTGTTTCTGTTGCCCCATTGGATCTTGATGGTTTGTGGAATTACTAAAAGTTTAAATAAAAGGATCAATTACAGTGAAAAGTGAAATTAACCCCACTTTTGAGCTAGAAGGAAGAGGAACAAGAAGAGCCTCGGAAGGGATTGATGCTATTGTTGTTTAATTACTCTGTATAGATTTTATCTAAGACATGCATGTACTGAAACATATGTTGTTAAGTGAAAGAAATGTTGTGGAATGAATTAGGCTGGTTTGGTCTTTTGACACTTTAGGCTTGTGGCTGGCATGAGCATGAGCATGATTATTTTGTTTCAGTTTGGATTAAAAATAATAGTAGAAAAGGTCTGGGGAATTAAAAGTAAAATTTTAAAAGTCATTATTTATGTACCGTAACTTGTTGATCTTGCTTTTCTGGATTGGATTATCAGTATAGTTTAGTATAGTCCAGCTAATACGGAGACCAAGACCAAGACCAAGAGCTTGATCAGGTTAATGTTTGAATAGCATATCTTTGGTTTTAAAAAAATGTGGGGGCTGTAGTGTGCGGTTACCAATGAAATCCCTCAATTCTCTATCTCTCTCGATTTGGTCACACGTGCACGCGCATACTTTGACATAGACAAATGTTAACAAACTTATCTGCATTTACCTACTCCAAAGCTAACTGTACAAATCATGACTCTCAACTCTGAACTTCTCTCCCCTTTCTCTTTCTGTTTACGTGCGTGTGTAATGATAAGACAGTATGATTCATTGTCAAATGCAAAAATTCAAAGGCTTTTACCTAAAACATGTGAGCACATCACTCTAGCCTCTAGTGGTGGTGTTCACATTTCAAACCTTTCTCTGATTTACATCTTTCAAAGTGTTTTGCATTATTAATAACAAGGGTGAGAGCAACTGATATTTATCCTAATGCAATTTCTCAAAATTAATTTTATTTAGCAAGAAGAAAGCGTTTTAGAATAATATGATGTGTTAAGTTTGTAGTCAAGATACAAGTCAAATTGAGAACAAAGGATTATTTGTGCCAGTGCAAAAACATATTGGTATTTAATATATATAACACGTAATATAAAATCCATGCAGGATCACTTGCTACTGGCTAGGAAACTGCAATAGAAAATCAAAGTATAAGGTTAAAAAGAAAAAATGAATATGGTCTAATATATTTTATTTATTTGATATGCTTATGATTTTCAATCAAATTCCATCCCATTGAGCAATATTCAAATAGCATGTTACTGATTTTTTATTTTATTTTTGTAAGCTTAAGCTGTATATAAGAAATAAATTAATAATAAAAATACTCCTTTTTCGGGGTGTGATTGCTTTTACTGAATCAGGAACGCTTGTCAGTATTTGAGATAGTTTATAGTTTCGTTCATTCATTCATTTGAATTTGTCAAATCATCCATTTCTCATTTCATGATATGAATTCCGTTTTGAAGCTGTAATGGCATGACATGAGCGCATTGATCTTCTTTTTCTTATTTTGTCCAAAAATACAATATACGTATCTCTTTGGTACCATGTGGTGTTTACATTTATGGCACATGATAAATCCTCTAAAAAAAACCCACCAATTTGAGTCCTGCACGTCTTGATCCATAACTATATGAAAACACTGGCAATTTGTCTTTTAATAATTTTTCGCTTAACTCACTTAGTTTGATGGCAAATAAATACATTAAAGATAAACCTCACAGTTAATATTTCGTTTTCTTCATGATATAATGACGCCAATCCAACGCCCTTATCCTTTCTGAAAAAATTTAGGTCCCCTTCTACATTGGCCTATGAAGTGTTTATTTTTATTTAGCATATTTTACTGTATGAATGAGATTGAAATAGAAAATTAACTATCGAGGACGTATTATAAGTTCTGTGTCTCTATCCTCTGATTGGTGCAATTGTGGCATAAGTTTAGAAACGCCAACTACCTTATCATCATCGCATTAGTGAGCTATGGCCTATGGTTAATATTCCGGGTTTCAAAGTTAGAGTATTAAATTATGATTAGGTCGTTAAAGGTAAAATTTTCATTTTCAATCAGAGTAATTTGAGTAACATAAAACCAAACGAGAGGTATTCTTCGAACCCGTAGCGGTTTTGTGCTCACGAGTGAAAAGAAATAAATAGATTATATAAAAATATGCAAGAAATAAAGTTATGTAACGGTAATATAAAATAATAAATTTGTTGATTTTATAATAATTATCTTAAAAAATTATATTGATGATATTTTTTATCAGCTAATAATGTAAAAGGTTTTAAATATATTTATTTAAAAAATACTATAAAGCACTTTTTAAAAAAATGAAAAGAAAATTAGTTTTCTTCCATTTCCTGTTAATTTAGAGAAAGAAAATAATATTTCTAGTGAATATTGTAATAACAAATTCTTTTTATTAAATAAAATAAAAATTTAACAATTTTATTTTCTGTCCTATTTCTATCCAAACGAATGGGATATATTTTTTTTCCTACAAATATTTTTCTTTAAAAAATGATCTTATTTGAATTTTGAAGTATGATTAATTCTAAATGCAAATATCTTTTAACGGAGATTTAAACATTAGTTTATTATGGAAAATAATTCCCTTTCACTGTACTAAAATCCAGTTTTGGTTAACAAACATGGTATTAGTGCGGTTAAAGAGTTAAAGTCTTGATCTTTATCTTCATTATTAGTAGTACATGGTGACACAACACAAGTGATAAAATCTGAAGGGTGTAAAGGTCACTTCACGTTCACGACATGGAGTTTAGTGGCTTTGGAGATTCCGTTGGCAAAGGTACCTGACCTGACCTTAACGAGCACTGGCACGGGCAGTGTGTCCCACACTGCGTGATGTCAGTCTAAGGAGAAAGTTAGGCCTTTGTAACGGTCGATACCTATCTCATGACCCCACCCACTCCCTCTTCTGCTTTGCTGATGGCTTGCTCCTCTTCTCCCTCATATTTTCCTTCTTTTATATATCTCACAAATATTCATTTTGCTCTATAAAAATATGATAAATAAATTTTTAAATGATGAAAATTTAAATTTAATTTTTAAATATGTAAGAATAAAATTGTAACAGATTAATCATGTTCATAATTTAATAATAAATTAATCTTTGAAATTTGTAATTTAATGTTACATTAAATTAAAAAATATAATTTATTTTCGTATTAATTATTTAACATTACAACTTAATAAAAAATAATTTAAAATTTAACATTTGGACATATTAGTCACATTTTTTTATTCAAAAATTAAATTTGAATTTTTAGAATCAATTTATATCACCGCTCTAAATTTCAAATATCAAAATAAATATTTTATCTTTATGTATTTGTTTATCATCTATGACCTATCACATTTTATTTTACTGGTAGAGTCAAAAACTAATTTAAACGGAAATAAGTTTTATAAGTTAATATAAACAATCTCTCCGTCCCCAGCAATGTTGATATTACAAGTTAATGAGAAGTAAGAATTGTAACAATTGTTAGAAATCCCACGTCAACCAGAAATATGGTTAAAATAAGCTGGAATAACTCCTATTTCTTGAGCTATCCCTATCAGGTATAAAAAAAAAAGGAAGAAGAAGAAGAAGAAAAAAACATTGATTGTATAATAAGCACATGTAGTTGAACAGTTGAATTAAAATTTGAAGAATTGGTAATATTTTAATTTTAATAGTACCTAAAATGATACTCTCAAATATGTTTATATCGGGTATTTTTTCATGTGGAATGCTAAACGAATGTGAATGTGACAGTTTCAGGTGCCCCACTTCTTGCCAAATGTCCCTGATGTCGTCGTCGTCATCGTCTGAAAACAGTGTGTTGATTTATTTTTCCTTCAAATGTACTGGAAGTAATAATTTTTTATGTTTTGAGATTTTATCATATTTTAAATTCAATTCAGCTGAATATATAATTATGCCAATTACGTAGTATATTTTAACAGATTGAATATTATAATAATATTTATAGAGTGCACAAAACTTTCTTCCGTGTGGCAGCGCCCTCCCAAAAAAAAGGCAAAAATGCATTTCCATTATTGTGATTCTGGTTTTCGTGGCCCACTCTGCCCCCAATCATTGTTCTCACCATAAGAACTCCTATTTTTCTCAACCCCAACTCGGGAACAATTATTCATAAGCCACGTTTGATTAAAATTAAACATTTTTCAGTTGAAAAAAGAATAGACATGAATAAATTGGCTCACCTAATAGACAATTTGTTAATATAATAATTTTGCGCATGATGTTTCTTTTTATAATAATTCTCTTTACCAATCTTGTGAATTAATAAAATAATGAGTCCTCCTTTGTTTTTCCTTCTTTTCATTAGTAATTTGCTATATTCACCTATTTATGAGATCATTATTTTATTAATTTACAAGATTAATGAATAGAAAATTAAAGAGGTCCAAGAATAAAGGGCCATTGGAAACGACGTCTGTGAGATCATATTTGCCACATGTCACTATCATGTTTGGCTAACCACAATGTTGATTCTTACTATGATTAGGTAATGTCAATTTTTTCACACCCTTGAGGCACTTAATGGGGTCTGTTATTCACATACTTCCAATATGGTATCCAAATAAAGTAAGTGGAAATATTATATAAAAAAAAGAAAGATACAAACAATGAACAGAAAATTGAGATATCCACGGAGATTTTTTGTACAAAGTATAATCAAGCTTAATCCAAAACCAAAAGTGGGAAAGGTCAATCTTACCCTCGTTTCCTTGGCCCAGTAACCACACAAAAATGATTGCAGTGTAGTGTAAGAGCGAGACATGACGAAACAAATTGCCATTTTCCTACAATAAGAAATTATTTAGTTAGTTAGTACATTCCTTTTATGCATAAATGAAAATAATAGTAAAAGGGATCTCATTCAACAGATTGATACGCATTCATCCTAGCCCATGCACTCATCATCATGTCAATGGCAATATGGAGGCATATGATTGGCTTTGAGGAGAAGTTATGTGAAACGGGGGAAGATAAAATGTTTTGGAGAATGGTGTTTTGATCTGGAAAAGATGATATAAGTTACAACCACACCTTGGAGAAATTCAATTGGGAATTGAATTGAACCGCATGTTGGACTTTTTGTTTGGGAAGGAAATGGGGCCTGATATATGGACTCTTTTGGTGTGATTATTCATTACAAAACTTCCAAACGCATATGCGACAAGTTTGTTTTGGTAACAATTTCATATGGTTACATTTGATCATAGTCGGGTAAATTAAGGCCAGATATTTTCAACTTTATTACACTAGGGCACTAAAGTAAGAAGGTCAACTTTTAGAGAATTGGTTCCATCCACATCATAAGATATATGATTAACAAAATATCCAAGTTTCGATGTGCTATGGCTGATTTAGGTGGGGATGTGAGGGTGGTACTTTCAGGCTTTCAATAAATAAATAGAAGTGTATGTGGTTTGATTCAGAATGATTTTACCCTCTCTTCATTTAATAAGACACTTTTTTTATTTATTTATTTAGATATTATATAAATAATCACCTCATGTTTTTTCTCCATTTTTTATATAAATCACAATCAATCATACTTTAGCTATGTAGTATAAGTATATATGACAAAAATTTTACTCCAAATATTTAACATAATTACATACTTAAAACTCAAACTCAACTCAAGATTACTGATTAAATTAAAATTTTTAAATAATCTTGTATTATTCAATTCACTTGTTCCATAGTTTCCATTCGATTTTCATCCAAGAAAAATGTGCTAGAGTTATACAAATTTAATAAATAAATTATGAACTTCTATGTGAAACGCTAAATATTAAATGACATTTTTGTTCTTTTTTTGACCATATAACAAAAAATAAGAGAGAGAAACCCACATTAAAAATAAATGCATAAATAAGTCCCCGCGGATCTAAACATAAAACGTTTTTTTATTATTATTAATCCTAGGTATTTTTCTTGATCAATAAATAAATATAATGGTTTACTCAAGATATAAAACAACTTGCTTCACTATTGTCACAAAAACACACAATCGCAATTGAATTTATTTGGCAGCAAATTTCTATTTTAACTTGTTGTTTTTAAATTTTGATAGAAAAAAAAATTTACAAAATGAAGCAGATAGTAATTTACTTTTAATTTACCAAATATCTAAAGAGTACACAACCATACATGCTGTTTTCAATATTGACACGCGTGTAAACAGATTGGAAATTAGTTTAGTGAGCGATTAGATTTTGTGAAGAAGTACAGAAGCATTCTCCAATATGTGGAAGATATGATATCATATTTTATTTTCGTGTTTAAATACGTAGATAATCCCCTCTTTTTTACCAAAAAGGAAAAAAAATAAACGTCAACTAATTTGAATGCAATAAGAAAACACGCGTGAAATGTATACACTTGCTTACTTTCTTTGCAATTTCCAAAAACTTCACTTCTAATCTCTTTTACTTGAATTGGAATTGATTCGAATTTGATAGGATGGAGATATGCCTCCTAACTTTGTGTTTCTCAACCTTTTTGTAAACACTTAATATTAAGATATATTCTTCCGTGATAGCGACCTTCTATGTTGAATTTGATTCTCCATTACTCTCCCATTATCGTATGAATTATGTATACTTCCACTAACCTGTGGCATGAATATGGTGATCCATTGTCAACTGATAGGAAAAGCATATTGTATTAACTTGTTACCAACATGAACACCCCAATGAGCACGTGATTTGATTGACCTAATTTTAAATGGTCCATTTGGAAGGATATCCTCGTGAGATCAAACGTTGGGCTTAATTTAAGCCCACAGAATCAACATTATCCTCCAACATGGGATAAGACAAGTCTTTAAGCAATTAAGTAATATTTTTTCTTAAGGATGAAAAAAAAAATGGTTGCAACTACATCTTCATGGATCTCATTCTCTGTGATTCAAAAACAACATCATGGTTCAACTGTTGGACAACAAAAGTCAGTTGAAACAACTTCAAAAATCTCTATTGCTACATGCTTGAATCAATAGTTCATGGAAGATGACAACCAAGTTTGGGATGATGAAGTTTAGACAAAATCCAATAGACAGAAAATTATCTAAACTCTATCTGTTTTAGAATTTTATCAACTACAGATAATAATCTGTATTGAAATACTTTGTTTTCACTATATTTTACAACGGACATCACGTAGCATTATTTACTGAAATGCTTTGACAATCTTTAGTTTGTTGGTTTAAGTTTAAAGACATTATATGTTTCTATCATATATTTTATTATCAGTAAATTCTTTTCTCAAGAACTGAATTTATTTTTACAAAAAACAAGTTTAACTACCTATGTGTTTGGAATTATAAACAATTAATTAGTTCATGTAATAATTATTACAAAAGTTAATATTCATTACAAAATAATGTCTCCTGCGTTACACGGGTATTAATTCTAGTTTTTCTTACAAGAAGCTGCTGGATGATGGGCTTAGCAATGAAGATCGCACCCCTAAGGTGATTTTTATTTTGTATGACACGTGTGGGTGTTTGTTCTTCATTCTTTTTTAAATTGGTAGTTGGTTTTATGTTCACCTTAATCATAGCAGGGCTGAGAATCTTAATCTGAGTTCCACATTTTTCATAATTTTTAACAATGTAAATTCCACTCTATGATGTGAAGGTAATCACTTCATTCAGTGGCGGATCTAGGACCCTGGGTTAGTGGGGGCAATTTATTTTAAAAATAAAAATTGATAATTATCATTATCATATACATGAAGATAAAGACATCAACATTAAAATAATAAAATTTTATAATCAAATAAATTACATACCTTATAATTGGCCTATACATGATTTCATGTTTTGAGATCGTTGAATGATCAGTTGCCAAATTCATTAAACCAAGAGGGACAAAATCTTCTTAAAGAATTTCCAATTTTTCTTTGACGAAAATTATGTTGAGTAGGTTGACACGGTCCTCTTTGTAAATATGTCTTTCGTATCTTATCTCGATCATTAGGATGATAAGTTGAAATTTTACTTCGCTTTCCTGAATCTGATGGTAAGTCATCTATATTAATTTCAATTTGTTGTTGTCAAAGATTTGATTCACAAGATTTCGATGAAGGTTTTTACTCATTTGATAGCAATTTTCTCTTAAAAATCTTTTCATGATCTATTCAAGATTTTTAAAAAATAATAATCGTCATCAGAGAGAATAAAATATAAAAAGAATAGTAATAGTAAGATTAATAATTTGTAATTTTAAATATTTGTAATAGCAAAAAAAAAAAACTGGAACCCCCACCTTTTCACGCAACTTAATGAGTGTAAGAGAGGAGAGGGTTGCATTTTGTGGGTGGAGAAGGGAGAGAGTAAAGAGCAGAAGGCTGGGTGGAAGCGTGAAGGTTTTGTTACTGATGGAGCCTGGAGAAGAAAGAGTAGAGAAGGGAATGAGTGAGGTTTGACAGTTTGGGAAGCTTCTGGAATGGATAAAGCTTACTCCTTGAAAGTGTGTGGGTTTTAAAAAATATGGGAACAATTTTGTTTGATTTACAAAAGTATTACTTGATTTACGGAGTAATTCTAGATAATGGACAAAGCGGAGAGTTATTTTTGGAACAATTTTGCTTGATTTACGAAAATATTGGTTGGTTGTTACTAAAATGTGAAATTCAATTAATTATCTTTTATCAATTTCAAATCTTTACCAGATTATTCGCTCTTTCAAATTTTAATTCTATCATAAATTAGTTGCATATCTTTTATTTTATATTGTTACACATTTAGTTTTATTTATTTTAATTTATATTTATGAAAATTAAAAAAATGTTAATTTTATTAAAAAAATATAAATATGTAAATTTTTTTTAGTTTCTTGTAATTTCTTGTATTGGAGTAAAATATTGAGTGAGTTTCTTAAGAGTGACATAACACTGTGGGTTCAAATATATAAAATTAGGGGGACAAAATATAAAAGTATTAGATAATTATATGTAATATTTTAAAATGAGAGGGTGTATCTGCCCACCCTCAAATGTATATAAGTCCGCCCCTGAGTTCATTAGCAGTTTATCGGAGAGGAGGAGAAATGACAAACTGTTACTTCAAATTGGTTGTTAGAATAGGCATAGTTTTCCTTCCCCTTGGAAAGAAAAGAAATATATATATA
This sequence comes from Glycine tomentella, assembly GCA_007407185.1. Classification (NCBI taxonomy): domain Eukaryota; kingdom Viridiplantae; phylum Streptophyta; class Magnoliopsida; order Fabales; family Fabaceae; genus Glycine; species Glycine tomentella. The sequence goes on from PYAF01005012.1 coordinate 1,355,397, forward strand.
TATATATATATATATATATATATATATATTATATAAAGAGAGAGAGAGAGAGAGAGATTTATATATTTTGTCTTTTCAAACATTGATGATCAATAATATTTCATTGATATCCCAGTTTAGGCCAAAGAAAGAACTGATCCCTGCATAAGACGAATGAAGTTGATTTTCGAAGTATTTAGAGGTCCACTCCAATTGTAATGCTAATTTCTTAAACCTGCTTATTCAAGTCATTTCTAGCCCTAAAACAGAAAAGCTAATACCATGGTCAAGGGAGAAAACTAATTACACATCTAAAAGAAATAACTCATTCTATTTTACAACAAAATTTGCAACACCTCATAGCTGAGTTTTTCAAAATAGCACACATAGCATTCATCATAACTAGCGATAACTATCACTGTCCACAAGCTTAAGGCCCCAGCTCATATCCTCACAGTGCCTCACATATGGAACAAGTTCACCTGTGTCAGTTCCTCTCTTGGCCTTGCAGTCATAGAAGGGAGGAGCATGGAAACATGGCTCCATTGACATGGCACGTCGACAGGGAGGATCCGGGGCCGTTCGATTCTCAGGCTTGTATAGAATCCACGGTTTTAAACCTCCAAGCCCCTGAGCCACATACCCAAAAGTAGACCATGAGCTAGTAACCAACACATCAGTTAAGCTTAACAGATACATTTCTGCCCAAGCTTTTTGGTTGTGCATCTGCTTCTGTGTTTGTTGGTATCTTTCGTGGCTAGGCTGGTAAACACCAACCACTTCTCCCGTCTCCGTAGGAAATTCCCAGTAAATGTCTCTCACCTTTTCAAAATAACCAGAGTTTAAGGATGTCATCAAAACCGCTTTGGACTTGGGAATTCCCGATGAATTGGTAGCATCCTGCTGATGGTTAACATCAGGCAGAATATTCTTCTTCAAAGTACAAGCTAAGATCTGATCCATTACATGTTGAAACGGACCAGGTTCGGTGTCAAACACTCTAATTTGTATGCCAACTCTTTCATCAGCTTTAGCTAAATAAGCTTGATAGTATCTGACAACAAGTCCCCACACACTGTTTGTGGGGTGGAGGAGGTATCTACCCAAGAAATGGAAAACTGTTTCCTTATTTGGGAAGAGATCATTCAGTTCCTGCTCAAAAGATGGCATTAAGAATACAGAAGGCACAAAGTAGTTATCTGTTTTCATCATTAACCACGGCACGTTCCGGAGAAAATGTTGCTCTTCATCACAAAAGAAAAGCTTATCATGGTCATCATAATCATGGGCTATATGAAGGTAGACAAAAGATGCAACAGTGGAATCAGTAACTGCTTTATTTTTCAGCATTTTCCCATAACATTGGTCAGAATTCTGACTGAAATTATTAAACTGAGCATGAAGAGGAAAATCACTAGGGAGAAACCAGGAAGAATCTGGAAATGGCTCACAAAAGAGATCGACCATATCCGTTCCAGGGTCAACTAGTAGAACACGGTTTGTGAGTAATGCATAGAGAAATGCAGAAGCTAGGGTCAAAATCCTATTCCCTAAGCCACTAAATGAAATCCACACAACATATTTACACTCTGAGGACTCAGTAAATTGAGCACCAGTCCTAAGTTGTTCCACTGTTTTGTTATAGGATTCAGTGTAAGGTCCACATTGTTTGTGCTGAGCTTCATATTTTCTTAACCTAGAAATGAGGTAAGAAGAAGGCTTTTCTGATAGCCCTTTGTGATAATACATGACAGACTGATACCTGCTGAGACAAGTTTCTTCATCATCAAATCCATCAGCTAGAAGGCCACCAAGCAGTTTATCTTGTTGCAGCTCAACAGAATCAGAGGTTTCATTGACAAAATCTACAAGACAAAAAAAGATGAACAAATGGGGTGGGATAACAGAATCAGAGGTTTCATTGACCAAATCTACAAAGTAAAAAAAGATGAAATTTTGTAACTTAAACAAATGGGGTGGATAAAAAAGGTGAAAAAAGTTAAGCCTTTATTATACCGAGGAAAACAAGAATGAGGAAAATGGTAGGTACCTTGTAGAGTTTGTGTGATTTGCAAGAGGGGTGTGAGTGATGAGGGTTCGTGCAGGGCGGCATCTGAGGGAGGGTCTCGAAGAACAATGGAGACTGAGAAAATTACAGAGCAGAGGACGAAGGAAGCGACGAAGAAGCCCATCATACTCATCAAAGAGAGAGTGAAGGTACATTTAGTGTCCGAATCCGAAGGTAAGAGTGAGAGTTTCTTCATCAGAACAAGTGCAGTGACTGTGAGAGAGTGTTGGAGCAGAGAGTGAGGACTGAGGAGTAGTTTGGTTTAGCCACAGTGCCACACGCCCACACCACCATGACACCAAACCAAAGATGCCATCGACAATTATTTGTTTCGTTATAATTTAATAACGTTGTACTCATGTTAATTTTTTTTTTAAATAATAATATGGAGAAATATGATTTTAATTCTTGTATTTTTATAAAATTCTTGATTTTAATTTTTTATTTTATTATCGAACATTTTAGTTTCTAAAATATAAAAAATCAGGATTTTAGTCCTTCCAAATAAATGTCACAGGAAAAAGAAGTTAGCACTTAACCGTGTTTATTCTAAAAACCTAAAAATACTTACTTTAAAAAGTTAGACCAAAATGTCAGGAATAAAATATTTTTTTTTTACAAAGTATAAAGATTGAAAACTATTTTTTATCTGATAATGTTAGTGTTTCTCAAAAATGAATATGAAATGATGAATAGAAAAATGAATATTAAATGGGTAATCAATGGTTGATAATGTAAGTGGATTGTCGGTGGTACCCTTTTACGCTCCATTGCCTCACCTTCAACTTGAAACCGCATTCATTGCAACTTCAACCGATTTTTTTTTTCATTTTAAATTTGAAAAAAATAAATATGATATCATCACGACTCACATATCTTAATTTTAAGGATGTCTTAAAAACACGTAAATGAAATTACCGACTTCATAATTTGGACATGTAAATTATGTACGGATAACTTAAGAACAACTTGTGACTAGTGGACTTTGTGTGTGTGGTGAAAGCTACATGCCCAACATGTTCATTGTAAAAATAAAATTAACATAATCAACATGAATAACTAGATTGTTTTTTTAAAAAACAGTCGTACTAATGTAATATTGTAGAATAAATATTATTAATTGTTTTAGACTGATTTTGAATTTTCGTCTTTTGTCACTCTATTAACTTACAAGTCTCTTCAACTGACGTTTTAGATTGATGTGCATTTTAGCATAAACTCTTAACCGATTTCGACATGTCACACATCGTGCACCTTAGTTAATTTATCATGTCTCGTGGTTTAATCTTATAACTCTCCATAACATCATTAAGTATCAACACAGGAAATCTCGGCTAATACTACACTCTGTTAACGGTTTGGTTGTTATGCTTTAATGCTGGCAGTTTTTCTGATGTTATTATATTTATAGGGTTGGACTGTGATCTGGCAGCCATTATGATTGGCAGCTGGCTATTTGTGTGGGGCAAAATTTTACATTGGGATAGGGTTCTGTAGGATGGCTGTAATTTTGGTGAAGTTAGCTTTGGTTATATTTTATTTATACTCTTGTAGAAGGTATAAATAGAAAGTAACCAATGGCAGCTGGGTGCATATATTTGTTTGTATATCTCTTTGTAAATAATGGATTTGAGATATCTATTGTATTTTTTTTACCTGGGATAGAAAATATGATATCTTTTGATTCATTGAATAAAAATTAATTTCATTCACAACATGTTCTGTTAATTAAATTTTCTTATACATGAAAATAACTAAACACAACTTATCTTATTAAATAGATCGATTCTTCGTGAACACAATGAAATTTTATATAATTATGTTAATCTTTTGATTTAGATGTTTCATTGTATTTACTATCAATATAATTTATTTGCTGATAAAAAAATGAAAAGTAGAATTAATATCAAGTTATTTTTGTCAGCATTTGACGTAAAATGGGAGGTACGTGGTGAATGACTGAATGTGAGTTAGGTTCTCTTTCCGTTATTCAAAATGAAATTAGGTTACATTGAAAATGTAATTCAATAATTGAAAAAAGGTGAAGAAAATAAAATAAAAACAAAACTAAGTTGAACTCAATCACCTCGATCATGATAGTCTGCTCTAACTCGTGGATTGGATGGAACAAATCTAAATAATTCAGAATACTTCCTTTTGTTTTTTTTTTTTTAACGAACTCATCTTACCACTAAGTTAAGCTAAATTGACGCATAAATTGAAACACATTCTGACAGTTCTATCAATAAAGTATTTATTTAATAGCACAGTGTTATATAAAAAAATCCTTAATTTTTTTTTGTAAGCAATGTGAATCTTTAATTTTACAACAAAACGCATAATAAAAGTATTCCTAATCCCATGAATTTTGGCACACTGAATTCTATTTTACCTCTGTTTCGTGTTTCAGATAAGTACGCATGTAATTCAAGTCATATTTTGCTTTCAAAGGCTAAATTTTAGTATTTCGTTTTCTCCAGAACATAATTTTTAGTGGTGGAGAAATGTTTGCCCTACACACCCCATTAAATGATTATAACACAGTTTTGACATGACAGCTATGGTTTTCTCCTGCATTTATTTATAGCCACATTAAGTAACACGAATCAGTTCTTCATAAACATAAATGAATTCCCTTAAAACTTTTGTTTACGTCAATTGGTTCAAAATTATTTATATTAAAACATAAACCAAACACAATTTTATGTTATTTTCTTTTTATGGAAATAGGTCAAACAAGTTCTAAACTGGCTGCTAGGTTAGAAGCAAAACCATCCTATGACAGAAATTCTTTTACAGAAACAAGTAATTTCCCTTGCATTATTTTTTTTTCTTAATTATCAATTTTGCTCCCTAAATTATTTTAAATTATTCAATTTTTGGTTATCAAATTTTTAAAATGTTGAATTTGATTATCAAATTATTAAAATAAATCAATTTTATTCTCAAATTTTTAAAAAGTTCAATTTGATCTTCAAATTTATAAAAATGAATTAATTTGGTCTCTAAATTTTTAAGAACTTAAGAATTAAATTGAATTATTTAAAAAAATTTAGGAATCAAATTGATTCATTATTTAAAAATTAAAAATTAAATTAAATCTTTTAGAGATCAAATTGATTTATTTTAAGAATTTAAAAATTCAATTAAATCTTTTAAAAATTTGAAGATAAAATAATAATTAACACTATTTTTTTTAATTGAAAAGGAACTAAACAGAGAGAGATAATCCTAGGAGTGACAACTCCTAAGTTACAACCTGCTAACACAAGAAGGGCAATGCTCAAAAATCATATAACCCTCGATCAAACTACAACCCAACTTTGCAAAAACATCTGCCCACGAGTTGTATTATTTTATTTAGAGTATGTTTTGAGACGATGAGAATAAAGAAAATAAAAATAAAAGTAAAGCAAAATTTAGAAGGTGTGAGAGTCGTATATGAGAATACAATTTTTGTTTATAAACGTATTTAGTTGACGTAAGAGACAGTAATAATAAGTTACTACTGTATTTAATAATTGAAAGGCAAAAATGCCCTTGCAGCTGTGTCTTGTGGGTATGGTTGAACTGAGAGGTCAGCCAGAGAGGCAGAGCGCCAACCATTGCAGATAAGCACATCCCTACCAAACCACATAACACGTGTCATTCACACGATTTTCCAATTTTCATATCACAAATCACAAAACTAAATTAATTCAGACCACACCACATCGTACAGACACACACACACTTTTGTGAAGGCATAGGATTGGTGAGGCAAACTTGAATTGAAGTGAAGAAGGAGATGGCTGCAACTTCTTCCTTGTGCTCATTGACCCTCCAATCCCAAACCAATGGATTCTTCCTTCACAAAACCTCTCTTTCCCATACTCCTTCCCTCACTTTCTCCAGGTATTCATTCATTCCCCTTCTTACAGTTACTTGTTCAATTCTGAAGCATAACAAGGATACCCAAAATATCAATTTACCTCTTGTAGTTTGGATTGAAAGATTGGAAATCGAATTCACTCACTGGGACCCCTTTATGTCATGATGGGTGTCTGTGTACCATTTTTTCAAATTGAAAGAAAATAACAATCTCTGGGTAGCTTGCAATCAGCTAATTCAAAAGTAATATGATTTACTTCATCCCATCATTCATGCATTGTCTTCTGGTTTTAGTACATGTTATCCACGACTGTGACAGCATGTTATGCTGTTTTTGAACCTGGATGGTTCTGTTATAATTTGCATCTTTGCTGTCGGATTTCATAATGGAGGTTTGGGAATCTCATTCATAGGGTAAAAAATGTCAGCTTCAGAGCTTCATTCTATGTGGCAGCATTTCCATGTATTTGTCTGTGGCCTTGTGTTCATGTTGAGTTTTAAAACTACTTTTCATGTGATCGGTACATATTTATTATGCAGATTTGTGCCTCGGGATATTTGAAAGGATAATATAGTCTGCTTTAATGTTCTTTGGTTACTTCATGTTCTGTGAATTCAGGAGGAAAATTTCAACCACAGTGAAGGCTACATCTCGAGTTGACAAGTTTTCAAAAAGCGATATCATTGTTTCTCCATCCATTCTTTCTGCAAACTTTTCAAAATTGGGAGAGCAGGTTTTATAACATGCTTTACATTTTGTCATCAGTATTTCAGTTTCATATGTTTTGGTTTGCTAATACAATATGTGATATTTCATAATCGTTTTATCATGTTTGCTGATTGCCAGTAAATCTGTCCTTTTGTTTTCAAGGCACTATTAGCATGTTTTTTGATTATCAGCGATCATGATTGTTGTAGTTTGTGTTATCTTGTCTAGGTGAAAGCAGTGGAATTGGCTGGTTGTGATTGGATTCACGTTGATGTAATGGATGGCCGCTTTGTTCCAAATATTACAATTGGACCTCTTGTGGTTGATGCATTGCGCCCTGTGACAGATCTTCCTTTGGATGTACACCTGGTATTCATCTTTATACAAATACTAAATTAATCTGATATTGAATCTAAGTTCTTTTCTGACTTTTATTGAAACACTGTAGATGATTGTAGAGCCTGAACAAAGGGTACCAGATTTTATTAAGGCAGGAGCTGATATAGTCAGTGTTCATTGTGAACAATCTTCCACCATCCATTTGCATCGTACAGTTAATCAAGTAAGATTTCCTTATGAACTGTACAGGAACTGGACAGTTGAAATTATTCCTTGGAAATATGTTTCCCCTCTCCTGTTATAATTTTTCAGCTTAATATATCTATGTTCTTTTGATTTAGGTGAAAAGTCTGGGAGCTAAAGCTGGAGTTGTCTTAAACCCTGGTACCCCCTTAAGTGCAATAGAATATATCCTTGATGGTGAGCCATTTTTACTCCCTTTTGCTTGTCTCCTTTTCTTTTCATTATACAATAAGAACATTAGTGATTTATGACATGGGTTCCCAGTATGCGTTACATGGACCAATGCCAGCCGACTCTGCACTTAGTTCAGAATACAAAAGTTACCAAAGCTGTCAGTTAACTAAGAGTTCTGTTATTTCTTTGCGTTATTTTTTAATAAAAGAGTATATGTTGAGCTATTTAAGGGACAAAAAGGAAACTACTTCTGCGTTTTGACAATACTTGTAAAAGAAAATTATAATTTATTAACAGAAGACAAAGATTTAGTCAGCAATTTTAATAGCAATGTCAGACATATTAGTTACTCCCTTCATTCCTATTTATAAGACCCAAATTTGAAATAGTGCTTGTTCCTTTTTATAAGACCCAACCTATAATGTTACTTGCATTAAGTATTTTTAGACTAGAAACAATTAGAAAAGAGAGGAGTATTAATGATTAGGATAATTTTTTAAAAAGTTATAAATTTAAAACAAATTTATTGCTACCAACTAAATTAACCATTTTCTTTAATCTTGATGAAGTAGGTAATTGAGTCTTATAAATAGGACAGAGGGAGTATATGATCAAGGTTGTCATCACAGACTTACAGTTTACTTAAAATTAAAATCAAGGGGCTAATTTCTTGTTTCAAAACTTTAGTGCTAAAATAATGAACAAATTAGAGTAAAACTTTTTTTTTCTTGATCTTTATTTTTATTTACTTTAATTACTCTTGAGAAATGCATGGGTGCCTTTCAAAAAAAAAGAAGAGAAATGCATGGGCACTTTTTACCTCATTAAGGAAGTAAAAGAGAGTACAACAATTTCTTTCACAATATATTGAGATCTATTGAATATTTGAATTACATGTTTAAAAGTTTTGGTAGGGAGAAAATAAAAGCTCTTAATCCTGCTATGGTGTCGCAGTTGTTGATTTGGTCTTAATTATGTCCGTAAACCCTGGCTTTGGTGGCCAGAGTTTTATTGAGAGTCAAGTGAAGAAAATTTCTGATTTGAGAAGATTGTGCGCGGAGAAGGTATAATGATTGCTTCTGTGTTACTGTCTGTTATTTTTTGTTTTGCCCCCCATCTTGTATGTCATACATAATATCTATCTGCATTCTCTATCTCTCTCTCTTCAGGGAGTGAATCCATGGATTGAAGTAGACGGTGGAGTTGGTCCAGCAAATGCATACAAGGTGCCATATACGTAATCATTGTCTTCTATCAATTTATAATTAAGAATGATCTGTAACAAGTCTTCTTCTACATGCTGGACATAAACTGATTGGGCTCAATGATTGCCTTTTTTTGAGTGGGTGAACTCAACATAAAATTTTTGGAAACAGCTGATGTGACATGCATATCCATTCATGCACTTTAACTTTATATATACCACTGTATTTTGGTGAAGTGCTCCAGTTTTTGGATAGATTAGGAAATTAAAAAATAATGAGTGAGGATCTCATTCTTGTTTATTCATTCAACAAGGCATAGTAATAGGATTGATCCATTTGAGTTGTAAGATCCAATTTAGTACATAATCTTGATTGACAGGTGATTGAGGCTGGAGCCAATGCACTGGTTGCTGGCTCTGCTGTTTTTGGAGCTAAAGATTATGCCGAAGGTACCCAAAAAAATATTTATGTGATTTGGCATATATATATGTGTGTGTGTGTGTGTGTGTGTGTGTGTATGTATATTGCAATGTGTTGAAATTCAATTTGATTTTGATAATTTTAATGGATTCAACTCCCTTGTAGCTATAAGAGGAATCAAAACCAGCAAAAGACCTGAAGCAGTTGCTGTGTGAAATGCCTGTGTGGTTCCATATTCACCGTACGCTCCAATGTAAGCTGTATTTTTTGTTCCATAGAGGTTTCTCCATTAAATTTTGGCATATCATTTTTCTAATTGGGTGGTTGACTATGAGCAAAATTGACTGCCAGTATGAGAAACAATCAAGTAAAATAATGGCAGACATTGCTTACGTGCCAGTTTCAAAGTCAAATATATTGTATAATTAAGTTATGCTTGTGGCTCAATCATCACATGTATCTGACTGATAATTACTCAATACTAGTAGAAATTTTACTTTTGGTTGTGTTAAAAATGCTTCATTGGAATTACAAAATGTAGAAGGTATTGTCCTAGCTCTGAGCTTGATCTCAATCTAATTCTCACTGCTGGTTTTACTCTGTTTGAACCTGGCAGACAGTATTCATGAATTAGCGGCCTATCGGGCACCATTATGTTGCCTGGTTTGCTGTCACCACTGGCAATTTGCTTCTCTCTGGAATTAACTATAAGAAATCAATCCAAGTAAGGCTGCTGCTGTGATGCATAGTTTGTGTATAATCTTTTGGAGTATCAGGACAAGTTTAATTCAAGATAAAGCCCTTTACTCTGTATCACCTTTTAGCCTGTCAATTCTATTCCCCCATATTGTAAAGCAGTTGTGCTTTCTATCAATACAAGGTTCGAAGAAAACCAGCTAAATACGTTATGTTTTTTTTTCAAAGTTGATGCCATTTTGTTTCGTTCTAACAATGTCAATGAGGAAAGGACCCCTTAAAAGATGAATAATGCCAATTCACTTCAAACTTTAATCAGAGTGCCTGTGTGAATTTTCACACTTTTGAGATAAGTGGCAAATTGATGTCTGGAGATGCCAAATTCTTATGCTAACAACGGACTATTGATTGCCCTACACGCAAAGTTAATCGTATGTTATGTCAATGGTTATTAAATATGCCACTTTATAGTCTTTTTGACAATCATTACCAATTCACTATAATGGTGGCTTAGCTGGCTTGATAGTGACTTTGAAACCAACCACTTCGTAAAGAACAACATCAACAACGTTGTATGACAAATCCATACGCCAGCAAAATCCATCTCATTTGATAAATTCTTCAACGGTTGAATTTTTTGTTCTGGCGCATTAGTCTTAGATTAATATTTGCAAATAATACGGAAAATTGTACATGGAATTAACATAATTAGAAAATTGTAATCATTCATTTATATACTTTTCAAAGTTTGCCATTTTTTAATTTTTTTTCTCTCCCAAAACATTTGTTATTGGGCATTGGCTTTCATACCAAATAGTATTATTTAATAATTACATCGCAGAATAGTACAAAATGCCACTGTCAACTATACAAAACTTAAATGGTAATTTTAGTTTGCATGTAAAGAAACAAATAATACAACATATACATCCGCCCATAAAGATAATCTCAAATTGCCCAAGGAACAAGTTACACATTCTGTCTGCAGACAGGACAAGAATCATTCTTGACAAGCCACTTGTCAACACATATCAAGTGAAATGTATGGTGACATCGAGGTAAGCTTCTTGCAATTTCCCCTACTTCAATATCCTGTAAATTTCACTTCTCAATGTTAAGATCATTACATTAACAGTTTCATTAAAAAAAAAAAACTCAAATGGTAATAATGAAGACTTGTAGGAAGTGTTATGCATTTTGTGGTCATTAAATCTCATTAATATCCTCACAAGCAAGAAAAAGTAGAGGCTTCCTTGGTTAATTATGCACGTAATACCTACCTACTGGTTTAATATTAGTATTTCCAGAGCCTCCCTATGAATATTCTTTGTTCTTTTTAATTATTTTCACATAGGAAACAGAAAAAGGATTAGGAGATGGACATATGTTAAAAAAGAATAATCACCTGCAAACATATTGCACAGCAGGTATTCTCTGCCTTTGAGATCATATGGTGGGGTAACCTCTTCAATGAATCTCCTGACAATCCTCTGGGTGCAACTAAGCCATGAACATCATGAATCTCATCATAGCCTGTATTCGCAATGCCAACCTGCTCAAACTAAAACGAATGATCATACGTCAAAAACTAGACATTATCCAACAGACTGCGAGATAAAGTAGTCCAAGTACACAATTTACAAGTGTCTTCGTAAGGATACGGTACTAAACAATAAACACAGCAAAGATTTATAGAAGTTCATATTAGTTACATCACTATATGTAAATAAACTTTACAAACCATGCTTGTTTAAAATAAAAATCAAAGTGGTCTACATATGGGTTTACAAAATTCAACAAAAAGTCAAAATAATCTAGAGAGATTTACACAAATTTGCAGGTTAAAAAACATTAAAAAGTAAAGATAATCCTTTAACATATAAAAGCAATTGAATGAATGATAGCAGGCATAAAAATTAAAATGTGCTTGTCAAAAAACATTAAAAAATTAAAGATAATCCTGTGCACATGCAGCGTAAATGGCAGTGATATTACCATAGTTTGGTTGGTTATGGATCGTTTATGGATGCACATGTGATTAGTTGGCGTGGAAAATAGTCTCTCTTCTACTATATAAGCGGCATATAGTTATTTTGTAAACAACTATTACATTACCAGTGCAACCTTAAACAGCTACATTAAAACAGCCACATGGGTGCATAGTTATCAGAATGTTACAATTCACGATTCGAATCTTGTCCATGTGTGTACAAATTTGGATTATTGGCATTTTAAGATTTGTATTTTCCATTGAATGGGGAAGTAGTTGTGTCCAACTAAGGACTGAAAATCTAACAAAGACCACGAATTATAAATTTTGATTGCAAATTTGGAATGAACAAATTAGATATCCTACAGACAATTGTTGATTGAGAAATTTTTAGAGAAATAAAATACAAAATCATTCAAAGGATGTCGGGTTTAACCATGGTACCATTCCTGATTTGATTAACATACCTTTTAATTTAATGGATGATTTCCTTTACAAAAACCAGCTCTCAGCTGTCAAATCTTTGTTTTTGACTTAATATGTGCTAGATTTGTTTGGATAAATAATCAAATATGTCTGCAGATCAATGCACTCTGATTTGCAATCTAAGTGTTTTGAGGCTTTTTTTGCAAAGTGAATAGTTTAAATCTCCTACTTTTTTAACTTTAATTTCATATTTCAATTGTTATATAGGTTACATGAGCTTGCCACAAGCTGATCAAACTGAGAAAACCAAATTTAGGTGAATTGAAATAAAAAGAGGCTCATTTCTAATTCAAGAATGGCAAATATGCTGATAAAACTAGCCAATGCCCAAGGGGAGGAGAAAAAGAAAGCTGGCATTTTGCAAGCTTCCATATTGCAAAGGAAAAATATATAAAAACAAGTGGCATTACTCATAAGTCTTAAAAGGTTAAGTCCATCTCAAATTGGCCATACCAAATAGCTCTTAGTATTACCAACTCAAAGATAGCCCCCTAGAGTATTATATTCATCCACTGAAGCACACAGCTATTGCTTTCAAAAGGCAAGTGTGGGGCGAGAGAGAAAGGAGAATTTACCTGCAAATTGTAAGCAGTTAAAATAGCAGGTGTAAGGGATTCCTCAACAAGCCTCCCACGAACAAGTTCCTCTATGAAATCTGCCTGGATTTCAATGTTAAAATATTGGCTTAATACTAAGCATTAAAGACTGCCACTCATAAAGGCTAATCATATAACAGGCTAGCACGAACAATTGCAAGGCTTGAAACTTAAAAAGGTAAACCATATTGTGCCTCATAATTTTGAAAGTTACTACGAATCATTTTGATCACAAAGACACCAAGGAAAATCAACAAGAGAAGGACTACCAACCATAGATGATGCACCCCGTGAGCCGGTTTGCTCCATACACCAATAGGCACGGGAAGCTTCCAACACCTCCACGGAGAGTATAGAGCCGGCAATTGCACCCAATGAAAGTCCCCGGAGAAGACCACTCTTAGTAGCCTTAGCTGCTAGAGCACCGGCTATAGCTCCTGTCAGGGCCCCAGCTGCAACCAAAAAACACAATTATATGAGACCAATGAAACCAAACCAAACTGCCTGTGCAACACTACAATAGTGGCTACTGGCCAGGCAAACAATCTACACGCTTCAAATTCTCTACCCTTGTAAACAACAACTACCACACCAACCCTAAATCTCACTACCAACACGGGTATGCAGGTCATTAAAAAGTACAAAGCTTAAAATACAGTCCCTTACTTGCTTTTTTAGCTTTATTCTCCGATCAGAATTAGAGTTTCGCCTAAAACACTATGCCGGCCTTTAAAGTAAATATTTATTACGGAGATTATCGAGGTGAAACTTCAATTCCAATAGAAAAACAACACAAAAATTACCTAAAAAAACTGCCCCTAAGTTTTGTCTTATAAGAAAATCCAACAGTTCAGGGCAAAAAAAAAAAAAAAAAAAACAGCACAAATTTGATTTATGCATACAATTTAATATTTCTACTTTCTGCCTAACTGCAAGCAAGCCTGGAGAATTACACCATAATAATCAAAAGCAAATAGTATAACAAAAGTCAAAAGGCTCTAACTTTAGCGCAACGAGAATCGATTTGTTGACGCCCCACTAATCAAAAACAAAGAATTAACGATAGTATTTGGTAGAAAACAGTTAATTCCTTAAGAAAAAAATAAATAAAATCAAAAGGTAGTATTATTACCAATGGCAAAACACACGGTGAGGGCCCCAGAAATGGTGCATAAAACGAATTTGGATAGAGAGCGAAATCCCCAAGGTCCCTGGATTATTCCAGTTTCCATGGTGCCCTACCCAAATTGGGAGAACCTGGGTGTGTCAGAAAGGTGCAAACTTCAAGGCCATGGCTGCTGCTGATGTTCTTTTTGTTGTTTATTGGTGATGAGATAATAGCGGGATTAGATTAGAAAGGATGAGAAAGAGCCCAAATTTTGGGGTAATGGAGAAAATGAATTGAAAGCTAAGCTAAGGTCAATCGAAATCTAGCTAGAAGGGATCAATCAAAAGAAAGGTGATGGAATTGGATGGGGTATGATAGGACTTGCTGATGTCAAGGAAAATAATACTACCAAGAAAATAAATAGTAATAATATATTACTAATAGTAGTACTTTGCTACATTATATGATGGGACTATCATTCTATCATATGATTCATATATTCCAACTCTATTATACTGTTATAATTAGTGTTTTTAGAATATTGATAAAAAAAATAAAAAGAGAAAGAACTTATCATGAAAATCACAGGAAAGGATAATATAAAATTATGGATGATATAATTTTAAATATTTTAATAAAATATATTTTAATTTCGTAATTAATATCCTAAAAATACTAATTAGTATTATATTTGCCTATATATAATTATGGAGGAGGTTAAGAAAAACAAAGTCACGTCATTGGGATGGGTCTGTGAGGTGGTTGGTACCAACCAAAGTTTGTATGAAATTTTGTAATTAATGCTATAATTAATTGTAATCCCCTCATGTATAAATTTTACACGCACGCCTATCACAGAAATTGCATTGCTTCTGGGATTGAACGGCCACACTGATGTGATGATAGGCTCCAATTATTCATAACCAGTAGTATACTCCATCATCAGACCAATGCCAAAAATGATCATTACTTTCAACACCTCCAGCCACAAAATTTGTGTCCACACTTCACACCCCCATTAATTGAGCACCTACTAACTAAGAGGAGCTTATGATTGGTTTTGAAAAAATGGGAATATTTGTATTAGTACTACTACTGGTCAACCTGGTTAATACTTCCTATATTCTTAATTGTAAATTTCTCTCAATTAATTCACATGTATTAAAAAAATATTTAATTTAATTAATCACATTAAACTTATCAATTAATTGTATTATATTTTTAAGAGAAAATAATTAAGTAAGAATATTTAGGAAAAATATTAATGCATCAAAAAATAAGAAAATTGTCTTATAAAAAGAGAGAAAAAATTTATAATTAAGGACAAAAAAATATTTTTTTACTATTGATGATTAAAATCTTATTAATCAGTATTCTTAAAGCATTAGTTAACGAAATAAAAGGTAAAGTATTTATTGGAAAATTTGCACATTGGCA
Source organism: Glycine tomentella (assembly GCA_007407185.1). Classification (NCBI taxonomy): domain Eukaryota; kingdom Viridiplantae; phylum Streptophyta; class Magnoliopsida; order Fabales; family Fabaceae; genus Glycine; species Glycine tomentella. Next base: position 1,370,717 of record PYAF01005012.1, read on the forward strand.
GATTAAAAAAAAAATACACACACATGTCTTGTCTTGCCTTTTGTAGTGTAAAAATATGTTAGACGTAGCAACACTTTCGGTTAGTGTTTTGGTTAACTTCTTTAGCTTATTATGCAAAAATAATACTCCGTACATGCAATATCCATCTGTTTTGCAGCACTGTAGCTGTGATCAAATTAAGATGGTAGTATTTCATATAATTGTTCATGGGGCATTTAATTTGGGTTGCACCTTGTTCTTCAAGTTCATTTATTATCGCTTGCCATCTCCTACATTTTGCAGCTTCAAATAAATTGTTCTCATGTTTTATTCTTCCAAATAAAGATCTCACCGGTTTGCATCTTGATGTTCCAACTTATACTCTTTTATTTCAGTACTTGCCAAAATAAGCACGATTTTTTATTCTTATATATCAATACAAGGCAAACTGTTTTTTTTATACTATAAATGGATTTAAATTTACAGATGTCACACTAATGCAACAGAAATGAAGATGAACAACTTACCGAAGCACAAGTTCATGCACCAAATCTTAATGTTGATGTTACAGAGGTAGCTTCAAACTATTCGATCTCAGTTCAGAATTCGTGCCAAATAATAGCTTCAAACTGTTTGGTGTATAATAAAATAAAAGATTAATTATTGTTGGTTGAAATATTAATAAAAAAAGAATATTATTGAACAAAGTAATCATATTATAGATTGATAAATAATTTGACGTAAATAAATACTTCAAAAGAAAATTTCTAAATCTTCCTATTAATTCTTCCACTTATACATTATGTAGTAAATATTTAATATTTTCATATTTTTAATATATTTATCAAAAGGTTTCTTAAACTTTTTCAATTTTATTTATTTATTTTAGTCTCTAAACAATTTTTTTTATCTAATAAAGATGGCTAAAAGTCCAAGAAGACTAAACAAGAATCCTAAGAGACACAAGTAGTCTCATTAAATGAGCTTGGATGTGAGAACGTAGAAACGGAAAAACATAAGCATCCATTCCCGCGAAAACACAAGTTTAGTATTCAGCAGAAAAAACAATGCGTTATTTGGTTCTTTGTTGTGGTACGATGTTGATGAAAGATTTGGTTCGTGCAAGTGGCAAAAGAGTTGTTCAAGAGTACTTGTTGTCCCTATTGCAGAACTGCAACAGCGTAAGCACCCTCCTTCAAATTCACACCCAAGTACTTCTGAACGGCCTCTCTCAAAAGAACATCATCGTCGCCAAGCTTCTCTCCTTCTACATAGCCTCTGGTCATCTCCAACATGCCCACCATCTTTTCGCCAAAATGGACAACCCAACAACCACCGTTTGGAACCACGTCATCAGAGGCTATGCCCGCAGCCACACGCCTTGGAAAGCCGTGGAATGTTACACCCACATGGTGTCTTCTGAGGCTGAGCCTGATGGGTTCACGCACTCGTCTCTGTTGAGTGCGTGTGCGCGAGGTGGGTTGGTAAAAGAAGGGGAACAGGTGCATGCCATGGTTTTCGTAAAAGGGTATTGCTCCAATGTCTTTGTGGACACGAGTTTGATCAATTTCTATGCTGGGCGCAGTGGCGTTGAGAGGGCGCGCCATGTGTTTGATGATATGCCGCACAGAAGTGTTGTTAGCTGGAATTCTATACTTGCTGGGTATGTCAAGTGTGGCGATTTCGATGGGGCTAGGAGGGTTTTTGACGCGATGCCGTGCAGGAATGTTGTGTCTTGGACCACCATGGTTGCCGGGTGTGCTCGGAATGGGAAGAGCAGACAGGCTTTGTCGTTGTTTGGGGAGATGAGGAGAGCACGCGTGGAGTTGGATCAGGTGGCGTTGGTGGCGGCTTTGTCCGCGTGTGCTGATTTAGGGGATTTGAAGTTGGGAAGATGGATTCATTGGTATGTTCAACAGCGGTTTGTCACGAGGAACCGGCAGCAGCCCTCTGTGCGCCTGAACAATGCACTCATACATATGTATGCTAGTTGTGGAATCCTTCGTGAAGCTTATCAAGTGTTTGTCAAGATGCCTCGGAAAAGCACCGTATCTTGGACTAGCATGATCATGGCTTTTGCGAAACAGGGACTCGGGAAGGAGGCCCTTGATCTGTTTAAGACTATGCTCAGTGATGGGGTAAAAGTAGATGGAGTAAGACCTGATGAAATAACCTTCATTGGAGTTCTTTGTGCTTGTAGCCATGCAGGGTTTGTAGATGAAGGACGCCAAATTTTTACATCCATGAAGCATACCTGGGGAATCAGCCCGAGTATTGAACACTATGGATGCATGGTTGATCTCTTGAGTCGCGCTGGATTATTTGACGAAGCACGTGGACTTATTGAAACTATGCCCTTAAAGCCTAATGATGCGATATGGGGTGCCCTTCTTGGTGGTTGTCGAATTCACAGGAATTCGGAGCTGGCATCACAAGTGGAAAACAAGTTAGTACCTGAGCTTAACGCTGATCAAGCTGCGGGCTATCTTGTGCTCTTGTCAAACATATATGCTTTTGGTCAAAGGTGGCAGGATGTCATTACAGTGAGACAGAAAATGATTGAGATGGGTGTGAAAAAGCCTCCGGGCAGAAGTTGGATCCAAATTAATGGAGCTATCCATAATTTTGTAGCAGGTGACATGACTCATAAGCATTCATCTTTTATCTATGAAACCCTGCGTGACTTCACCAAGCAGGCCAATTTGGAAGGCTATGACACAGAGATAAATGTTTTCTTGGATGTTGAGGTGTAGGAAGTGCAAGAAGAACCTACTATTTGCCTCGTTCTACAATTATATTTGTCAGCATCTTTTTCGAATTTTCTGGTTGTCAGAGTGGCTGGTAGTAATTGCTAGTGCAAGTACTAGTTTCCTATGGTGATTCTATACCATCACTTTGAGTAAACATTCTGAGGAGGAATGCTTGTATCATTTTGTCACAACCACGAGTGTTCCTTCTCTCTTGCCATGTCTTTGAAAATGACGCAGAATTCTCGCTGGCATGACAGCAACATTGACATTCTACTAAGATAGGACATAAGTTAACATATTACATTTCTCTGAATATCTTGTAACAAGTAAACCGAATCAGTTATTGACTTATTGTAATTATTTCATTCAATATTAACAGATGAGCCATTCTTTATGCTGTCGGTTTCTTTAATCAAAATGCTTTCCTCTTGTTCTGGCTTTAGGAACTTTACTTTAGAATTCTGTTTTATGTATAAGGTGAGATACCCTAGACACACCCTTTATGATTATGACTATCTTTCTTTGTGTTCCATGCTTTCTTTTGAGATGTCCAGCAGTGGGTTAGGGGTGGGCAAAAAAATCTGAAACCCATTTATAAATCTAATAACTAATCTGATCCAGTCCATTTATTTATTTTTAATGGATCAGATTTTTTATCATATCCATATTTTATACCCATTTATAAATCTGAAACCCACTTTCTTTTTATACAGATTTTAAATTAAAAAACCAAAATCCATTTTTCTTTTCGGACAACTTCATAATCAGCTTCAGCGGAAGACATCTTCTCTGAGTTCTCTCCCAAATCCAAAGTCCGTGTGTCTGTGCCTTCCTCTCACAAATCCAAATCCGAAAAATCAGGTATGAAACTACGAATTCCTCTCTCTCTCGTGATTCCTCTCACAGTGCCTTGCCTTTGCTTTCCTCTCTCACTCTCGTGATTCCTCTCAGGCTCTCACATACAATGCCCCTGCCCTTGGGTTTTTTCTTTTAGGTAGAAGCAAACAAAATTTGCAAGTACGGCTTCTTCACTGTTCTATTTTTCCATTTGGTTTGCATGCGGCTTGTTCACTATTCTATTTTTCCAATTATCCTGCATTTCATTAATCTTTTTTTCTTTTTGCAGGTTTAACAAATTTGGAGTATTTGAATCGGGATTCTTGCAGGATAAATGATGACAGGTTTAATAATTTGACAGGTGTGCACTAGTTTTTTCATTTTCCTTTTGGTATATTTAAATGGGCATTACATTGTTCAAAATTTATATAGATTTGTTATACTTTTTCAATGTTTTCTTGATCTGTGTTTGGGGATATATGATAAGAGGCATTGAGGCTTTATACGTTGATGCCATTTTCAGCTGAATGACATACTTTGATGATTGAAATCCTCCTATATTGTGAGACAGTAAAAATTGAGATGGAATAGAGCCATATGGCACTTGGCATAAAATGGAATATTTGAATTAGATGAAAGTTATCATGGGAATCTAAGCCAGCATTTAGCCTTGACATTGTGTTTAGAATGTAGATATACATGATGCTTGGTCTGGTGGTTTTAATTTAGTTTTGCTTATAATTTTTATTTTAATTTACTATTTACAGTTGTTTTGTGTATTAGGTTGGAAAGAAATTCTAGAGTAGTTTACTATGGTATTGCTGCTCAAGTTAATTTTTGGACTGAGTAGTTCACTTAGCCTCTTTGTGTTGTTCTGCTAGACTGCTAGTGAACTTTTCAGGAGGTGTCTTTGGTAGATTTACATAGATAGGCATGTTGTGTTTCATACCCTGTTCTTAATCATTTCAGAAGATGGTTCTTGGTTCAATCCAGTATAGGATCATATCTTTTAATTTATCTGATTGGTTCATCAATCCAAGTTCAATCTATATGGTTTTTGAATCCCAGATTTTGAAGGAGTTGCTATCTTTAGAAGTTGTTGAACGTGCGTGAATGATTAATCCAATTCCTTGTATAAATTAATGCTGCATAAGTCTTCATTCTCTAGTTGTCATAGGGGTAATTGTCCTGGATTTGAAGGCTAATTTCGTAATCTTTGATGACCAAAACAAATTTTCAGGCTACTGCTACAAGTGGATACACTGGCAACTCTGCTTCTACCAAGAGGTGCAGAAGAAAAAAGGTAAAATCACACTCTATTGCTTCTAGTAGTAATAAAGCTACACTATTGCTTCAAACATTTTGGTTAATGATCTCTGGGACAGGCAATGGCTTTTCTTTGCCTATATATGAGTGCTAATCATGATTCTTCTTTGTAGACATTTGCAGAATTAAAGGGACTTTACAATTTAAAAGCTCTAATGAGTTAGAAAGCCAATCTAATTTCAACCTATTATTTCTAGAATTACTACCCAAGTGATTACTATGTCTTATTTACATACAATATTTTGGAAGTTTATAAAAATGAGCTTGTCTTATTTCTAGAATTACTACCCAAGTATTTCTTTTTGCTTGTTGGCTATTATTGGGTCATGGTTCAGTTAGTGAACCTCTCAACATATATAACCAAGCTTGTTGGCTGATTGAAAAAATAAAAGGAGATTGAGGGCAGTTAGTTTGGGAAATTGTTGATTGATTGAAAGTTTGGGGAGAGTCCATGTCTCTCAAATATCTAGAATAGGAGGGTAATGTGTCTGTTATTCTGCATTACTATCTTGTATCACATGTCCTCATTTCTGATCATGTGTCCCATTAGTACAGACCCAGAGATAGAGGTTCCTGCTAACAGACTTTCTGTTTTTCTTTCCATATTCTAATCCAGTCCAATTATTGATGTGGTTCCAGAGGCTAGTAAACTCAGTTTCATGAAAATTTTCATTTTGGATCTTAAATTATACATCCAAGAGATTTCGTATTGACTATTATGCATGTTGACTTTTACAAGATATTAAATCTTTAGATGGTATTAAGTGGATAATTAACATTGTAAATGTTTGTCACTGAAACTCTGCTTGGAACTAATGTTGGATCTATATTTCTTGTTGATGAGAGAAGACATGTGAATCTTGTTGTAACTTGAGGTTACTCTAGAGTCTCTTATTGGTGGATTTCAAGTTTCTGGCATTGATTGCATACACTTTGCATTTATATATGCAGGTTGGTACCACTTCATCAACAGCTGTTGATCCTCTGCCTGCATTGGGAAAAATTGCCAAGGTAATATATTTTATTGAGGATATTAAACCAAATGTTTATTTTTTAAAAATAAAAAAGATGTGACTCATAAGGAATTAGGAATGTAGCTAGATAGACAAAATACTGAAATCACTAAGCAGTATGTTAGGAACTCAAGGAGATAATGTTACTTGTTGACTGGAGTTTCAAGAAAATGGTTCGGTTTGGTTTCGTATTCACTGCTCTTAGACTGACATTGGGAAATTGAAAATATTGGAACGGGGCCCTGTGTGTTGTGTGTTGCTGCGTGACTCTATCTCATCTCATTGTCTTTGTTTTTTCTTTTCAAACTGATAAGACCTTTTCCTTAGCATGGGACGGAATCGATTATAAGGGTAATCAATCAGTAATGCAAAGTTGCTGTCACTTTGTGTACGTCTCCCACTCCAAATCCAAACTAGACAAATAATCATTAATTTCCCGGGAGATGCGTTAATCAGCCTAATCCATATGATATTAGTGATGTTTCTTTTTTTAAAAAGAAAATTTCTTAAATATATTTTTATACAAAGTTAAATATAAAAAAAAAAGAAGGTAAGGGTGACTGTAATAAGCATGCCATAGTGGAATGTGGTTGGTGTGATCTATGAGACTTGCTGAGAGATGAATTTGTTCAGGGATTCTTTGATGCATGAATTGTCACTTCTTGTGGTGTCGATAATGTCTTGAAGGATAAGGAAGAGTTTAATTTACTTTTTTTCAATTTTATATTTTACCGTGACAGATTTTATATAAGTCCCATCAAATAACCAAGTTCATATTATAATAACATGGTTCATATAAAATTTATTTGAATAAAATATTAAAATATACAATGCTAACATTTCTCGTTCTTATTATCATCATCTAGTCTTATACTTGATAAAAAAAAAAAAAAAAACTAGTCTAATACTTGAATGGCGACGGGAACTGAGTACTTTATTTCCCACTTTTTTTTCTTGGATATATCCCACTTGATTATGATAGAACTTAGTCAAGTTTAAGTATATGATTAATTTCATTTAGTGATATTTTAATTAGCACATTTAGTATTTGAAGTAATTTTTATCAAGTTCAAATGGATAGGTGCTAAATTTTATTTTTTTAGTGTTTAATTACTAAAATTTATATAAAAAATATTATAACATTAAGTGGATATAAATTGGATATATTTATATCTATATTCATTTAAATAGATTGGATCTTGAATTCAAATTGTTTTTAGAAAAATATGGATATAAATTTAAGATCTAATTTATTTAATTAGATATGGATTAGATTCTTAAAAATTCAATCTATGTCAATTAGGTTCTAAATGCGTGTGGCAGCTTGGTGGAAGTGTCAAGCAAACGAAGATCATTGTTACAAGCTTTACCCTTCCCGTGTAGTCTATTTTTTATTACTATCATTATTTATTTTACCACCTCAGGTCCTATGTAAACAAAGATTCTTGATAACCAATGTCTATAAATACTTTTTTTTTTTCTTCTGAATAAGGACATTTGGTTAGCATCTGCCTATAAAGAATTATTTAATTCATCAATACCAATAAAAGTTGTTAGATTTATTAATTTGTTATAAATTTTAATTTTACAACAAGACTCCCATGACATTAAATAATTTAAAAGATGATTATTTTTAAATTTATGAATGTATCTTATTTTATTGATTGTGCACTCACTTTTATAGAAAAAAAATATGTGTATATCACTAATAGTAATACACCTCATAATTAATTAAGAACAAAAAGGAAATATAGCAATATAAGAATTCTAATTCTTATAATTAGGACTATTTTTTTTATTTTTTTATATATAGGACAAAAAATAGTATTAGATTATATTTTATGCTTTATATATACACAAGAAATATATTTTTGGTCCCAAAACTTATTTTTTTTGTTCTAAATTAGTGTCCTATGTTTAAAAGGTTCTAAAGTAATCTTATTAAGATTTTTTTAGTAATATGTTTGCTCTTCCATTAATTTTAATCAAATAATATTAAACTTGTGTTATGGACAACAGTGAACATACGAGACCAAATTAGAAATGAGAAATAATTTAGGGGACAAAACATATGTTTTAGTCTTATATTTTTTTTATCCTAACTCAGGAAATCACAAATGTTTCTTAATTTATTCAGAAACAATTTTCAATTACAGTGTAATTATTGCTGACCCAAATTTTTTTTACATAAACATCGAATATAAATTTTCATATTAAATAGACTATTCTCACTTATTTAAACGCACCTATATCTTACACAAGTGCTTGAACTTTTAGTCTTATATATATGGGGTAAATCAAAGAATTAATAGCTGAATTAAAAAAAACAATACTGATTAAAAAAAGATAAAAGAATTTATAGGGGCAATTAGGTAAAATAGGAAAAGACAAAAATTAATACGGGGGAGACGGGCTGTAGGGGTTTTCGAAAACAAAAGGTTTTAAGAACAGGGAATGTTGAAAACGGAGCCGCGATTTTTTTTTTGCCGCAAAACGCAGCCGCGACAGCAAACCCGCACTGCACCAACGATTCTCGTGGTGCCTGCACCCTGCGAATATTGACTACTTAGGTACTCATTCTGCAAAATCTCACCGTGCTGTAGTATCTTTTTTGCTCTGAAACCAAGAACACAATAAATTATGTCTTTCTGCTTCTTTTTTTCTCTCCTAAGTAGCTCTTGCTGCCATAAAGGATGGAATACGTCAGCCCAGAAGGACTTCGCTTGGATGGTCGCCGACCAATGGAGGTAGGGCTAGATGTCCCCATTTAATTGAAAAAAGGGGGCCAATTCTAGGGTTTTATGGTCTGGCTCTGTCCCATGGATTTTAGTCCTATTTGATAGCTGTGTTACATGCTTTTGGGATTTGAATATTCTGAAATGAGGGAAGGGAATGCATTTTGGAGGATAAGGTGAAGTTATAACTGTTGATTAAAATATCAGCAGTTAAGATTGTGATAAAGCACATGTACATGTTTCACAAACTATGAATTTGTTAAAACTGAATGGCTATTGCTGTACTTTATCCTCTAAAGCACACTTCTTTCACTTTAGAGGAACTAAATGTATGATTTTGTGTTTCTTTATCTCCTGATCTTTGCCCTTACCATTTTCTCCCGTCTTCATGGTACATCCTAGATGCGACAAATTCGTGCAGAGATTGGTGCTGTATCCAAAGCAGATGGGTAAATGAATTTTATCTTTTTAAAAAACTAACTTGTGATTTTATTCAAAGCATTTGACCATAAAGTATTTTCATTTTGAAACAAGTTCTGCCATTTTCGAGATGGGTAATACCAAAGTCATTGCTGCTGTTTATGGCCCAAGAGAGGTACTGTTTAATTATTTATGTTGCTTATGAATAGTTATCTACGTAATTTGAAGACGGGTAAATATCTCTTTTGGGTGTCAATCAGCTTAAATGTTTAAAAAAGCTTTGGATTTGCATTTGAACTTTAGATAATTTGCTGTTTTTCTTTGGTAACTTCTATGCATTTCAGGTGCAAAATAGGAGTCAACAAATAAGTAGCCATGCTCTGGTAGCTTTTTTCTTTTAATTTCTAATACATTGAGTGTATTTTTAGTGTATTTATATGCATTGTATTGATAACTTGATTGCTGATTATCTGCTTTGTGTGTCTGTAGGTTCGGTGTGAGTACAGCATGGCTAATTTTAGCACTGGAGATCGCATGAGGAAACCTAAGGGTGACAGGTTTTACTTATTTACTTGTTTAACTTCCTAATCTTTTTTCTTGATATTTGATATATTTGTACTTGTGGAAATGGTATTAGAGTATGGACTAATAGGATGAGGTCATGAGGGTGTATGTTGCATTAATAGAATCATTCTTTAGAATATCTTGTAATAATTGTGATTTGGACCTTTTCATCTTGTTACCAAAGTAGGAATTAAGCTGCAAAAGTGGTGATTGTGTGTGTAGACTTTTAGACTGTAACTTTTGATTATCAATTATGAATATCTTTATTTTTGGGTTTTCTTTAGCATTTATGTGTATCACTATGCAGTATAAATTATTTATCTTGTATCCATAAATTTTCAGTATAATGGCTATCTTGCTATCTACTAACTGCTATAGTGTTTTTGGGGTTGGCTGCTCCATGCTTCTGAGATTGATGACTAGAAGCTCAACAGTGGGTTATGTATCATAGAGTAGTGAAAAGTAAATCATAAGCACCATTACTGTCCTCCCCTCATTGTTTATCTTTTCTTCAAGCTTTAACTTTTATGAGCCATCTTTGGCTAAAGTTTGCATTTAGTTTTGAATGGTTTAGCCATCAGTGTATGTAGACATAGATTTTATCTTGTTTTGCTACTTCAGAGTTTTAATTTGGTTCTCGTTGTAGGATTCTCTTACACTAGGATAATGGGATGACCTCTTGTTTTTTTTCTACTTCTTTGGTTGATTGAAGTTTTCTCGTGCCTCAGGAGATCAACTGAAATTTCTCTGGTTATTCGACAAACCATGGAAGCATGTATACTGACGCATTTATTGCCTCGTTCCCAGGTTTAATTACACATTCAGAACTTATTTTGTATAAATGTGTTTTGTTTTTAAATTTCTAATGATTTATTTATTAAATTTTTAGATAGATATTTATGTCCAAGTTCTCCAAGCAGATGGAGGTAACTAAGACCTGATAATCTTGTGACTATCTTTGTCGTTGTCATTTTATTGTCTCTCTCTTCTACTCTTTATGTCCCCGTTAATTTTTGGCAGTGCTAAAACATGTCTTCGTACTTTAATATAACTTCTGTTCTTGACATGCATTCGACAGGAACTAGATCTGCTTGTATAAATGCTGCAACTTTGGCCCTTGCCGATGCTGGGATTCCTATGCGTGATCTTGTAACTTCCTGTAGTGCTGGATACCTTAATAGCACCCCTCTGCTTGGTATATATCTGTTTTTACTTGAAATTTTAACAGGCTAAATACAAGGGTGGTGTGTCTTCTTTTGTTTCAGTCAATTTCTGATGCATGGCCTGTCATAATTATTAAAAGTTGTTGAATGAATATGGACAGATTTGAACTATGTAGAAGACAGTGCTGGAGGTCCTGATGTAACTCTAGGAATTCTTCCAAAGCTGGATAAAGTGACACTTCTTCAGGTTAATTTTCATGTCTTATTTTCTCTGTTTTTCTTTTCTAGTCAACAAAGTAAATTAATTCAGGAAAAATAAAATCTTTTATGCTCCCTCTCGGTTTTTTGGGCCTAAATTATGCAGTGTGTTGCTTGCATACTCTGAAAATTCTACTGTCCTTACTGTGGGTATTAGCCTTTTATGTAGAGGCCTTGAGCCCTTGAGATCCATATTCTTTCAACTATTGCTCTCTCTGTCATTGGTACTCACATAAAGCCTGTGTTGTTTTTAAAGCTGTAATCCCCCTCCTTCCAAAATTGTTCTCATTATTAGACTTGCAAGTTTATGGATTTGGCTCAAAGTGATGGCTGTACCTTAGAGGGAATAGTACAGAGTAGATTCATGTTTGGAAACCCCCAAAATAAGCTTATCTAAGCAGATTTAACAACTTGATAGTTTGTAATATGCATGCATCTATATTTTCACGATCTCAGTTGTTGGTTTTTCATTCAACAGGTATAACTGCATTTTCCCTTTTGTAATGCATCCCTCATTTTAGAGGAGCCAAATTCAAACCTCCATTTCACTTTTGACGAAGGTTCTTGATAGTGATTTGTGCCTGTATTCTTTGGTGGGTGTTAGACAAATATTTTGTTTTTTTATCAGTTAATGCTTGGTCAAGTCTAACTTTATTTTCCCTCATTGTAATCATACTTAACAGTTTGATATGGGAATTCCAATTGAACATCTTTTATTTTCTTAGACAAATCTTTTGTTAGTTCTTTGAATTTAGACTGATGAGAAATACTACCAACACAGTTAATATATTCTTTCCAATACACTATCATACTCAGTTACTGCTGCATCATTATTATGAAAAGTATGCAATGCTTTTCTTTTGTACTCCAGTGTATTTCTTTTAAATTTTCTCTAATATTCGCTGACTGCCATATTCCGTAATTCAGAATGGAAAAGTCTCCTAGTTTAATTTTATTTGCACTAATTTCTTTTGTTACTGGCTGTAGATGGATTCTAAACTACCAATTGACATTTTGGAAAATGTTATGCAACTGGCAATTGAAGGCTGCAAAGCAATAGCAAACTATATTCGAGAAGTAAGAACCTGACTACATTTTTGTGATTATACTAAGAGGAGTCAAAACATGTTTTACATTCATTTCATAGCTTAAATTCTGATTGCTTTGTTGGTTGGCAGGTTTTGCTGGAGAACACAAAGCAACTTGAGTATCGACGAGGTGTATAATTTTATATTAGAAGTAATATTTCCTATTTAGATCATGACGCTATGATTATTATTGTCGTTGGTCTTGTTTTTCCAGATTTATAGGTTCATTCTTTCAGTTGTGCATTTCTCATTTTGGATTAGAATTCTCCTGTATTTACCTGTAAACAATTTTGTTTTTGGCATACGGTATTGACTAAAGGGAAGTGAGGGGAGAGATTGTAACTTAGTGCATGTTTGAATTTCAGTTGTGAGAGAGTTTAAAAGTATTTTTCCTCCCAATAACAAATTCTTACTTGATTTTATGCATTAGAATTTACAAAAGTACTTTTTCAACTTTAATCCAAAGTCTTAGCTTGTCAATTGAAGTAACAAATCTTATGAATTATTTTGGGACCATATAGACTGAAACTAGTGATCTGACACTTTAAAAAATGGAGAATTAATAATTGAAATTAGAACAAAAATCATTTAACAGGTTGGTTGAGTTCGTACATATGGTCGTTGCATCGTCAGACAACAAAGCAATGGCGTCGTCTTTGTCTAATTAGACAATTTAATTGCCAATTAACTTTAGGTGTATTGGATAAATATTTCAAAAGATTTTAAAATACTTTTTTTTAATATAAAAAGTCTTATGATATTTAATTAAGACTTTTAAGATTTTTTAAGAAAGACAATAAAGTATGGTGGTATTTAATTAAGATTTTTTATAATTTATAAAAAAGTCTTTTTATATTTAAAAGTATATAAGTTTTGATGGATTATTTTTTAAGAAAGGTGTATTGGATAAATATTTCAAAAGATTTTAAAATACTCTTTTTTATATAAAAAGTCTTATGATATTTAATTAAGACTTTTAAGATTTTTTAAGAAAGATAACAAAGTATGGTGGTATTTAATTAAGATTTTTTATAATTTATAAAGAAATTTT
>PYAF01005012.1:1384000-1420407 GCA_007407185.1 Glycine tomentella
CTTATATTATTTTACTAACTCTTATAATTTTGAATGAGTTTTTAAAAATTCACCTATTCCATTCCAATTTTATAAATCTATAGAATTATTTAAAATTCTTATGATATGGATCTATTAAAATTTAAATTATCATAAAAGTCTTGTAAAAAAATCTGATAAATCATAATATTCTTACATAATCTTTACAATTTACAAGATTTCTTATGTTAATGTTATCTTTTAAAAACATAATCCAATACATCCCGTTAATGTTTAATGTCCTAAATTGTCTTTTTAGAGACATGGATACCCTAAAATTCGATAAAAAAAATGCTTTTCTAAAAAAAAATATGCTACACAAAATAATATCTTTTAAGAATTATTTAATTTATTTTAGACATGCATTGTGTACATCAGTACATTTATTTTTTTCTTCATTAAAATCTCTCATTTTTTCTCACTTCCCTTCTCCTGTCCCCTATTTTGAACCAAATAAACCCGTAGAAACAAAACAATACAATTCAATACAATCAATACATGTATTGTCATACCAATTTGAATTTTGTGCACTACACAATGCCAATTGCAGTCAAAGTCAATGGGGGTGTGCATTTTTGAAGCATTTTACCTCTTCAGTTAAATTAAACAGTTTAGCTTTTAGCTAATTTTTTTATATTTTATCCATCTAATTAATCCATTAATTTTGTAAAACGTATGTTAAGACTCATGAAGTCTCAAAGATATATGGAATAATATCCCCATCAATAGGAAAACAAAACTCGTATTTCAAAATATGACTTATTTATTAGAATTTGTTTTTAAAATATGACTTACTCATGTTTTTATTTTATTTTATTTTATACATTCTCGTAATTTATTCTAAAAAATTGCCCTAAAGATGTAAAAAAGCCTCTGAATAATCTAATTTTGATTAAGTAAAGCATAACAATTGGTGGCGGCGGCGGCGTTCTCTTAGGAAATAATTTTTCCAGAAATCCCAATCATCCTTGAAGGTATTGTGATATCACTCGCTTGATGGTGTTTGAAGAAGCAAAGTATAACTAATAACCAACTCCTAACGAAATTTACTATTCATTGCTTGCATTGCACAAACAGAGATACCAAAACTGCATTTCCATTCAACCCCATGTGGGGTAAGTAATAACTTAAGCGAATGGGCCTTTGCCAGCCCAATCACCACTCCGTCCTTCACTATATATATGAAACAAATATTGAATTCTGATTTGTCGTTACAAATTACTAAACACACTGTTCCAATGGGTGAAGACCGATCCGAAATAGTGTTCTTCGATGTGGAGACCAGTGTTCCCACCCGAACGGGGCAGGGTTTTGCGCTTCTGGAATTCGGCGCCATTTTGGTTTGCCCCAAAACGCTCACGGAGCTTCGGAATTACTCTACTCTCGTTCGTCCCGCCAACCTCTCCGTCATCTCCCCGTTGTCGGAGCGCTGCAACGGCATCACAGCCGCCGCCGTCTCCGCCGCTCCTTCCTTCGCCGACATTGCTCACCTCGTTTACGACCTTCTTCACGGTTTTCTTTCTTTTCTTCACCTCTCTCTCTCACTCTACTAAAATTAATTAATTGTTCTGTTTTTTTTTTTTTTTTAAAGTGGTGAATTATGATTGCGTAGGGAGGATTTGGGCGGGGCATAATATCATTCGATTCGACTGTGTTCGGATTAGAGATGCCTTTTCTGAGATTAATCAGCCGCCGCCTGAACCTAAGGGAACCATTGACTCGCTGGTTTTGTTGACTCAAAAGTTTGGAAGAAGAGCTGGTGACATGAAGGTATCATCATTCGCTCCTCCACCGTTTAAATATGCTCCTTTCAGTTAGTGTATGTATGTAAGTTTGTGGTGTATTTAATTGATTCATGTTCGCTGCAGATGGCTACTCTTGCTACTTATTTTGGGCTTGGACGTCAGACACATAGGTACTACTATTTATTTGTTAATGCAAACAATTTTATCTTAAGTTGAATTTCTCTTTGCTGATATTTGCTGCTATGGGTATCCAGGAGCTTGGATGATGTTCGGATGAATCTGGAAGTCCTCAAATACTGTGCAACAGTTCTATTCTTGGTAATTTCTAATTCAAAGTCTTAGTTTGATTGAGGACAACCTACATTTGGCTGGAATCAGGTTTTACTGTGTAGCTTCTGTAGATTACTAAGAAAATGTTTGATTGAGGAACTTTAATACTTGCGCTTCCTTCTGAATAATCAAAGGCATTTTAAGAAACATCAATATCTTTTTCTTATTCTGTGTAATCTTTTGTATATATGCGGAGCTTTCCTTCCTGATATTGTTATGTATTTTGCAGCATTATTTGAGAACTTGTCATAAAAATAATGATTATATCTGTCCTTACAGGAGTCAAGTCTCCCAGATATATTCACTGCAAATAGTTGGGTTTCACCAAATGCTATTACAAGAAGCCGCAGTAATGAGAAGTCTCCATCACAGGGGGGCTTATTAAATATTGATAAAGATTCTGTATTATCATCTCCTGCAACCGAATCCAAAGACAAAAATCATCCAATAATTTCTTTTGCATTGAGAAGCCTAAAAGGGAATGTCCCAAATATTGCGGATCCTAATATAGATCAATTGGATCCTTTTAACTTGAGCGCTCTTGAGGCTGAAATAAAAAGAGAATCCATTAAGTCAGATGCTACCATGGAGGAAAAACCCATGCAAGAGTCACCTGATTTGGCTTCCTCATCTTCTGTATCTCAGCCTTGCAGCAGCTCTATTGCTATTTTAGAACCTGATGGAATATGTATCCCTTCTATTGATGCATCTCTTGTTCCATCTTTCCGTGGCAGTCAAAGGATAGAATTACTGCATGAAGGTTTCCCATTTCAGCTTCATTGTACTGATTTGAAAGTGCGGTTTGGAATAAACTCAAAGTTTTTTGATAGTGCTGGCCGGCCACGATTGAGTTTTGTGGTTGATCCATCACCAAGTCTATGTAATGTTCTTGATGCATGTGACCGTGTAGCACAGAAGTTAACCATGGATTCTGGTAGCAGCTCTGATTGGAGGCCTGTTGTTATTAGGAAAGACGGCTTCTTCAACTATCCTACTGTCAGATTGCAGTAAGTTCTTGACATGTTATTTAATTTATCAATATGATTGCTTCACTTCACATGTATAAAGGTGTTTAACATTATTCTCAAAACTGGGCATTCAGTTTTACATGACTACCATGCTGAGGGGGTTTGAAGCATCCTAGAAAGCGTTCTCCAATATTGTGTCCATTTTCCTGGTTTTATTAAATCATTAGAAATCACTGCATCCATTTATGCTTTTATTGTTATTGTGGTTGAACCTTGGTGCAGTGGTAAGGTCACTGCCTTGTGACCTAGCGTCATGGGTTCAAATCTTGGGCAACTTCTTTGCTTGCAGGGAAAAGACTGTGTACATCAATTTCCCCTAGATCCCACTTGGTAGAAACCTTAATGTAGTGGCGTACCCTTGTTTTTGTGCTTTACACATCTAAAGAAGGGATGGCATTAACTGGTTAGAATCACAAGTAGGGATAAGTTCAAGAATACCATTAATTGAATAGCAAAATTAATCCAATTTTTCTGCTTTGGTGATCCTAATTGGCAAAACAAATAGGATTTGTCAATGAGAATTTCTCTGATTTCTGTAACATTCATTTTACAGCATACCTACAGCAGTTGTGGCAGATGTTGCTATTTATGCTACGGAAATATATCAAAGAGAATCATCTGGAACAGTGCAAAGACTTCTCTTCAGTAAGTTTGATGCTGCAGAACTTGGTTCGTTGTTCATGCCTGGGACATTTGTTGATGCCTTCTTATCCTTAGATCCATATGATTATCAGCAGAATGCAGGGATTAAATTAGTTGCCAAAAAATTGATCATTCATAGCAAATAGAAGGAAGTTGAGAATTAAGTATAGGTTAGTTATTACATGCAAAGGTTGATAGATTAAATATTTGTTATGCTGTAAAGTTGATTCCATTTCATGTTGTAGTTCAATTGATGTTCGCACCTTTAAATTTTCTGGTTACTCACTGACGTCCTCAACTCCATCTAGACCTACAGGATGAATTTCCTCTCCTGTGGCAAAAAAAGAATAAATAAGAATTAGAAAAAGAACATGGGATTATTGATTCAAAAACTGATAGCTTATGTAAAGTGAATGACTATTTATTGGCGACATTGAATCTCGTCATCATCTGTATTAAATCCGCGCAAATCCTTTTATAACAATTAGCGACATTGAATTTTAATTATTTCTTTCAGAGGTGTGTTTCTCCCTGAATTCTATGACGATAATGTGGACTTAACATATATCCTCATTATAGCTCATAAAATGTTGTCTAAACGAAATGGAAAATTGGAAAAAAGATTCTACTAGATTCATATTTGGCAAAGCATTAGACCAACATGCGATTATTAAGTGGCTTCACCTTTGCATTTCCCAACCTAGGCAGAAGAAGAAATCAGAAATGCCCAGGATCACAATCGCCTAACCTAAATAATTGACACCTATTATGATATCAGATTATTAGAAGACTAGCTTCTTTTAACGCTATTAAAAGACCAAACATTGTCGTTCGCCCGCCTGAAATGTACTAATCTTGAGTGGGAAATCCAACTTATTGTATAGTAGATGCACTCAAAATGCATATAGGAGAAACTTTCTATTTGTCTCTTTTCTCTTCTCAGTAGCACCATGAGACCGATTGTTCAGCATAAGTGTAGGAAGAAATAATCATGTATCTTGTGGTTCAAGGGAATAAACTGGTCCTTTAATAGTGATTTCCTGTGCTATATATTAGAGGAGTGTGTATATGCAAAGACTCCGATGCTGTAGCAGATATTTATCAGAGTCAATAGGTTTAAGAATAGTGTATGCATAATTTGAGGTGGCTAGAGTTAGGATTTTTATAACCTTATTGTCTTTATCTGTGAGTCTCATTATGAATACTCCATTCAGCCTTTATTGTGGCATAGAATATATAAGAGCAATGATTTTCATGATGGTATTAAGGGTAATAAACAGTGATGAGTTTAAGATTGAAACAACAACCAGATCTTGGACATTAATCCACACTAAGCTTAAATATGCTCTTATTATGTCTTTAGAGTTTAGGGCTCATTAGTATACTAGATGGTTGGGAATCTTTGTATAAAAATCTTATTTATTCTTCAGTTTTGTTTAGTTCGATAAACCTAGGATGTTGCATCAATTAATCATCTGTTCAAACTATGAAGGATGTAATTCCTGTTGATGTGGATGTCATTCCTTCAGTTATTTTTGGATAACCTAAAAAGTTTTCACTAATAAAAAAGACTAATTACATCAATTGGCATTTGGCGCGACTGAACAAGTAATCCGTGGTCCGTACCCATCTCTGACATAATTTTAAAGAGTGTTTTCTTTTACATACAAACAAAATTTATTAAATTAAAAAAAGATTTGACATTTAAAATATATTTTCGTTAGTTTTCCCGCAGCCAAATAATGCTAACCTCGATGAGAAAAGAATATAAATCCTGGATAAGTAATGCACGAATGACACTTGCAGAATCATATCTATATCTATTCTTAATAAAAGCAAGTATTATGGTTCATTTAACAAGAAGTCAAGAACATACTTGGTGGTTTCCAAAAAAAGAGCAAAGAACAACATGAGTTAACGAGAAATGGATTATAATGATATGAAATAATTTTATACTGAACTGTCATCTAATCATACACTTTCATTCAATTTAACAAATTTATTAATTTTTAGAATACTTATCTGAACAAAATCATAATAACACTGACATTTGATTAGTTAACTATGTGAATTTTTTTACATACACATTAAACTCTATATTGATGGTATTCGTGAGCTGTTTCCTGGATTTCTATTTTATGGAAACAATATCATTTCTGGTGCCATTATTCCTACTCATGCGACTATAGATTTGCACTAAGTTAGTTTCTTTACAGACTCTTGTATTTGCGGGAATGCATGAATCTCAAAACTTGTTATTATGTATAATATAATATATAATAATAAAAGAAGAAAAAGAAAGAGAAATACATGAAGGCACTAAAGGCTGAAGGCAAGATTTGAGATATTTTGGTGAGATTGTGTGTCTCCATAAAATAAGAGAGATTTGGGGAGTGACGTGGCCTGCTCTCTATCTCGAACTAACTATCCAGACCCTAACCCACTCATATCTATTTCTATTTCACTTTTTCAGCTCTCTTCACTCCCTTCTTTGCACGTCACACTCTACCCTTTTTGCTATCCTACGCCCCCCTCTTTTCTCCTTCTTCCGGGGCACGTTAGCTCCCACCACCATCTAGTTTGTTCCTCAGATTGATATCCCAATCAAGTATCAATCCCAAGCACATTAAACTGTCGTGCTTGTTCTCACTACTGGGCCAAAAAAAGTTAGAGTATTTCTTTTGGTCTGAGCTGCTAACGTGCGCCGTCCCTCCCAGACTTGGATTTTGGTGATGCTACAACGATCAGCAGATATGAACAGATGGGTTTTGATTTTTATGTGTCTTGACTGAGGGGATGGTTGCAAGATTTGATTTTGTATGGAGCTTTAGTATTGGGTTGTTGTTGTTGTTTTCTGTTTAGTACAGGGAAGAGGGGTCACGATGGATGCTGAAACTGAGACTGAGGAACTTATTAGTTTGAACAATATATCAAGTAACTGTGGTGGGAATAACAGTAAGAGTGGCGATGGATTCATTGACAGAAGCAAAGTGAGGATTTTGTTGTGTGATAACGATTCCAAGAGTTCTGAAGAGGTTTTTACTCTTCTTTTGGGATGCTCTTATCAGGGTATGAATTAAAACCCCTTCTCTTTTTTTTTTTTTTGTTAATTGTTTTTCTGTTTAAGGATAATATAATGACATTTGGAAAGATGAATCTCGGTTTACTTGTGTCTTGTAAAAAAAATTGAATTGAAACCTGCTTTGCTAGAATGGTCAGTGATGTGACTTTTCTGGGTCATAAGGATAAATTCTGATTTGGAAGTTGGCTAGAATATGAAAAGATAATTTTGACTTTTTATTTTATGTGTTTTTGAGTTACTTCCATTCGTTTTTAAACTCGATTTGTATTCTGTCCAAATATTTGTGTTCTTTGGCTGATCCAAATTATCATTTTTGCTTTTCTACGTTTGAGGACCTTACCCACTTGTTCAATGTGTACTTAGAGGAATGTTTAGCTGCCCTAAGCAAGACTTAATTAAGCCTGTGCAAGGGAGTTGCTTGCTGCAACTTTTGAAAATATGACTAGTGTGGATATTTTATGCTTCACAGTCATTTCGGTAAGATCAGCTAGGCAAGTGATTGATGCACTGAATGCGGAGGGGCAATACATAGACATGATACTAGCTGAAGTTGATCTTCCAATAAAGAAAGGCATGAAGTTGTTGAAGTACATAGCAAGGGATAAAGAATTGTGCCGAATCCCTGTTATAAGTAAGCCTTGATTCTTTATTTTCATAAGGAACTTTGTATGACTCTTTATGTTAGGCAAATTATATCCTTTTCCTCATCAATGTTTTTTATTTTTATTTTTTGGGTGGGGGGTTAAGTGATGTCTGCACAAGATGAGGTGTCCATTGTTGTAAAGTGCTTGAGGCTTGGAGCGGCAGATTACCTAGTAAAGCCTTTACGCACAAATGAACTACTAAATTTGTGGACACACATGTGGAGAAGGAGGCGCATGGTATGTATTTCCCAACTTCTAATTTATATTGTGTTTGTTCATATGATTATTGGTTTTCAACCTGTCCTTAAACATATCTATTCCATGATGATATGAAATGAATTCTGAATTACTGATGACTGACTTTCCCATGGACTTTAAGCATCTCTATTCCATGCTGTCCTGCCAACTATATTAGTATATGTTACATGACTTCATCATATGTGAATAATGTGGAAAACCTTGATTTAGAGTCATAAAAGTCATAGTTGATAAAGTATTTAAAAGATCTAAGTTGGTGTAGCCTCTCCCCTTTTCTCTAGCTTGCTTCCTCACTGTTTATGTGCATTTGTGTATCTCCATTGTATCCGACATTTTTCACTAAATTTTCCAATGTTAAGCTTAGATCTTCTCAAATTGAAATAGCTGTTTCTGTTCTGGCAGCTTGGACTTGTAGAGAACAACATCTTGAATTATGACTTTGATCTGGTAGCATCAGATCCAAGTGATGCCAATACAAACAGTGCCACCTTGTTCTCTGATGACACAGATGACAAGTCCAAAAGGAGCACTAATCCAGAGACAGGAGTATTAATCCAACAAGAACAAGAGGTAAATGTTAGAAATCAGTATTTAAGTAATAAAAGAAAGAATGTAACTAGTATCAGAATTTGATGAGCTTTTGCAACATGGTAAACCTTGAAATTAAATTGAGTATATAAGAAATGTTTTTTTTCTAATCAACTTTGAGCTTACTTTGCAAATTATTCAACCTTTCAATGTGTTGTGTTTGTGTGTATATAAATAAATGGTGTGCTTCTTAGTTTCGCATTGCCTTCCACATGAAAAGGAGATATCAATTCTGATGGTAGTATAGAGATTGAATTGTAATATAACTTCATAAAAGTCAATGGTGCAGTAAAAATTTGATTAAATGTAAATGAATCATACTGCATTTTGAAATCTTTAACTACATTTCAGATGCTAGTCATGATTAGTATCCTAAATAAATTTTGAACAGCATTGGTGAAAACCAAAATTTTTTAGAACACTTTTTTTTATATAAACTAAAAGACTAGAAAACTCATAACTATGTATAGAGCCATTTTGGGCCAGCAACTGGTGTTTAATATATGATCTATCTAATTTACTTCTAATGACTGCAGATCAGAGATGTAGTTACATGATACATTATAATATATGTATATCATTTATCTTTTCAGGCTAGTATTGCCACCATTGCTGCTGTGGTGGTGGAGCTCCCCAGTTATCTTGTATCAGAATATCAGCCTGATGTGCCTGGAATAAGTGATCGTCGAACAGGTCTGCTTCTCCTTTTCCTTCAACTACTATTTTTCAAGATAAAAAAATTATATAGTAATTTTGTACATTATGTATGTTGAAGTTATACAATGTAATGATCTGCTAGTTACTTCCTATGATTGTATAGGACAATTTTTTGAATTCCATAAAATGACACAGATTATTGTAAACTTGCAGTTTTTCCTATCTTTGTGCCTCTTCTTTTAGCCAATTTTGATCTGTATATCTTCGGTCTGATTTCTCATGAAAATCAAATAAATACATATATTCATGCCTAAGTGTTATTTTTTATTATTACACATGCAGGTACTCCAAGGCAGCATCCATCAAGCAGCAGAACTATTGATGGTAGTTTGCACATCATATTTTTCCTTCTATAGCTATACAGTTATAATTTAAAAAATGGCCATAGTTTAAAAGGGATATGAGATATCTGAGTCCTAAAGTTGAACAAAGTTTGGCTGAAGTGAGTACCCCGTGTCATTTTTACTGATTTCTCTCTGATTTTCCATAATTTTGCAGGACATTTTTCATCTGGTCCAAAGAAGAGTGAACTGAAGATTGGAGAGTCATCAGCCTTTTTCACCTATGTCAAAGCAACAACACTGAAGAGCAACATTGAAGAGAGTGCTCATGTTGACAATAGTAACACTACTACTACTACTACAGAAGTTAGGATGGAAGATATGAATCAAGCATGTACTGAACAGGGGGATAATGGCCTTAAAACACACGAAAACGGAGAAATGTTTGGAAACCATTCACAAGATGACTTACCAAGCAGCAATAGTATCCCCGATTCTTTCTCTATTGAGAGATCTTGTACTCCACCTGCATCGATGGAAGTTTTGCAGCAAAAGCATTACAAGGAAGAACATTCTCAGGGAGTGGTGCATCCAAGAAATGGAAGTCACAGTTCTGAGCCTGCTCAACATGCTTATCCATATTATATTTCAGGAGTTGTTAATCACGTTATGATGCCATCATCGGCACAATTGTATCAAAAGAACCTCCAGGACCTGCAGATTCATGCTGGTTCTTCTATGATTGCACAGTCCAATCATCTTCCCCAATGTCCTCCTCATGCAAATGGGATGACATCCTTCCCATATTATCCAATGAACATTTGCTTACAACCTGGTCAGATTTCTACCAATTCTTGGCCATCATTAGGAAGATCAAGTTCATGTGAAGTACAAATAAGTAAAGTTGATAGGAGAGAAGCAGCATTGATGAAGTTTAGACAGAAAAGGAAAGAGCGCTGCTTTGATAAGAAAATTAGGTATGTCAACAGAAAACGGCTCGCTGAAAGGCGGCCTCGCGTGAGGGGACAGTTTGTCAGAAAGTTGAATGGTATTAATGTGGATCTTAATGGACAACCTGCTTCCACTGATTATGATGAAGATGATGAAGAGGAAGACAATCATGGGGCAAGAGATTCCTCTCCTGAGGATGCTTGAGAATGTTAAATTGTTCCTTTGAACAAAGGGTGAAGGACCAATGAATTGCTTTCTGCACTAAAACTGTCCTGTTGAGGACTTGACACTGTTCCTGGTTTTGATGGAAAATTCATGCGACAGCATTCATCGATGAGCACATGCTGTTGATCTGTTGGAGATGCTGATCCAATTTGCCTGGGTACCCTCCTCATCATTTGGAGTTCAAACAAACTCTTGCTGGGTATGACTAATTTCACTTTCCCAAATGAGTGATTCATCACTCTTTCAGAAGGTATACCTCCTTCAGGTCATGTCTAATGCGGTTGAAAGTATCACACTTTTGTTTACTTGTAACTTTTTGAACTATTATCTGAGATTTACAGTCAAAGTTTTTTTACAACTAGCTCAAGCATATCCCCCCTTCCTAATAGTATTACTCTGTACAAAGTGTTGTGTTATTTAACTAATTCAGAGTGGTCCAACCCAAGGTTGAAAGTAGCTGGGTGATTATCTCTGATATTGGTTAGTTGTAGTCATTGCATGACCACGTGTGTTTACAAAAGCAAGTACGAGTCAAAAGGTGGGTTGACAACTAAACTGGACCAACCTGATTAAATCCATTACCATTTAAAGACCAATATATTAACCTTTGGTTGGACCGCTATAGAAGCTCATACTTTCAGAGATTAAACCAATATAAACTATCGTTCTTGAAATCAAATTGTAAACCTTGAGGTTATATTTAAATATCTAATGAAAAATATAAAATAAAATGATATCGACTAAAGTAAAATAAGTGGATTATTATCACTTACATGATCAATGGAGTTGATTTTAGTAAAAATGTTAGTGACAAATAAATGTTCAGATATTTGTAAGAGATACTGACATTTAATGTTCTATCATGAACATAATTACTTCCAAAAGAACTTATTTATGTGTAGACAAAAAATCAATCTCTCACATCCATGTAATAATTTCTTATTTTTCACCCACCTTAGAAAAAACAATTCATACATGAGAATAATATTTGTGGAATTTAATTAAAGTACGTAGATAATATAAAAAATATGTTATTATTATTTCGTTAATTTTATATAATTATTTTTTTACTTTTATAATAATTGCACTAAAATCATATTTGAGGTAATTTTCAATTACTTAACAATGTTAGTATAACAAAATTAAATTCATATTTAAAAATATGATTAAGTAGAAATTTAGGTTGTATTATAATTAAAATAATAATTAAATTTCACTGAAAATATATTTTTTGGTACATTTGAGCTTCTTGTACATTACAAAATTAAAAAACTTTTTAATATTATCCTAAACTCGCGTTGTACCCTTTTTCAATCGATCTGACACGACAGCTCTGGTAATTTATACGTTCTGACACGACAGCTCTGGTAATTTATACGTTCAGCCCCGACCTCTGAAGTTCAGCTTTGAACCCTGAATTTAAGACACAATGAGGGGACAACGAGGGGTTCATCCGCAGTCCCTAAGAGTGTGTTTGGATATAAAATTTTAATTGGGAAAAGTAATTTATTAGGGGATTTAAAATTCTTCAATTTAAAATTCACTGTTTGGATATTTTTATATGAGGAATTTAAATTTTTGAAATTTTAAAACAGAATTTTAAACAAGTAAAAATGTGAAATTTGAATTTCCCTCTAAAAGATGAGAAATTGAAATTCTCTTCTTTTTTAGAAGTTCTAAATGCACAACTTTTTAATCCGTCTCAAACGTTCTCTGACTTCTGTTATTCTTACGACACCACCCACTCAAGTGTTTTTCCCGTTAATGAGGTTTAAAATTTTAAAAATGAAGAAATTCAATTTCTTTATCCAAACACAAAATTTTAAAAATAAAATAATTTTAATTGATGCATTTTAATTTCCCTTAATTTTAAATTTCCTAAAATTTTAAAATACTCCATCCAAACTTACTCTAAAGTTTGGATTTTGTGGATGGCAGCATCTTACCTTTTCCCGTTAACGTGCAGTTGGGGTTGATCACATATCGCACAGCCCATGTGTCTGAACATTTAGAGTTACAACGCTGCACATTACATGTTTGATGAATTTCTCGAATGGGATTCAAGATGCATGCCATGTTGAAACCTGCATGGAAACGCTTTTGGCTTCAAAATGAGTACCCATAATTTGCAAATACTTCCATTTTCTCATTATTCCACATTGCAGCCAATGTCTGTTCATCCCCAGTTGCAAGAGCTCTGCAGCATTGTCATGAGCACTGTTGGTGGGCTAGATGAGCTGGAGTTGAGTCTAAATAAGTTGAAAGATTCTTTAACTTCATCTCTTGTAGCTCAGGCTATTGATTCTAGTAAGCATGAGGCACACACTAGAAGATTGCTGAGGTTCTTCTTATGGTCTTGTAAGAATTTGAGTCATAGTTTGGAAGACAAGGATTATAATCATGCTCTTCGAGTTTTTGCTGAAAAGAAAGACTACACGGCAATGGATATTTTGATGGGAGATCTCAAGAAGGAGGATCGAGTCATGGATGCTGAGACTTTTAGTCTTGTGGCAGAGAATTTGGTTAAACTAGGAAAAGAAGATGAGGCATTGGGTATTTTCAAGAACTTAGACAAGTATAAGTGTTCTATAGATGAATTTACAGTTACTGCTATCATTAATGCCCTTTGCTCCAAAGGGCATGCTAAGAGGGCTGAAGGGGTAGTTTGGCATCACAACGACAAGATTACAGGCACAAAACCTTGCATATATAGAAGTCTTCTTTATGGGTGGTCAGTGCAGAGGAATGTGAAGGAAGCTAGGAGAATTATTAAAGAGATGAAATCAAATGGGGTTATCCCAGATTTGTTATGCTACAACACATTCCTCAGGTGCCTTTGTGAACGGAATCTTAGACATAATCCTTCAGAACTTGTGCCTGAAGCTTTAAATGTCATGATGGAGATGAAGTCATATAATGTTTTACCAACCTCAATCAGTTACAACATACTGGTTTTTTGTCTAGGAAAGACCAGAAGAATTAAGGAATCTTGTCAAATACTTGAAACAATGAAAAATTCTGGTTGTGATCCTGATTGGGTCAGCTATTATCTTGTGGCAAAGGTGTTGTTTCTAGTAGCAGGTTTGGTAAAGGGAAAGAGATGGTGGATCAAATGATTGGAAAAGGTTTGGCACCAAACCATAAGTTCTACTACAGTTTGATTGGTATTCTCTGTGGGGTTGAAAGGGTAAATTATGCTCTTGAACTGTTTGAGAAAATGAAGAAAAGCTCAATGGGAGGTTATGGACCAGTATATGATGTGCTCATTCCAAAGCTTTGTAGAGGAGGGGATTTTGAAAAGGGAAGAGAGCTTTGGGATGAAGCCACAGGTATGGGCATCACTCTTCAGTGCTCAGAGGATGTTTTAGATCCTTCAATAACAGAAGTTTACAAGCCTACAAGGCCAGAAAAAAGCAGCGATGTGGACAGCTCAAGAGCCAAGTCTCCACAAAAACTTGCAAAATTTTCAGGGAAAATGAAGATGAGAAAAAAAACAGATGCAATGAAGAAGAAAAAGAAGTAAAAAAGTCTACTGCAACTTAATTTGTAAGTTACAGTCCTTGTTCCAGCTTTCTTCTGTCATTTTTCTCTAAAGAACAATTTATTGTTGCTGCTTGTTTATGATATATTAACTTCATATTAGTATTACTACAGGTTTGTGTTTGCGAACTATGTACTCTATGTGTTATTGGATTGAACATCTCGCGTGAAATTTTTTATGATCCCAGTTAAACAGCATCTTATTGTTAGTTCAAGTTCACATTTTAAGGTGCTTTTGCATATGTTAGCCATACCATTTTGTGCCATATGACTTTCCTTGGAGCATTGGCCAATTTAGAATCAACCTCGTCAGCTTATTAACAGGGTGTGGTTAAATGCTTATAAAGCTTTTAAATTTCTCTTCTGCTTTTTTAATTCTTAGAATGGCAGGTTGTAGTTGACCAACACATTATTTTAATATTTGCAATTTAGTTACCATCTGAAACCGGTACCTCTAGTTTTATGACTTTTATGTAATGCCCTATGTAGTCTAATGTTGGGCTATTGGCATTCAACAGTGGCCAAGCAGGTTCGTTATATTTCACAATATGAAGCATAAACACAGACAAGAGTCACAACTCATGGCACCACATGAACACTGACGAAGTCCAAATTACAAAGACACGAGATGCATATTTATCCAAAACAGATTATATAGATACGATGCGTTATTTATCCAAAACAGATTATTGTTTCAGTTTCTGTTCGCTGAATTATTTTGTCTTCTAATCTCCTTGTAAGTAGTTCCAGAACGATGTGCATGAACCGATACCACGCCTTGTATCGGTCTCTCTATGATTCAAGAAGAGTACATGCTTGGAAAAGCTTCAAGAAGCTTCCATTGAAAAGGCATCTAGATTCAGA
This sequence comes from Glycine tomentella, assembly GCA_007407185.1. Classification (NCBI taxonomy): domain Eukaryota; kingdom Viridiplantae; phylum Streptophyta; class Magnoliopsida; order Fabales; family Fabaceae; genus Glycine; species Glycine tomentella. The sequence goes on from PYAF01005012.1 coordinate 1,398,914, forward strand.
AGGCACTTCTTGAGCACATTAAGTCATGTTTCTATTTTCTCTATGATCAAACTGTTGGCTTTTGATGTTTATTTATGGTATAATCAAAATACTCCTTTTTCTTCCTTTTGCAGGTGCATGTACTATTTTTTAAATTATATATCCTCCGTATAAAGTTGTGTTTTAGTGATTTGTTGATCATGAATTTGAATTCAAAAATAATTTTTTTACATATACAAGAATAAGGTTACATACAATATTCTTCCTCTTTTATATAACAAGAAGTCTATAGATAATGTGATACATAATTTTTTTTAATATATCCTCCAGGTAGGACAACAGGACAGTGACACAGTAATGGAGTTTCAGAGAGAAGGAGGGAGCGCTGCAAGATCAAGAAGATCTTGAACCCCTCACATGGGCCTTCACAAGCACATGTAACTTAAGGCGTCAATATGGGGATATTGTGGGCCCCCTCTGCCTCTCTCACTCACGTTCCCAGTTGCAACTCTCCAATCTAACTTTCCACACAATGCAAGTGGATTCCACGCGCATCCTATTCATCTATTCTATGTTGTGTTATGTTATGTGGTTCGTTCCTTCTTCCTAGAAGATGCGAATAACCCACCCAGGCCCCAGGGACGCGTTGACACTAACTAACAAATGCAGTGCGTAACAGAGCAGAGACAACCATGGGTCCAATGCCAGAACGCTCAAAGCAAAGCTAGCTGGATTAAACTCCATCTACATCAGTAGCATAAGCATACCATACCCACGTTTCCCCTTTCCTCACTAATATTATTTCTCTCTCAAAATATCCTTAATTAATACAAATCCTTATTGTATGTATTTATTGTATTCTTGTCTCGAGTTAACTTTTTCACCAGTCATGCCTAATGGCGTTGGCGTCTCCTTCAAACTTGGCTTGTCTCTTTTAACTTGTCGGATAGGGGAATTTGTTGACTTTCTTTTCGCCCTAACCAAATCTTACTATACACTCTTTAACAAAAAAAAAAAAAAAAGAGTGATGTTTTCTAGGGAACGGATTATTTATGCCCAATCTATTTATTTAAGAGATTTTGATCCAAATGCCAAACGCGAAAAGAAATTCATGTTTTCTTCAAACAACTGGAAAATCTACCAAGAGGAGATTAAAAAACATAAAAGGTAAAATACGTTTTCTTATATGGAAATGGCTAAAGAAACATTTTTCAACATTGAGAGATTAAAAAAAATGGGAATCAAAAGATCCAAATTTGAAGGATAAAAAGATATTTAAATATTTCGAGTAAGAATTGTGTAAGTGCTATTCAACTAGAATAAAATTATTTTTAATAAAAAATACATGTAATTCAGATCAAAATATAGTTAAATATTATTATAAAAGTTAATAATTTTAACAGATGATTTAAAATTAAAAGATAATATAAAACAAAGATGCATTTTAATTAAATTTTAGGGATAAACATGTTTTTAATTCTTACTCATAGAATAAAGTTTGTTTTTAATTCCTGAAAATAAAATCTATTTTTATTCCTCTTTTATAAAAATGTGAATTGTCAATTATTGGTCTCTTATTAAATATAGACAGAAAAGGTAGTAAAATAATTAAGATTTGAAGAGCATTATTATTTTATTTATTTATAAGTGTTAAAGATCCAGCACTAAGAAAAAACACGTCTTTCTTCAAAATCCAATGATTCTGTTTCTAAATCTCCGTCTCAGACAAACACCCTCTACTCTCTGTCTCTAGCCTCTTCCCTTTCCCTCCAACTAAACTAACCATACCAAACACTCCCTAACATTATTTCTTTATGCATTTCGCTGCTACCATTGATTCGTGTTAGGTATATTCAATTCCCGCAAATCTCGCGCCAACATGGGGCAAGAAAACCACCACAAGCGCAGCACCAGCGCGGTTTTGCCGACCTCCACCGCGCGAAGCCGGGGCGGCGGCAACGCGCTTCCCCGCGGCCGCCAGATCCAGAAGACCTTCAACAACATCAAGATCACCATCCTCTGCGGCTTCGTCACCATCCTCGTCCTCCGCGGCACCATCGGCGTCAACCTCGGCTCCTCCGACAACGACGCCGTCAACCAGAACCTCATCGAAGAAACCAACCGCATCCTCGCCGAGATCCGATCCGACGCCGACCCCTCCGATCCCGACGACCTGCAATTCTTCAACCCTAACGACACCTTCACCCTCGGCCCCAAGATCGATAATTGGGACATTGAGCGCAAGAATTGGCTTCACCAAAACCCCGAATACCCTAATGTCATCAGAGGTAAACCTCGCATCTTGCTCCTTACTGGTTCCCCTCCCAAGCCTTGTGATAACCCTATTGGAGATCATTACCTTTTGAAGTCGATTAAGAATAAGATTGATTACTGTAGATTACACGGGATTGAAATTGTGTATAATTTGGCTCATTTGGATGTGGAACTTGCTGGGTATTGGGCTAAGTTGCCTATGATTAGGAGGTTGATGTTGTCGCACCCTGAGGTGGAGTGGATTTGGTGGATGGATAGCGATGCTTTTTTTACTGATATGGTGTTTGAGCTTCCTATGTCTAAGTATGATGAGTATAATCTGGTGCTTCATGGTTACCCTGATTTGTTGTTTGAGCAGAAGTCTTGGATTGCGGTGAATACAGGGAGTTTTCTGTTTAGGAACTGTCAGTGGTCTTTGGATTTGCTTGATGCTTGGGCTCCCATGGGCCCCAAGGGGCCAGTTCGCGAGGAGGCCGGGAAGATCTTGACGGCCAATCTCAAGGGGAGGCCGGCGTTTGAGGCCGACGATCAGTCCGCCTTGATATACTTGCTGCTGTCCAAGAAGGAGAAGTGGATGGACAAGACGTTTCTTGAGAATTCGTTCTACTTGCACGGTTACTGGGCCGGGTTGGTTGATCGATATGAGGAGATGATTGAGAAGTATCACCCAGGGTTGGGGGATGAGAGGTGGCCGTTTGTGACGCATTTCGTCGGGTGTAAGCCGTGTGGGAGTTACGGAGATTATCCTGTGGAGAGGTGCCTCAGTAGCATGGAGAGGGCTTTCAATTTTGCTGATAATCAGGTGCTCAAACTCTATGGGTTCAGGCACCGCGGTCTCTTGAGTCCTAAGATCAAGAGGATCAGAAATGAGACAGTTAGTCCTTTGGAGTTTGTAGACCAGTTTGATATTCGAAGACATTCTACAGAAAACATGGAATCAAAGAGCTAGTGAGAAAGTTGTTGTTCAATGGGTGGTATTATAGAGAGTAATTATTTAGAAGTGGAGTTTCATACGGGGACAGTTCACATGTAACTTCTGCTTCTGTCGTCTTGGTACTTCTTTGAGAATGTTAGGATAGAATTCTTTCGTAAGTTATCTTCTTTGTTCCAGGTTTGAGCAATCAGCAAACAAATTTTATTTACTCATCTGCTGTATACTGAGCTTCCTTTGTATTTGGGCTTTTGTGACATGAAATGAATTCACGAACTTAATTAATATACTTTCCTGTCCTCTTGATATTGTTGTGATCTGTTACATGAGGTAACTGATTCTGTTTCTGTTATATTTTATCTGCATATGTCAAATGTGTGTTTCCAAATTACAAGAGTAGGCAAAGGAAGGAAAGGTATGATCTTTAACAAAGGAATTGTGCTTAGTTTGCCCAAATTAAGATTTGAAGTAATATTTTTTTGATATTTTTGGACAATGTTTTGAATTCATGTTTACCCCCGTGATAACCGTGAATCCAGAATGTTGGGAGTGTCCTTTGACATTAACGATATGATAAATATCTATCTATACCAGACACCAGCAGCTTTTAACCGCAGTACTGTTTTGTCTTGGAAACAAAAAGGTGTTATTCACTATGACAAATACAGTGGCATGATATTTGAATATCATGTCTCACGAGGCCCTGCTTTCTTGTTAACATTAGCATGTTTCTTTGTTTGATGCTACAGTTTTCGTTCCGAGTATACATTCTTGCCCACTCTACAAATTGTGGATGGAAATATAAAGAAGAAAATAATATATTGTATTTTTTTGAAAAGTTGTTTTCACTTTCCAATCAATTTTTCCTTTCCCATTTACGAGTACTTCAGAGCATAAGAAGATATTGGGATAAGTTAATGTTTATCACTTATGTCTGATGAGCATAGAATAAGATTGTACTATTAGTATTACTGTATTAGTATGCTAAAAAGGTTTTAACATTAGGCTATTAGCACATTCTTTAATACAATTTTGCAATATCCTCGACTCCTCATTATCATGAGGTGAAAAGTGGGTTAATGAGAGTATCAAAAGGAGAGTGAAAGTACTCTTGTTGCGCCGCCGATGGTGGTAACTCGGTCACTCTTGATTTAGTTGGAAGTTTTTAAGAGATTCCTAACACCACATGATTTGTTATCTTTCATAGATATCCCCGGCATTATCATGTCTCTTATAAATTATAATTGCGTAGTTGCAAAATGAGACATTTGAATGATGTGCAAGGTTTCATTGTACCAACAAATAATTACATTATTGCATAGTTATTATGGCTTGGTTAAAACTTAAGAGGCCATGACACTTTTCCTCGTTACATTGTATAATTTCGTCATCATTTGTTTTTTGGGTCCAGACTTGTCATTGTTGACTAAGGTTTTGAAGAGGATGCGCCGTAAATCCTCCTAACATGTGATTAACAAAGTAAAATTTTGTAATGCATACTTTTCACGAATAAAAGTATAGAAAATGAAATGAAAACCCGTAATTCTGCATAAAATAAATAATTCTTTGAAAACATTAAACAGATTCTTCAAACAATAATTAATCAAGGGCCTGTTTACTAATAGTCAAAATTCACTCCATAACGCTTTAGAACGATACGATCTTGGATGTTCTGTGACATGCATCTCAAATACAGTAAATAAAAGAATGGGATTTTGATTTTCCAAAAGCTAACCAAATAGGGTGGAAATAATCAATTTAACATAAATGCAACATGTGCTAAACATCTGAACACGAAGACCCTAGTTAACTAACCGTTAGTACAGTTAGAGTGTTCTGCCAGTTTCCCTGCGTAAATTCTGTGGTTACCAGCTGAACTAGTCATTCATGAATGATGAATCATGAGGAGTGGAGGGAGGACTTCATTCGTCAAAGTTATCTTGCAGATTAATGATATAACCCAAAAGTTGCTTCATTAGTCAGCCATTTGCTTTGATTAGGTTTGAGATGCCAGTTCTGAGTTACATGTTCAATCACTCGTCTGTAGCAGGAACATGTGCGAAGAATGAGAATTAGTTGCTTTGTCAGTTTACAACCCAACTCTCACATGCAGAATCCAAGCAAATTGCAAAATTCACACGAAAGCAGTGGTATTTCAAGATAGAAAGAATAAAATAGCAGCATCAGTGTAGAGTGAAGCTTCTGATCATTGTTCCTTGTGAATGCGAGCTATCAACCATATTCACAACCTTTCGGCAATCATTTCATCACTTTTGCAGCCAAAGCTTTGTGACGATCAATAAGTATTTCATTCATTTGTGCAATCTGGTGCAAGAGTTTGGCAATTTTCTGTAAATAAAAGTAGCAAGCAGTTAGAAATGAAGGTCATAGCAAAGGAGGACAGTCAGGGAAGTGTTGAAAAAAAAGTATAACTTCAAGAGAATGAATCAATAGAAATGAGAGAGAAAAACATCATTGCATTTGCATATAGAATCAATCATTCATGCCTACATACACATCCAATGTTTGAAAGATGTAGTCAAGCACAAGGAAATGTCTTTCTTCACAAAACAATAATAATTTTCCTCCCATCCAATCCAATGCACTTGCAGTTAGATATGACCCCCGAACGGCTGAACCTTCCTTGTTAAGATAGATAACTACTCTGACTTAAATCTGCAGGCATTGTTAAGCTCATTACATTCAAAGTATTGTTTGTTTTGACTTTGGTGAGCTTTTACAATTGTGTTCCTTAAAAGACACTTTGGTGAGTTAAAGGAGAAGAGAGTATTTATCTACTAGCCTGAAAACCTTGATTCCAAGGAAATTTGAGGCTTTTTGGTGGGATGGAACAAAAACAATGACATGATTAAATGCAATCTATTCGATGACACACAACAAACACAGGGCTGTTGTCTCTCCTTCACCTCAGTTATTGTGTTTAGGCTTTAACTTAACCAACGCGTAATTAAGTAACTAATATACCAAAACAAGCTACACAATATATATGTACTAAAGTATTTCATTTGAAGAATGACAGTATTATTGATGGCATGGGCGGAATTTTTATGAAAGAAAGAGAAGAAATTTACGAACCCGATCTTTGTCGTTGATGATGTTGATGAGACGAGCATCATTGGGAGTGAGGGTTGTCTTGTTCTTCCTGATGGCGATGATGATCCAGCAGGACATTAGGAGCGCCACAGCGGGCAACCCAAATGACCAAATTGGCCCTCTATGGCGCAAAGATGAAAGCTTGGAACGCAACATGTGGAGGGCGATACTAATCCAGCCGCGAAGACGAGAATCGAAGGGTGAGGGTTGAGGTGGAGGAGGTGAGAGAGGGGTGTGGTAATCTGGTGACACAATTTGGAGGTTTTCGTGGTCGATTGGGGGAAAAACCAAATCGTCCTTGTAATCATTTGGATTTGGTGGAAGGTCAGGATCCACCATGCTTCTTCATTCAATTGATTTTACTTTCATCAGGCAATCCCAGAAATTATTGAATTTCATTAAGTTATTACCTGTCTAGTCTACTCAACTGGAAGGGCTGGCCTGCCTTTGCTTTGGTTAACCTAACCTAACCTAGTATTAGCCTGTTACCTTTTTTAATGTCAACATGCAAAATAATAAAAAACATATCATTATGATAAATTATAATTTTATTCCTTTCTAAATTATGATTCGGGATTTTGATTCTTTTTTTTTTTTACACCAAAATTTGATCTTTAAGTTGGTTATTGAGATCTGTCAATTGAGTTAGACCTGTTAGATTTTAATTATTTATTGTAATTTCAGTTCCTTGGGTATCAATTGGTGTATTTTTTTGGCTAGACAGATAACAAAATGCCAGTCGAATCCTCACGTGTATTTAAGATGATGGAGAAAATATTGTATTATTTAAAGTATTTTGAATGGTTGAAGTTTATCTAAGAAAAACAATTTAAAGAAAAGGTCTTCTCCTGCATGTCCAAACTTTTGGCTCCCGTTATACTTTATAGTAGTTATAAAAATGGCTTTAGTATTTTTTTACAATAAAAAATTACCTTAGTTTTTAGAATTTTAAAATTGTGAAAAAAAAACTGGTTAGAATCTTTATATAAAGCCCAGAGAAATTATTGGCCCATAAATTAGCCGAAGTCATAACCCATCCAACGTGATAGTTCATCCGGTTACAAATGTGTCTGAATTAAGGGTTACAACTTAGTTCGAATTAGACCTTTTGAACTCGTCTCTAACCAAACTAGATCAATGAAGGAAATAAGCAAATATTATTATTGCATTTTAAAATTGTTCTAAAAAAAGTTGGTTGCAATTGTCATATGAATCTACCACCAACAAGCGTCTAAATCAATGGACTTTTCTAACTTAACTCAAGATCAAATAAATGCGAATTAATCAAATGCAGTGGCGTGGCAATGGCACCAAATTTTTAATTTTATATATATTTATAAAAAATTAATTAAAATATAAATTATTGGGTAATATATTTTATTATATTATTTATTATTATTTTATTAGTAAAATTATAAAATTTTAATATAGGCATACACATAGATACATTATAAATCATTTGAAAAGTTTATAATTCATTTGAAAATTATAAAAAATTAGTTTCCAATTACTTTAAATTAAGAAAATCATATTAAAATGATTATATTGATTAAATTTTATAAAAATATAAAATATGATGTATATTTTGATGAAAATGAGAGTGGTGAGATTACACATTTTTCTTATTGTAAAATATAAAATTACTTTGTACATTTTATTTGAGTCATAATAATTGAGAATTGTAAAAGAAAGTGAATTGAAAAATAATTATATTTATTTTGAACTAAATTTAAGTTTTAATGAGCATTAATTTGATGTTATTGGTCTTAACTTTTCTTCCTAAATTGAAGGTATTAAAAGAAATACTTACAGAAAAATTAAGGTCTAATTAACAATATTGAACTATATTAAAATTTTAATCCTTTTTATATGCATCTAATGTTTATAAAATATAATTAATAATACTTACAATTGTTGTCATAGTTAGAAAAATATTCAAAATTAATTTTTTCTAGATTCAATTTGAGATTATTTATACTATAAGATAAAGTAGAACAAATTACTATTGATGAAATGTGAAAATATTATTTGAATATTAAATTTTAATAAAGAAAATTACACAAAAATGAAAGAATAAAATAAAAATAGATAAAACTCACATACAAAATTTGTCTAAGGCCAAAAATTATATAGACACGGTCTTGATCAAATGTAATAATATTCACAAAAACCAGGAATCCGAAATTAAAAAAACAAACGTCTGAAAAACCTACCAAAAATAAACATTTTTAATACTTTATCATCTCTTATTAATTACTTTAGTTTTTATTATAAATAATACTTTATTATCCTAAGGAACCAAAATGCAGCTTATATAACAAACCATTTTTTATCATCTTGTCAATATTTTTGCTTCAATTTTGTAAACTCGGGTCATCTTATATATGGCAATCATGATATTAATTAAGCACAGATGGCAAATGCATGTGTAGCCAAATTATGTTCTGTTGCATTGCAACTTGCAAGTATCATGCTAAAACAAAATCTTCTTTCTAAACTGATTCCGGTTTGGTTGTTACGCGATTTGCACTTGCTCATTGTTGCAAGTATTTTAGGACAAACGTCATTAGCGACAGTGTAGGGTTCAACGTATACCTCGGTAGGATTCATCAATAGTTTTACCGATTCTAACAAAATCGTCCAACATGCAACAGAACTAGCTCTTCTCCTTCTCACTACAAACAAAACACCTTTCTTCTGTTTCTCCAACTGCTGGCATGCATTGCCCCCTCTCCAAAACAAATAAAACATCCTTCAGTTTCTTCCTCGTATTCATCATTCATGTACCCCCATGTTTATCTCCACCCTCATTGTGGAGCCTCAACCATGGAAGTAGAAAACAAAGGAATCATAGTGAAGCTTCCTAATTTTGTGTCATCCCTTTCATTAATTCTTCACCTTTGCCTTTTCACCCTCGCAAAATGTGACTCTTCTTTCTCACCAAATGTTAACTATCTCATTGATTGTGGCTCCTCCCACCCCACTCAGCTCAAAGATGGTAGAACCTTCAAATCTGATCGTCAAACCACTTCTCTCCTATCCACAACTGAAGATTTACAAATATCACTTAACTCAAATCTCTCCTCTTCTATTCCTTCTTCATCACTTCCTTTGTATCAAACCGCAAGAGTTTTTCAAGAAGAATCCACCTACTCCTTTTACATCTCCAAAAGTGGTAGACTTTGGATTCGTCTCTACTTATTCCCTCTCCCTGACCCTTCCTTTAACCTAACAAGTGCTGTTTTCTCTGTCCAAACCAATCATCATGTGCTCTTGCATGAGTTCTCAGCATGGAACAATGAAACACCCGTTTTCAAGGAATACCTTGTTAATGTTTCTGATAGTATATTCTCGCTTGAATTCAAGCCTAAGAAAAACTCATTTGCTTTCATCAATGCCATTGAGGTTGTCTCAGCCCCTGACACTCTTATCTCAGATTCAGCAACTGCACTTTCCCCACTTGGAGAATTCAAAGGCTTGTTGAATTCTGCTCTTGAAGTATCCTACAGAATAAACGTTGGTGGTCCAGCCATAACTCCCGACAATGACACTTTGTCTAGAACATGGGAAACTGATGGATCTTACAACATTTTCCCACAGGGTTCTGTGATTGTTTCTGTCTCCAACAAAAGCATAAAGTATCCTCGTACGGGTATACTTACACCTTTGATTGCTCCAAACTCGGTTTATGCAAGTGCTGTACACATGAAAGACCCTAGAGTTATGGAACCAAATTACAATCTAACTTGGGTTGTGAACGTGGAAAGGGGCTATTCTTATTTGATAAGAATTCATTTCTGTGACATTGTGAGCAACAGTCTTAACCGGTTATACTTCAATGTGTACATCAACGGGATTGAGGGTGTGTCAAGTTTGGATCTTTCATCGCAAACCAAAGGTCTAGCCACTGCTTTTTACAAGGACTTTGTGCTAAATGCATCTTCCATCACAAGAGGTTCCATTTTGGTTCAGGTGGGACCAGCAAATCTACAACAAGGCATGACTGATGCAATTGTGAATGGAATTGAGGTGATGAAGATAAGCAACAACGCAGACAGCTTGGATGGTTTGTTCTCTGTTGATGGGAAATACAAAGGGCCAAGTTCACCAACCAAGGCAATCAAAATCTTTGCATGCGTTGGAATAGCTTTGGCTGTGACAGCAATATTGTTGCTAGCAATGATTTGTATAAGTTGGAAAAAGAGGCCTCGAGATTGGGAAACGCATAACAGGTTCTCATCATGGCTCCTCCCTATCCATTCAGCTAGAATGCTTTCAAGCAAAAGCAGTTGTCGAAGCTCAAATGCATTCAGTTCCCACAAGAGCAATAAGCATGGCCATGGTGTTTCCCAAAAAGGGCCTGAAAGGTTCTTCCCCTTCAGTGAAATGCTCCAAGCCACCAATAATTTCGATGAGAAGAAAGTGATAGGCATTGGAGGATTCGGGAAAGTGTACCTTGGAACGTTGGAAGATGGGACAAAGGTTGCTATAAAACGAGGAAGTGGTAGCTCAGAACAGGGCATCAATGAGTTCAGAACAGAACTAGAAATGCTCTCAAAGCTTCGCCATCGCCACCTAGTCTCTTTGATGGGTTTCTGTGATGAAAATTCAGAGATGGTTCTTGTGTATGAGTACATGGCTAATGGCCCCTTTCGTTCTCACCTCTATGGCTCCAACCTCCCTTTTTTGTCATGGGAAAAGAGGCTTGAAATATGCATTGGTGCTGCTCGTGGCTTGCACTATCTCCACACTGGTGCAGCTCAAAGCATCACACACCGTGATGTGAAGACAACAAACATCCTCTTAGATGAGAACTATGTTGCCAAGGTTTCTGACTTTGGTTTGTCAAAAGCTGTCCCAGAGAAGGCTCAAGTTAGCACAGCTGTGAAGGGTAGTTTGGGGTACCTTGACCCTGAGTATTATAGGACCCAACAACTAACTCAGAAGTCTGATATATACTCTTTTGGGGTAGTCCTAACTGAGGTACTTTGTGCTAGGCCAGTTATTTGCCCTACACTTCCAAGAGAGGAGATTAACTTGGCTGATTGGGCAATGGCACAACATAGAAGACGAGTACTCAATGAAGTAATTGATCCACGTATTATCAAGAGTATTAGTCCTCAATCCTTCAATGTTTTTGTGCAAACTGCTGAGAGATGCTTAGCTGATTGTGGTGCTGATAGGCCTAGTGTGGGGGATGTGTTGTGGCATTTGGAATATGCTTTGCGCCTACAAGATGGTGCCACAAGGATTAAAGAACTTGATGAAAGAAGTGAAAGTATAGTCACAAATGAATGTAATGATAATGTAGCAGGTCACTCGGGTGATCCAGCAAGTGATGTGTCTAATAGCACAGATGCTAATTCTGCTTTGTTTTCTCAGATAGCCAACTTTCAAGGAAGGTAAAGTTAGACTGGATAGGAATTAATTACAAGTTCAAAGGTAAATTGACTAAAGGAGTTGGATTAGTTGTGCCACTCTTCCTTGCTGCTAATTATTCAGTTCAGAAGTATTAAGTATATGATATGGATCAACCTCTAGGCATGGTCATGATGCAATATGCAAACCCAATTGGAGTAGTTTTAATTTTTATGTATAAAAAAAGCCTACTCTGTTGTTTTCTCCCTATTTTCGTGATTGATCATAGTGGGGGGAAAATCAATAGGGTAAGAAAAATTGTATCTCAAGCGTGTTTTGATTAGCAAAAGGTTAGCAGGAATATACGAAGTATTTTACCTTATCTGGTGTCTCCAAATTTGAGTCTGTACTTCTTGTTTCTAACATAATAAGTATTTCATTCTTTCACTTGAGTTAATGGATCCACTTTTAAAATAATGTAGTTTCGTCATATTTTGGATAAACTTTTTCATAAATATTATAAGAAAAAAAATTAAAATAAAATAAAATAAACTTTTTTTAAAGTTGAAATTAGTTTATATCATAAGTTAAAATCAATTTTTAAAATTTTAATATGAAAGAATTTCTATAAATTAATTTAATCATAAGTTAAAATTTTAGATTATCAAAAAATTTTATTATGTTTTTTCTTCTTATTTTTTTATTCGATAAGTGCTTATAGTACAACCTTACAGAAAATATCGCAATAGAAGAATAAGAATTAAAAGTTTAAAATCAATGGATTTTTTATATAAAATATTTGGATTAAACTTGTAAGTATAATGAAGCTCTAACTTTCCCTCTAGTTTTGATGCTAACCCTTTTTGTACAGATTCAAACTAAACGATTCCTTAGTGCCGCGTGTCATTATTTTTAGCGGCCAGCAATTTTAGGTCTGAAAGAAATGTTAAACTATGCATAATTTGTATTAAAAAATATATATTTTTTCTCAAAAAAATATTGTTAAAATTTTGAAAGAAAGAGAACATTAAAATTTTCTAAAGCCCAGACCCATAAGTCCATAGGAGAGTCTAGCATGGTTATGGTCCAAATCTAATACAGGGCCATAAAATTAATCCATCTAGAGCAGGCCGTTAGATGAATCCGTTAAATTTTCTGAACGAGGCATTGCTACCTGGGAAGTGAAGTCCGCAGCGGCAAAAACAATTTTTTTAATGTATATATTATGAAAAACAAAAAGAAGAGGAAGAAGACGGACTCATCAAGACTAGCATTCAGAATTAAAAAATTAGGGATTGAATTAGAAATATTAGAGATCAAATGGTCTTTTAATAAATATTAAATTTAAAACTGAAATGAAAAAAATATAAAAATTGTCATAAGATCCTCAGCTTAAATTGCAAAAAAAATAAAATTGATTGATTAAGGTGATTATACATAATATATACTTATGTGATTTATTTTAAAGTTATACCGAAGTCTAAGTCTAATTTTAAATGTAAAAGATACAAAAAATATGTATGAATTGTAATATTTTTAAACTATCCATGAATCACACCAGACATAGAGGAATTCAAAGATTGGTATTGGATTATATATTTGAGTATAACTTAAAAAGAATTAATTAGTATCACTTATATCAATAAGATGTATCTATATTTTAGTAATTTATTAGTTAAAAATTTCATAATTAAGCATGTTTAATAGTCAAACGATGAAAATTAAGAGATAAATTATTATAGGTTGGTAAAAAACATATATTTTTATTAAATTTAATATACATATATATATATATTATGTCTTTAATTATATTTTGAATTTAATTATATACTCTTTTAAAAAATGTTGTTTATATACTAAATTTTAATACATGTAAAATATATTTATATTAAATTACTTTTAATATTTATAAATTTATTCAATGCTATATTTAATGAATACTTTATTGTTGATTATATTTTCAATATAATTTATATATTTCTCATTTTATAATATAATTAATATCACAATTTTTTAATTATATATATAAATTTGGTAACAATTTGCTATTATACACACACTTATTTTTTGGTTGTAATATGTTAGCAAGTTATAGTTAAAAATTATTTTGACTACACTAACAGTATAATTTGGCAACACACTATATGAAATAACTTAAGTAGGTAAAAATATTAAATGAATAAATATAATATGATAATTAATTAATTATATAAATTTCACAAAATAATAATAATTAATAAAAATATGAAACTCGAATTAAATATAAATTCTACGTTGATATTTTTGCTCAGGTGAGTAATAGCTTTCCAGCAGTTTTCAATGACCTATCAATTAAAAATTTAGCAAGAATTGAATGTAACACTTTTTTAGTTACCAGTTGAGATAATCATGGTACATTCCAGTGCCGTTACGCAGTTGTATTGTTAATCCCTTAATCTTACATTTTTTATTTTAAATGTTTACCACATATTAATACCACTGAAATGTATGTCAAAATGTCCCAAACACGAGGAAATATCCCGATGTTAAAGTTGTAATGTTGAAAGAGTTAATGTTACTTGTTAGAGCATCCCACCATATTCATACCCAAAAAATTGGTTACAGATTTTTCTTCAACAACACGAAATCTAGCTAGAATATACATTTCAAGTATTATTTAGTGTAATTAGTAGGTCTAAAATTGAAAAGATGAACATAGAAAAAAATTGAAGCCAGGAACCAATGTAGAAAAATTGAAAAGATGATCATAGAATATACATAAGCTTTTATTTTTGTTTAAACATATAAGCGTAGATTACTATATGATACATTTTAGAGGAAAAAAAAATCCTTAAAAAAATTGCATCAAGTACGAAAAGCTTTACTAATTAAGTCAACTTCCACCTTTTTTGGGGTGTCAGTATCGTTTAGATTGGCTTTTAGACAAACATGATATTTAAAATAAAGTGATTAAATTAATTTTAACTATAAATAAAAGAAACCGACACTTTTGTTTTGTGCATATGTAGTCTTGTTTTTATAATACTAAGTCGGAAATCGTTTTTGGTCTTCTACTTTATATCCAATCACCTAAGTCGGAAATCCTCTTTCTTTTTCCTTTACAAAAGAAAGAATTGAAGGAACCGGAGGCCTCCTAGCCAAATGTCTATTACTTTATATTCAATCACCTAATTGCAATTAAATTTCAGTTTGAATGTCAACAAATATATGTTGACATCTCAACAAGGAAAAAAAGTATAACTAAAATACTTAAGGTTTGTGCTTCATACACCAGCTGGGTTTCTTCTACACCATTATTTTTTTCATATTACCAAAACTGCCCTTTAATGAATGAAAAAAGAAATAAAAATTGAAGGCGCTTTACGTACTGTGTTTGCTTTGTTGGAATACCATCTTTGCTGTGGAAGCTTCGTTGGAACGAATTGTGGGGTGGTTCTTTTGCATGTAGAAGGCGTTTTGAGGTGTGCATTCAACATTTGGAAGCAAAAGCTGGGCTGGGTGTCGTCGGAGTGAAAGCGCCGCAGTTGCAGGTGAGTGGTGAAGGTTTTTGTGCCGTACGGATCCGGTAATCCATATTAAGGGATGGTGCATGACCGTACGGATCCTGCAATCCGTATAGTTCCTACGGATTGGGCAATCCGTATAGTTCCTACGGATTGGGCAATCCGTATAGTTCCTACGGATTACGTAATCCGTATGAACTATATGGATTGATCAATCCATAGGAACTATACGGATTGATCAATCCCTAGGAACTATACGGATTGATCAATCCGTAGAGTCCATACAGATTACGTAATCTGTAGGAACTATACGGATTGCCCAATCTGTAGGATTTAAAAGATGTTTGAAAAAATGAAAAAAAATGCAATTTAATTTGGAAAAATTTAAATTAAATGTAAATAATGACATTTTAATTATAAGAAGTGTTTTAAAAATGTTCTGTGAAAGAATGACAAAGCATGTAGGGTTTTGTTGTGTTATTATTTAGCGTATATGTGTTTTTACATGGTATATTAATTTGTTTTTTGTTTTATTAGAATGGACAGCGAAGAGTGGATGTACGAGAGTGTAATGGCTGATGATGCTTACATGAATGATGACATTGGACTAGAGCCTGATGACTTGGACGACAACGATTGTTTTGTTGATTGTTCTGCAACATTCGAAACAGATGAGGTGATTATGTGGATTTTAATGTAGTTAAAGTTGTTAAATGATTATATTTTAAACATTAAATATCAATTATCCTTTGCTGTAGGTGTTTGAATCGCGTGATGCCGTATTGAAGTGGGCTCGTACCGTTGCTTTTGAGAATGGTTTTGTGGCGGTAATCATGAGGAGTGACACCAAAATTGGAAAAATAGGAAGAACGTCATTTGTGTTGATTGGTTGTGAAAGAAGTGGAAAATATAGAGCATGGAAAAAAGGCTTCACACCTTCAATAACTAGTAGTAGAAAATGCGAGTGTCCTTTTAAGTTGCGGGCCAAACCAATTACGGGAGGTGAAGGGTGGACGGTGAAGCTGATATGTGGTAATCATAATCATGTATTGGCGAAGTCATTTTGTGGACACCCATATGCCGGTCGAATAACTGAGGAGGAGAAGACCATTGTTGCTGATATGACAAGAGCGATGGTGAAACCGAAAAATATCCTCCTAACATTGAAGGAGCACAATGCAGGTAATGTAACAAGCTTGAAACAAATTTACAATGCACGATATGCATACCGGACACGTACAAGAGGCGGTAATACTGAAATGCAACAGCTAATGAAACTTCTTGAACGCGACATGTATATTCATTGGCATCGATTGAAGGATGAAAGTGTTGTACGTGACTTGTTTTGGGCACATCCAGGTGCAGTGCAACTGACCAATGCATATCATATGGTGTTCTTGATAAATAGTACGTATAAAACAAACAGGTACATACTTCCTTTACTAGACATTGTTGGTGTAACACCAACTGGCATGACATTTTCAACTGCCTTTGCCTATTTAGAGGCTGAACGTATAAATAATGTTGTCTGGGCTCTTGAATGGTTTAAAGGCCTTTTTTATAAGCTTGAATTTTTCCCGAAGGTGATTGTTACAGATAGGGATCCAGCATTGATGAGTGCTGTGAAAACTGTTTTTCCAGAGGCCACAAACTTATTGTGTCGGTTTCACATTAACAAAAATGTGAAGGCCAAATGTAAAACTTATGTTAGGCAGAATAATGCATGGGATTATATTATGGAAGCATGGGGAAGTCTAGTTGACTGTGCTACTGAGAAGCAGTATGATGATACCCTTATGCAATTTGAAGTATTTTGTGCACCGTGGCCTACTTTTGTTGATTATGTTAAGGACACTTGGCTTAACCCCCACAAAGAGAAATTTGTGACTGCATGGACAAATAAAGTTATGCATTTTGGGAATACAACAACAAATAGGTAAGGTTGTTATTTAACATTGTTCAATCTGCCATTTGTTTATGTTTATTGGCTTGCAAAATAATTTAATTGTTTGTCATCCAATACAGGGTTGAGTCTGCTCATTAGACCTTAAAAAGGCTTTTGCAGAATAGTGTTGGAGACTTATGCTCTGTTTGGGATGCCATGAATAATATGATCAGCTTGCAACATACTGAGATCAAGGCATCTTTAGAGAAGAGCACACATGTGGTAGGACATGTTTTTAAAGTGACTTTATACAAGAAACTTGTTAGCATGGTGTCCAGGTACGCGTTAAATCAGATTGCTGCTGAGTATGAGCGAGTACATTATGCAGGAAAAAATTCTTCTCGTTGTGGGTGTGTAATGAGGACAACGCATGGTTTGCCTTGTGCATGTGAGCTAGTGAAATATGTACTTGGGAGCATTCCCATTGACACTGTTCATGTTTTTTGGCGGAGATTAAATTTTTCAGATGAAGGTATGGATGAATCTGAAGTCACCATCACTAATGAGTGGGAAGTCATAGCTACACGGTTTGAAAAACTTGATTTGTGTGGGAAAATGACACTAAAGACTAAGCTTAAAGAAATCGCGTACCCTGATTCAACTTCGATGTGTCCTCCTCCTGATAAGGTTAAAACGAAAGGTGCCCCAAAGAAGAAAATGACAAAGCATGAAAGGTCAACGAGAAGGGACCCGTCCTACTTCGAGTATGTAGACGAGTTACATTCCGTGCAGAATAGTTGCCCTACTCCAAGACAATCCGTTTCGGAAACTTGTGTTATGCAGCAAAACAGGATCCTTCCAATGTTAGATCAATTTCATCCATTTATGCAGAAGTTCATCCAGAATATCATCGATGTCAAAGCGGATGGTAACTGTGGTTATAGTGTCATTGCTGCCTTATTAGGTTATGGTGAAGAATCCTGGTTTTTGGTACGCAATCATTTGCTTAAAGAGCTTGCAGAGTGGACTGATGGATATATAGCCTTGTTCGGCGAGATACATAGATTTGAAAGCTTGAAGCGGTCCCTTTTGGTTGATGGATTGTCAAAGGTAAAAGAACTAAAGTCTCCGTTTGGTATGCCTTTACTACCAAATGCATGGGATCTTTACTGTTTTTCGTTAACTGTATTTGCACAGGTAACTATGGATAAATGGATGGATATCACGGATATGGGTCATGTTATTGCATCAAGATATAACGTGATTCTAGTCTCGCTTTCACTTAAACAAAGTATGACATTCTTCCCTCTACATAGCCAACCTCCGAGGGATATGCAAGTTCATCGCATACTATCCATCGGTCATGTTTTTGGTAACTACTTTGTTCAGGTATGATTGACATATTTTGCTTTAATTTGTTGTTACTTTAATTACGTTGAACCTACCTAATTTTAGTATATGATTTTTGGGCAGGTATTTTTGCGAGATAATTGTCCGTTGCCATGCACGGCCTTGTTGTCGGCTACTCATTGTACCATGGAAGCTCAATCGTGGCCTAGTTATTATATTGAGCGTATGCAAATGTATACAAAATGTATGAAAGTACGTACGGAATATGTTGACTTAAGAGATGCTTAGACAATTTATGGTTAATGAAAGTTGCATTTGAATTCATAAAGGTTCAAATATCCAAATGTTACAAATCATATGCATCCATAAATGTTAAACTGCAAAGTACATGAATATAAATGTCCAACTGGAAAGTACAAATCATATGCATCCATATAAACAAGCTCATAGTCGCCTCCGTTGTCTCTGTCTAGGTCGTGTAGTGCGCGTGTAGACTAAGTCGTCACCTGTCACACCCCGAGCAATACGCAGCAATTGCTCCACCATAGAGTATGCATCAGTGCCCTGTATGACCATCTCAGAATCAAGCATATGTTGCAACCCCTCAGCGATGCGTTCGCAAGCAACCTGAAATAAGCAGACATATTATTAATTAAATGCTAGTATATCGTTATACGGGGTTCGTTATTGCATATACATTACAAGGTTTAATATACTACCGCTGCATACGCATAGGTATGCCCCGTGGAAGAAATGGTAGCCTCTAAGCCTGCTGCACCATCGTCACGAGGCTAATGCACAATGGGAGACACAGGTACTGGGGGAGGCACAGGTAGTGGTGTAGTAGTGGCCTCAGAACAAAAACGTGCACAAGCAGCCTCATACTGTGCTGGACTCATGACTGGATGTGACACACGGTAAAACCATTCCATATAGCCAGCAACATGTTGACCGGAATGATCAACCAAGTCCCCTGTCGCCACAATGTAATCAGTGAAGTGCATCCATCTGTCATCCACATCCGCTAAGGAAGGCGCGTCGCGTGTAAGTACCTCTGGAATGTGTTGTACATATCCAAACTGCCTCAGGACCCGGTCTGGATGATACCTGACAATATGTGTACCCCAACGGATGGCCCCAGAGTACAAACATATGGTCTCAAACTCTCTGTGTAAACGGTGGTCTTCATATGGAGTCCAGCAAACATCAGCAGAAGTCAACCTATCTATACGCAATCGATAGGTTGACAGAGGTAACGCCTTCGCCATCGTCCACCGACACGCACGTGGCTGAACCTCGTCATAGTCATCACTCGGAACAACATTCCCTAACATAGGGAAATGCTCATATATCCAGCACTGTATACGATAATAAAATATTAATTAAGACAGAATCAATAACATAAATAAAACAATATAAATTAATCCATCATCATTGATAACCACCTATACCTGTAACAATGTAATGTAGCCTGCCAGATGCTTCCCATGGTGCTGACATGCGTAGTTCAAGTTTTCATACATGTGCACTAGAGCACCAGCTCCCCAAGCGTATCTGGCAGCCTCATCGATGTCACGGAAAGCTTCTAAGAATATCACACCTATATGTGTGGCACTCTTGTTAGCAAACAGCGTGCACCCTACCAGATGAAGTAAATAAGTCCTTGCAGCTATCGTCCACTGCCTGGCTTCACACCTCTGATAATACAAGTCTCGTAGCCACGCTAGACGAACGTATGCCCCATGGCATTGGGTCGTCTCAGCAGTGGCTTCGTCGACTGTGACATGTAGCAAATCCACCAGCATGCTAATGGCCTCTCCTACGTCGATAGCCTCAAACGACTGCAACGCTCCCATAACTAGAAGATGCAAGATGGAAGCCACGTCATCCAATGTAACTGTGAACTCCGCCATAGGCAGGTGGAAACTACTGGTTTCAGGGTGCCATCTCTCAAAAAAAGCAGATAGCAATCCCCTGTCCCCAGTGTCCACACAGCAAGAAACAAGAGGAGCCAGCCTCGATGCAGCCACTATGCCCTGGATCTCTGCAGCTGGCTTCCCAAACTTAATCACTTTTCGTCCGTGAGAAGCCAACTTTAGCTCAGGACGCTCCTGCAATAAACACTATATCAGTTTTCATGTATGTTATCAATAATTGAATATGCATAACCGATGAAAATTATAAAAATGTACCTCTCCGGCCCAGACTCTAACGGCAATATGGTCTGCATAAGAGGTCAACAACGAAGAATCCTCTGGTCCACCTGGAAATGAATCAATCTGATGATCAACATCCTGTGCCTCAGCATCAACATGCTGTGCCTCAGCATGAACATCCTGTGCCCGATCATCCTGTGTCGGAGGGATATCCGTATCCACCTGAGGCTCCTCAAGAACAGGATCCTCAACAGCAACCTCCTGTAACCTTTGCCTACGGACGGATGCTGTAGGCCTATGCCTCTGCCCAGGATCATCTTCACTATCTCGACTAACGCCACCCACTCTCCGAGGCATTCCTCTAGTCCTAGCCATGATCTCTGCGTATCATTTGTACACATGTCAGCCATCAATCCTTAACCATGACATCTCATTCATGACTAGAAACCAAACCAAAGCAAGAGTGGTACACAACCATCAGATGTCATTCATCAGTTAAAACCACACCAAACCAACCAAACAAACACCAATAATTTACCATTACATGTCATTCATGACTACAAACCAAACCAAACCAAGATTGGTACACAACCACCACATGTCATTCATCAGTTCAAACCAATCCAAACCAGACAAACATCAATCCATAACCATTACATATCATTCATCATTACAAACCAAACCAAACCAAGATTGATACACAACCACCACATGTCATTCATCAGTTCAAACCAATCCAAACCAAACAAACATCAATCCATAACCATCACATGTCATTCATTACTAGAAACCAAACCAAACCAACAGTTGTACACAACCACAAGATGTCATTCATGAATTCAAACCACACCAAACGAACCAAACAAACACCAATCCATAACCATTACATGTCATTCTTCAATTCAAACCACACAAAACCAAACAAACATCAATCCATAACCATT